>CAOLHI010003177.1:0-195462 GCA_948474755.1 Ctenosaura bakeri | reverse complement strand
GAATGAAAAAGAAAAAGGCCCTTGAAAGTTGAAAAGTAGCATAGCATGGACTCCGGAGGGATCAAGCTCAGCTAAAACTTTCTCCCTGGTGTATTAATTTTCTTTTTGTCTGCATATGTAGTAAACCAGGCTTTGGACTTTCATCTTGAAAGGGCAGTATCCCTGTGTCAGTGGGTACAGCGAGCAGTGTTCTGGAGAACACAAGAGCCCTTTCAGACTTGCAATTGCTCTTAGCAAAATAGGCAGATTTCCAGAACCTGATGCTGCTTTGCCTGCTGCCTGTAAGATTCTGTTGAGTGGCATGTTCTGGCATTGCCCTATAACCATTCCCTAGTGCTTTCTCTAGAGACTTGATTGAACTGGTACTTGTCCTTTCTTCTGGTGAATTTCATCTGTTCTGTAGAAATCATGGGCATAAAGAATGGTAAGTCTGTACAACCTCCCCCTGCTCCACCAACAACTGGGAGCTTGAAAGCTTTGGAGATGAGAACAGTGATCTTTCCCCTCCCCACCCAAATTTGTTGCTGCCTTTGGGCAAAATTGCTTCTCTACCTTCCGTGAAAGGGGTCTTAAAATTCCCAGAGTCACTGGTAGGGATACAACCCACCTACCGAAAATAAAGAAAGGTAGCAAGGCCAAACCAATCAGTGGTGCCCTGAGGCTTTTTCAGTTCCTGTGACAAATTAAAAGAGGTGAGGGGGGCACTAGGGAGGTGGACCGGAGGGGATTGTAGAAGATGAGGCAGCAGAGTGTAAAAAGTTTGGGCAAATTAGGCTGCCTGAAACATCCAATTTGCATTTTGAAGAGGCAGGAAAAGATCAGAGGGTGAAAGCCAATTAACAGATCAAAGGCAGAGGAAGCAAGACCTCCTAGAATGGTAGCCAGTGAAAGAAGAAGTTATAGGCAGGAGTAAGATGTTATATTAAAAACTGGGTTGGGCTTGTCATAGAGTGAAATATAATAAATGTTGAGAGGATTTGATTAAAGAGCACTCTTTGTGAGTACTTCCCATTTCAAGTTCATATGCTGAACTTGTTCCAGCTGGACATCCATATGCATGCCAGACCCCTGGCATGACTAACTGTACAGTTAGTGCACTGGGCAAACCCAGAGTTACTAGCACAGTAGGCCCAATCAGGCTATAGCTGTTTAACACAGACTTCTGGCTGCCTGCCTGCCCATTTTTCAGGGATAGAGAAAGATGACAAAACAACAGGAAAGCCATGAGATTGACTTCAGTAAAGCTCTTCTTCCATTTTTTCTGCATGTGCTCCAGTATAGGAATATATGTACTAGTTCTGCACATGCTTCTCCAATGAATACTAAATACATTAAAAAGTGCTCTTAAATATTTTTTTTAAAAAATGGAATAGGTTGATATATATGTTATTCTCTCTCTCTTTTCCCCACTTCTTAATTTTCCTCATGAAGTATCGTTACATAGTTAAATTCCATATTGATCAAAAAAAGTTGTAACGAAAGAAGATTTTGAAGCTGAGTGTTTGGCAATAACCAATGTGGCATAAAAAAAGATTTAAGCTGTAGCTGCATAGTAAACCTCTCTGCATTATGATTTTATTTTTTTTAAATAAAAATCTGTATATGACCAAATATGATGAAAGAGAAAAGGCAAATCACAAGTCTTTACGAATTAGTGAAGGGTGGAAAGATATTACAAATGTCTCCAAGAAAGAGCACAATATGATGGAACACAGTAGGGTGCTGATGTAGATGTTAAGCAATATAACTGAGCTGAGAAAAGTCATTTGAAGGGCTGAAGCAGGGAAGAGATAAAAACCCTCAAAAGTTAAAGGAGTACAGTCTTCCCTCCACATTCATGGGTTTGACTTTTGCAAATCTGATTACAGTCCTTCTTCTACATTCACAAGTTTGACCTTCATGAATTTGATTACTGGCAAGGCATGCACTTGCCTCCCCTCCACCATTTTCCTCCTCCTGTTCCCTTGCATTCCTCACCCTAGGCTTGTGTTTAAAATTGACTTTTTTTTTCTTTTTGAGTGAGCAAAACTCTCATCCCACTGCTGGAAGCGTGTCCTTTCTCCCATGTGACTGCACTTTCTGCTGTGTAATTGCTGATGATTGGTCAGGTGCTCTCTTTGCTCCTACCCCTCGACCAGAAGTAACTAGAAGGGAGGACCTGAGCTCTTCTCCCTCTGAAGGGAAAGTACCGGTAGGCCCTTCACTGTCTCCTTTTTTCTCCCCTGTCTCCCAACACTGGGGCTAGAGGCAAAGGAATAGGAGGGGGAACTCTTGAGGAGAATTGTGGGGAGGGCATTATTTGCAGTTTTTCCACTTTCATGAGGGTTCTGTGCCCCTAGCCTTCATAAATGTGGAGGGGCTACTGTATTCACAAAACATGTGTATGTCTCTCCCTCTCCATTCTCCTCTTCTCATTCCCTTGCATTATGCCAGACACAGAGAAGGAAGGCAAGCACGCCCAGGCAAAAGGCAAGGGAATGGGGGAAAGGAAGGCACACATGTGTCTTCCTTCTCTGCCTCCGGTGCTCCTCCTCCTATTCCCTTACCTTTTGCCCAAGCATGAAGATCTCACACTCAGGCAAAAGGCAAAGAAATTCTTCATGTGTGGTGCTCTCCCTTTCCATTTGCCTGGGTATGGAGAGGATGGCTTGCACACCAGGGAAAAAGAGAAGGGAATGGGAGGGGGAGAGCGGGGAGGTATTCGCATTTTTTCCACTTTCTCAAAGGTTCTAAACCCTGAACCTTTGCAAATGCAGAGGGGCCATTGTAGTAGGGGTGAAAACTGAGAATGGAAAAGCTGGAAACACACCTTGGAAATGAAATTAGCTATGTGGTCAAAAGAGGAGAGTATGAATGGGTACAGAAAAGAGGATGTTAGAGCATTAGGAAATACTTGGACAGAAATTGGGGAAAGAACATGAAAGACGAGGACAGCACTGGGGCAACAGAAAAGTGAAAATGGAATAAACAGGAAGGGAAGATGTGAAAAGTAACTGAAAGGAAATAAGAGTGATTCATATTGGGGGAAAGTAGAAGTCACTTGTTAGAATTTGCAAAGGTAGAAAAGGAACTTTTATCTGTCAGATGATTTCTCTGCTCTACACTCAACAATCTTTCTTCAGCATACTCTATTTCTTTGCCATTGCTGAATAATTCTTCTTTATTCTCTCTTAATAGCCATGGAACCTGGGTCCTAGCCAGGTGGCATCCTGTGGAAGGGCTTAGACTGGGCCCAAGTAACTTGCATTCTCTTTGTTATTGCTTAGTAATGATCATGCTTTCATTGCCATCAGCTAACACATACCTTCCTTTGTTCTGGTGAACCCAGCCCTGGCACGACAGTGAGTATTCTGTGACTGTTACATTCCTCCTGCAAACAGGTGCGCATTAATGGAAAAGGGCACTGACAGGTATCATGGTAACTTCTGATACCATGATCTCATAGTGTTTCTGAAGTGTCCTCCATAGACAAAGTCTCTAAAATTGAAGCAGCATGTGCTGGATTGTTAGAACCTGAAGAAAGTATAATTGTTACACTAATAATTACGTTTGTTGGGGGGGGGAATGGAGGATAATTTAGAATCTTCTGCGGTAGGTGGTATTTTGTTTTTTGGTAGAAGGTGCTGCAAAGAAGATATCTATGGCAAAGGGTTTATTTCTGATGGCCAAAGAATGTATACACTAATTGATAGAATAGATCCCTGTGAATAGCTAGCTTTTGTATTCAGAGCACCACACTTCTGTTTACATATTTAGATGTTGATTATTGGCTTGGATTTCTTTCTTTCTTTCTTGTTCCAATTTTTTTTGAGCATCTGTGGTGTCACAATAATTGTGTGTGACACCTTAGCACATTGTGCCAGTGCAGCAGCATGGGTCACTGCTGGAATTCTATGGTGGCAACAGCCAAACCACCAGATGGTGGGCATGGTGGTCTTTACAGAGTTGTTTATTAAGCACAAAACGAGGAGGAGAAGGTGCAAGAGAAGACTGAATAGTGGAGAAAGGGATGAGATAATTTTTTTAACTAGCAAGAGGGCACACCAGTCCAAGTGAAAACCACATACAATTATTTCTCTTATTCCCCTTACCATGTTTTTTTCAGTACTGCAATCTTACTGCAAAATGTGTCTGGTTTAAAGCTCTAGTTATTCAAGGCTTTCGTTCCTGTATTATGTTGTTTTTCTTAGCCTTTATACAGTTGAAGACCTACAACAAAATTTGTGAATATCTCTTGGTAGGAATGGATTGGTTCAGTGTCCAACCCAACTTGGCAAAGAATGCTTATGGTGCTGTTTGGAATGCTCTTCAATGGATAATGCTAAGATTTGCATGGGTTTCTTTAGCCTTTTGTTCGTTATGAATGTACTGTGAAACATGTACTATAAAACATGTGATTTGCTTTGAGTTCATATTGATTTGTCTCAAACCTTCTAGTAGTGGTTAGGAATTGTGCCTTTTCAAACTATTTCTTGGTTGAAAACTTGACCTGTTTGACTAGAATAAAGCCTACTTCTTTTGTCTTCTAATATAATTGATCTCGTTACTTTTTCCACCATGATTAAAATCTCTTAAGTGTGGCTACCTCAATTTACAGTTCACATTTCAAGAAGGGGTCTCTTATGTCTTGCCAATCCTCGGCATGTTCACTCGTTAAATTATACATATGCTAATGAAGTGTGAAAATCAGCCAAATAACAACTCTCTGTAATCGCTTAATGTCCCCAGAGCACTGTGGCTTTTTTATTATTATCTTATGATTTGCAACCTATTCTGAGTCACATTTCTTTTAGGGCGCCATTCCAACATCTGAGGTTAATTAGCATTTCTACTCTTACCCCTTCAGAGAGAAGCTCAGGCGAGTGCTTGTCACCCGTGGAACAGCTCACATTTTCCATTTTGAATTAACTAATCCCCTTGTTCCTATTACAGCCCAGAGTGGCTTCCCACTGCAATGTCTGGGTGCTGCCTGCTTCTGCCTGGGGGTAGTAGGTGGTGATGGGGTTTTAAAATACAGAGCATTTCTAAGGTCATTTATTTATTTTGATGGAAATGTCTTTGGAATATGCTTCCTTCATTCTGCTAGAATAAAATTATTTCTTTTGAAATTCTAATATTTGTGTCATATTTATATTGCATTGTGATGATAGTAAGTTGATTTTTAAAAGCTTTTCTCTTGCTTCATGGAAGCAAGACACTTGCTTCATGGAAGCAAGACACACATAACTTAGAACACGGCTTGAATTCTACTAGCCTTATATGCTGTGAAGGGTATTTACAGCTCTATGCACTGTTTCACTGATGTAATTATCTTGCCAGATTTTACTTGTTCCCCTATGAATTCAGTGCCCTCCTCCAAAAATCTTCCTTCATCTGTCTCTGGTAGAATCTCCTCCTGTGTCATGCTAATCTTCTGCAAAGTGCATATTTAAGTAGTCTTAATGTGAAGAATTCTGTAGCAGCAATGTTATGAGCAGAAGATGAAGTTAGCATTACATTTGCTGAGATGGAACTGGAAATAGCTACTTGATGATGAATTCTCTCCATCCTGTCCCATAATACAGGAGTGGGGAAGTGACATGGTACAACCTTCTCAAAAGCACCAGGCAGCATTACCAGTAGCTAGGCTTAACAGGTATTATGGTCCAACACACCCGCAGGACAAAAAGTTGCCTATCTCTGGCTTAGAGCTACTTACCATATGGATTGGTATGATCACATTATGAATACTTGTGCCCCAAATCCAGGACCCTGCCTGTGGTGTGAGAATTCACAGTTTGTGAATGGCATCCTGTTCTGTAGTTGTGAGATCATACAAGGCTTAATGATATTGTAGCTGTTGAGATTTCACATTTATAGTCATTAACAACCAAATGTGATCCCCAAAACCTACCTTTTCAGCCTGACAGTGCCTCAAGTGAACTGTTCCAGTTGTGGGGCACATTGAGATGAACAGTTGTGGCAGGAAGGGTCTCTCCAAAGCTGTTCTTGACACACCCCATAACTAAGAGAGTGCTGCAGATGTCATTTCCCAGTGACTCAATCTGCAGCGCCATGTAAACCCTTCACTTGGAACACTGCCTGGCCAAATAGGTAGGTTTTGGGGGATCACATTTGGTGCTCTGTCATTGGAGTTATGTCTGACAATGCAGGATCTCAGTCAGTGTATGATAATGCAACATACAAGGAGAGATTAACACTTTGTAGAACGTTTGCTTTCAACAAGTTCTTATGAATTGTGAGTAGCCTATGTGTTCTGGCCCTCAGTACCATGTGCCTTCCGTATATGCAGGGGTTCCATTCCAGGAACCCTTGCTTAAAACACACACAAATGGTCTGTCCTATTACCATCAATGGATGTAATGTGTGTGTGCCTGTGCTGGCATGGGCATGTGCTTGGTCCGTCCATTGGCAATAATTGGACACAAGGCTTTGTGCAATCTCGCATTCGTGTTTGGTGAGGTCTCATCGGCAGAAAGCACACTGTATTATCTTGGGGAAGGAATCCTCTGTTTTTTGTGGGGTTCCTATTTGTAATTCCATTGTTTGATTGAAGAGTTTAAATCTTCTCTTCCTTGTAGACATGTTATGTTGCTGGGTCTCAGAATATCATCTGGTGCCAGTGAGTAAACAGCATGGGGTGGCTGTTAAAAATAAGTAGTTCATTTTTCCCAAACAGGCTGCCTGAAAACATTGTTTTGCTAGCCCTCCATGTGCACAGCCTCTTGAAAAAGTGATTACAGTTGCAGTTCTGCTTTGGAGGAAGAGGATTAAGGATTTTGTTGGAATCTGGACATAAATGAAGCAACAACAACCAAGAATTCTGAGCCTTGAGTTTTGCAGTGTTCCTTGAGGATAATGATCCCTGCCTTTTCCCCATTGTTGTAGTTTCTGATTTGTGCGAAGACTAGGATGCTTGTTCCATGACTATACCCTATAATTCTTCAATTTTTCTTTAATTCCTCTGAGGGAATTGGTCATATAATGGGTACCCACTGCAGAGCATAAAGTAGCACTTGCTTCCTTTTTACAAACATGTATCCCAGTGGTCTTCTAAATATCTCATTCATTTTGTTCTGGAATTGAGAGCTTTTATGTGTATTACACAAGGGGGATCATGAAACATCCAATGGAACTGTGGTGGCACTCCATAATGATGAAAATGTACCAACTTGTATAAGATACTCTTCCCTTTGGCATTATTTTGGTTTGTATTTGGGACAAAACACTAATATCCCTCCAGCACAGGCTCTCGTGAGTGCCTTCTAGTCCTCAGAACAATTCATTAACCCTTGCAAGGGATTAATTTTGGCTTTCCCTCATTTCACTGAGGTCTTTGACAGGTTGATCTCTGAAAGAGTTTAGAGCAAGGTTGGAAATCCTCCTGTAGTGTTGTGCAGCCTTTTCTTCCTTTTCAATCCTTGGGATTGATCGTTAGAGATCATTAATAAGTTTCTTGCCTGCTGTACTGAATGAGGATATCTAGCTAGATTATTGGACAGAGCATTCTCTTATTCAGATGCCTCCAATCTCTTCCTGACGCAGGCTAAGACTCCTGGGACCTGGCTTGAGCAGACTGATTTGCAAAGGCATTGCTTGGGGCCTTGTAAGTTATTTACATTTTCTCTCAGTGTGTGAGCTTGATTTCTTTCTATGTACACACATCCATTTATTCCTCCCTTAAGTAGATCTGCTCAGTGCCTCCACATGCATGCCAGTGGGATATAGCCTAGTTTTATCCAGGCATTACCCCCCCCCACACACACATTTTGTCTCTTTATCCTTCTTCTCTTAATGAAGAATTATGGTTTTACATTTCTGATAGCAGCAATGCCTTTGGAGAAAGTCCTTTGCCTTCTTTAGAAGAAGAAACATTTTCCCAAGTCCAAGCACTTTCAGTTATTCACCTGACAGCACCTGAGGCAATGTAACTCTGCTGTACCACTGCCTGAGGCAAAAGTGGCTGGGAGGGGCTGGATAGCCAGCTGGATATATTCCTGCTTTCTGTTTTATTCCTCATTTCCCATCCAGATCAGCCAAGTCAGGACTAGAACAAAAATTTGGTCTTTTGCCATTTGCGTACATCTGGTATCTGAAGGATTACTGACTGAATTCTAAGTCTGGAGGAGTGGCACACAGTGAAGAATAAACTAGAATTTGTTGGTTTGATTTTTAGTCTAAATTATCAAAAGAAGAACACCCACTTTTCATTACATTCATTTTCACTTGTTTCTCCTTCTTTAGAATATGAGCAGTACAGTAGGTCCCCTGTATCAACGGGGGATGTGCTCTTGGATTTAACGTGGATAACAAAACGTGCAGATAATAGCAATCCCTATTTTTTTTCAAAGAGGTGAATGATGTAAGTATTGAGATGAGTATGCCATTTGGAGAGGAGGCTCTGAAACTTGACCAAACTTTAGAATCTAAGAGAAGGAAGGCTTTGTAGCCATTATTTGCCAGCTGATAAAAACATAAAAGTTAACAACAAGTGATCTGAAAAGAGATGAGAACAAAATGTTTTCATATGCAGAAGGTCAATAGTACTTAATGCTAGCATCTCAATGCTCTAATATTAGGCTAGTATTGACCTTCTGACAATATGTCAGAAGGCAGATCACCATGAGAAGGAGGATCATCTGAAGGCTAAAAACCATCCATGATGTCACTCCAAAAGTTTTTCAGGAGGCATTTACAGTCTCTGGTTTTAATTCTAGCACTACATTATGCCTACATTAGGGTCTGCATCAACTGCTGCTAGAAAGTAATCAAATAACAGGCAGGTGTAGGCAGCCTTGACAAAACAAATTGTGCCCTGGTCAAGGCACTGAGTCAGTGAGTTTGTACTGGCAGATAAGAAAACAACCCTGAAATTTTCATGGTAAACAGATTCAGGATGGTCAGATGCATTGTCTACTACTAAAATGACTTTAAATTCATGTTGCATATATTTTTATACTTCTGGGATGAGGCATCGGTGAAACCGTTCTTAAATAATCAGGGAAGTGAGCAAATTTGGGACTGCAGCCCTCCACCTCTATCCTATACATATTCCTTCTTTAATATTGTAAAGCATTTGGAACAGATAAACAACGTATTAAGAACTGATTAACAGAACTCAACTTTTTTCTCAGAACATACAAAGTGTATAGGTCTAAAACCATAAAAAACCATTTCTGAGCAATCCACTTTAATGCTGAATAAAAGCTTGCTTCTTTTGGGGTGGAAGCTGATCAAGGAAATCTATAAATTAAATTCTGGCTGGGCTCCCTTACTTCTAAATGACTTATTTGGAGCTCAGCCCATATTAGTTTAATGAATTCTGTATCAGCCTGTCTGCTTGTAGTCTTTTGAAATAAAACAAATTGATCAGTTCCTTGAATCACTAGTGTTCTGGAATAATCAGGTTCCTGAAATATAAAGGACATTTAAAAATAAAAATGAGATAAGAATATCACAGGTGCAATGCCATAAGCCAGGCTAGGCTCCATTTGAAGAGAGGTGTCAAGGAATATTTCTTCAGCTCATCCTCTGTACCTCTTCCATCTGGCATGATGCATTTCTAGCTCCTTGGTTCCACCACATAAAATAGCTATGTGTAAAATGACAAGTCTATATGCAGCTGAAAAATGTTCTCATTTCTGCCCATTACTCTAAGACCTTTGTTGTTAGAGTTCATACAGCAACCTCTGGGTTATTTCAGCCTTCTAGCAGGGATTAGAGTGTAACAGGAGATCACTTGCCTAGTCACAGATGAGCCAGATGTCATACGTCCCTTTTAGCATGTCTGTTACCCATGTGAAAGTGAAAACAGTAAATTACCTCTTGGCTCAATGAAGGAAATTTAGAATCCTTTCCCTGTGCTTTTTGTCATTTTTTTGTATCCAGTATAGATACGAGAAATAATATAGTTAATACTTTAAAAAGACAGAGGAACAGAAATGAAATGAGTCCTGGAAATTATGGAAAGTCTGCATTGCAGCAAAGTCTAAATTGTGGATGAATAGCTTGCTCAGGTGCATTAGTGACAGTTTAACCAGAGCTTAATGTTGATTGAACTGCTTTTGCAAACCTGTTTTTTTCCACTATCACAGTAAGTAAACTTTCTAAAGTACATTCTTAATTCAGGCGGAGCAGCACCCAATGCTTCGCTGTTGCCCCATGTGAGCTGAATCTATATTCAAAAACACTCACCATTTCTCCCTTAGCAACTGTTCATCACAACTGAAGTATCAAAACTGTTGGACAAGTTGTCTTTCAGTGACATTTGTCCACCACTGCTGGACATTTTGTTGAAGAAATCTTGGCAGGCTTCTGAGAATGCAGAGTCCTCTGGTACAGAGTTTGGGGAAAACTGAGGATCTACATCATTTTGTATCTTTAATATCCTGTCCAATCTAGCATCTTTTCTAGAGGTTAGAAGAGTTGCTTTTTTGGACTACAACCCAAGGTTCTAGAGGTTGTACTTGGAAAAAAGATAATTCTGTAACCTTTAATCCTATCAAAAGAAGTATAAAAGGAAAAATACTAATAATGGTGTTCTCTGTTCCCATTCATCTTTTATACACACTGTGTTTAAAACAACTTAAAATAACATGTTTCAGTGGTCGTATGTACCATTATTCATAGTTGGTCTTACTGTAGTTCTTTGTTAAATTGACAAGGCTATTACTACTGAACTTTAATCAGATTAACTGTGCAGCTTTTTTGAAAGTAGCAGTAGGATTCTTTTTTAAAATACTACCATAATATAACAAGAAGCAGCATTTATGTAGCACCTTATTTATTTCTTTTGACTTGCTTGTAGGAGGATGCATGACTAGATCTCATTTTAGTCTGAATGTATTGATAAAGTCACTGGCTAATCACATTACTTGGAAATAGGACTCATGTATTTCAGTGAAATTTATTTTCATTGCTGTGTACTTAGAACTGCAACATTAGCTGTTCCTTGGCTTATCTGGAGACCTAACAACATCTAAGAAGCCTTTCTTCTTGTGTTCTTATTACTGTTCAGTGTTTTCAGAGTTTATCTTTTCTGAAGTACAAGAACAATAATGATTAGAGGATGAGTGTTACGATGCTCCCTCTGTGCTGTAGATTCCTATCATTTGTTGCCACTGACCACTGTTTTATTGAAACAAATTATAATCTTTGGGAGTACAGAGAAAGTACTTGTCTACCTTTCTTCTGTGACATGGTCTTAACCCTTGGGAAATTACATTTTATTTTGTGCACAGGGCATAGCAAAAAGAGAATCTCTTTATGCAAAGCATATGAGGCTTTCAGTGGGAGCTCTGGAAAAGCTTCCTGCAAGTCTAGCTAATTATGACTTGCAACCTGTGCCTTAAATTAAAGCTCACATGATGAGCTCATGACCAGTCAAGGTCTGCAATGTTTACAAGCCATAAGGTCATGGTGGAAAACAGCAAGGAACAGCCATTTAATAGGCTATTGGCCTAGCTGTCAAAATTATTAATTAAATTTTATCTCCTCTCCTACATGCTTGAGTGCCAAGAGTATGAGCTTCAGACCTGAGGAAACCGTGCATAATAATAATTGGGTGCTTATCACAGGCCAAGCAGTCCTTTCATATGTTCCTTTGTTTGACAGCTATCATAGTACGCTGATAGAAGATACTAGGATTTCTGAAAATGCCAATAGAATGCCTCACTGTGCAGTAGACCCTTGAGGTTTAGATCTTAAGATACAGGAGGCAACTAAGAATCAATAGAATGTGGCCTAATATGTCTACCCGTAATTAACTCTAGGGTGGCTCCCTCCAAGTTGGAGCATCCAAGGCATCAGCTATTGTATGTATTGTGCAGGCTGGAACACTTCTGTATAGAATCAGTTGCCTAGAAGGAATTGTGCTATTGTTGCTCTATCTGTAAGTCTTTTAGGATTTCCTCCTCCCCCACTTTCTTTAATCTTCACTTGCTAACACCCCAGTTTCATTGACCAGTTAGTCTGCTAACAGCCAGTTCCATGTTTGGCCCTACTATTAGGTAAAGCAGTCAGCAGATTCTGTGTATTGTGTAACAACTGCAAATTGTTAGTCCTTTACTTTCTTCTTTTAGTATTTTAACTGCTGGTATTGGTGGAGGAGTGAGGAAGCCTGAGGGATTTTTTCTTTCACGTGCCGAAATAACATGGTTGGGCTTGGTTATTACGAACCTTGATTTGGGAGAAACAGGAGTGCCGTTTGCTTCAGGCTGCAAAACGTCATGGGCTTGTCTTGAGACACAGTTGGTCCCAACCTGAAAATCAAGTCTTCATTCCCTTAAACAAATTTATCATTGGTTCTATCCACAAGAATTTTAGCATGTGAAACTATAGCACATCATATTTGCTTCTCTAACAGAAGTTAGAGAACCAGGGTTGTTTGGCCTTTGATTAACTCAAAGAGTGGGAAGGGGCCTCATAGGTCTTTGAGTCCAACCCCCTGCTTGGTGCAGGAAATCCAGCTACAATATCCTCAGCAGGTAGCTGTCCAGCCTCTTTTTGAAGACATCAAATGAATGAAAGCCCCCCCCCCAGGCAATTGGTTTCATTGCCAAACTGCTCTTACTATCAAACAGTTCCTTCTAATGTTCAGCTGAAACCTACTCTCCTGTAACTTCAAACCATTAGACCTGTCCTTCCCTCTGGGGCAGCAGTGAACAGGCCTGCCCACTCCCTCCTCTCTGTGATAGCCCTTGTGGTATTTAAAAAGTACAACCATGTCACCCCTCAGTGATTCTTTTCACCAAGCTGAACGTGTCCAGCTCATTCAACCTTTCTTCATATGTTTTGTTCTCCGTACCTCTTATCCTTCTTTCCCTTGTCTAAATCTGTTCCAGCTTGTCTATATCCTTCTTAAAATTTAGTGCCCAAAACTGAATGCAGCATTACAGGTGAGACCAGACCAGTACAGAATATAGTGAAACTATTGCTTCCCTTGACTTGGAGACTATGCTGCTACTAATACAGGATAAAATAGGATTCATCTTCTTTGCTGCAGCATCACACTGCTAGCTCAACAATATGATCAACAATAATCCCAATAGCCTTTTCACATGTAGTACTGCTTAGGCATATATCCCGCATCCTATACCCGTACGTTTGGTTTTTAGGACCAAAATATAGAATTTAGCATTTGCGTCTACTGAATTTCATTTTAATAATTTCTGTCCAATTTGCTGACTTATCTGTGTCCTTTTGAATTCTGTTCCTGTTTTCCAGTGTGTTAGCCACCACTCCTAGTTTTGTGTCATCTGTAAACTTGATAAGGATTCCCTCCATCCAGTCAATGATAAAAATAGTGAAGAGTAATGGCAGTAGGGAAGAACCACGAGGTGCTCTACTCCTTCCAGCTGTTGATGATGACTTATTGAGCATGGTTTTCTGATTAATTTTGGATCCATGTAATGGGATTTCTACCTGTTCACATTTAATCAATTTGCTAATCAAAATATTATGAAGGACCTTATTAAAAGCTTTACTGAAATCCAGATAAATGACATTCACACCATTCCCACCATCCACTAAACTAGTGACTTGATTGAAAAATGGATATAAGACCACTTTGGCAGGTTTTGTTCTTGACAAATGCATGTTAGTTCCTACTGATCACAGTGTTGTCATCAAGATACTTACTGATGAACTCCTGTGTAATTGATTCTACTATTTTTCTTGATATAGAAGTCGGGCTAACAGAGCCAGAGTTCCCTGGCTTTTCTTTTTTGCTTTGTTTTGAAGGGAGGGACAGATGTCTACCCATCTCCAGTCCTCTGGCACCTTGCCTGTTCTCCAATATTTCTCAAAAATTGTAGAAAGTGGTTAAGAGTGTACATTAGCGAGTTCCTTCAGTACTTTAGGATGCAGTTTGTCTGGCCCTGCAGATTTGAACTCATTTAGATTAGCTAGGTGATTCTTGACTAACTCTCTGCCAATCTTGATATTTATATTATTGAGTAATCCCTATTACTTCTTTTTGACTGATTGACAGAACTGCATACTGATGGAAATAGATACAGGTAGACATAGACATAGCAAGCATAGTGCAGTGGTTTGAATGTTGGACTAGGACTCTGGGAGATCCTCCACTCAGCCAGAGAAACCCACTGGGTGTCACTGAACAAGTCACTCTCACCCTAAGAGGAAGGCAATGACAAACCTGCTCTGGACAAATCTTGCTGAGAATAAAGAATGACAGAGTTACCATAAGTCAGACTTGGTTTGAATGCACATTATAGGATATAGATGTAGATAGATGCAGATACAGATATAGACTGAGGATGCATAACATGAATCTGTAACCTGCTTATAGGAATTCCAAAACTTAGTTTTGATTAGATAACAGTAGCAGCCACAAACTCTCTCTCACCTGAAGCACTTCAAAATTATATGACACTGTATTGTCAAGTAGATGGAGCAGACAACTGTGATTCATCTGTCTGAATGCAGCCAGTCAGCCAACCAAACATATGTGGAAGCTCACCAAATGCTTGATAAACTACTTCCTGGTTTTGTTGTCTGCCAGACTGAACAGCTACATGTTTCCTGTTTGTTGTGTCCAAAGACCTAGTTGGTGGGAAGCATTTGGCTTGGTGGGTTATAAGATGTTTATCACAAGAAGGAATAGAGTTTAACAGAGTCCAGTTTCAGTCACAAATTCAGATCAGCTTTGCATTTTGCCGATATTCAGGAAAACAGGAAACATGAGTTCCACTTCCTACTTTCATATAGTTGGTAGAGTGTTCTAAACATGGGAAGACACATGATCTGTAGGTTCAGGAGCAACTTGTTCATTATATTTATGTCCTTCTATACCCCTGAGGATGGCATGCATGGGTAACACACTTACCTAGGTTGGGCTCATAGTATCTGACGATAAATGTGGCTGGAAGGTAGAACTGATTTGGGGAAGTTCTTTGTTTTGAATAATAAATAGGTCAATCCAAGCTCCTTGAACGTGATTAAGTTATTCCCTGGATCATGCCAGGAAATGCAGCATACATGCTTCCTATTGTGGTTATTAGGTGAAGCTGCCCTCATGATCTTCCCTTGCTTTTTTCATTGAACACCGTCCCCCGTTTTCCATTGGTTAAATAATATGAAGAGCCCACTCAGAGTGATGTTGTGAATTATACACACAGTCACATAAAGCATTTGCACTTTAAACATGCTCTATAAATAACTTATAGTAATAAATAGGAAAAGGCTTTGCCATTTGTTTCAAATCAGACACTGTAAGTAATGAGATAAGAGTAGCATAGCCTTGAAATGAGGACGTTTTCCATAGCTCCTTCATAATTCATGTCCATGTGTCTGTCCCTAGAATGGCTTATCAGGATGGGAACTGCCAGAAACATCTCATTTTCTAGGTCACATAGAAGGCTGGCACAAACGGTGTTGATACATTCTGACATGTGCAGACTCTGAAAATCCTGGATGAGTAAATATGACAGAGGGTGAAGTATTTGGAAGGACAAGTCAAGCACTAATACAAAAGATCCATTTACATAGATATTAACCTACTGAACCAGTTCACCTAATGAAGTTTTGTTTTTCTGGTGGTGAAGTAAAGACTAGTTTCAGAGAAACATCCCCTAACTGCATTGTGTGAATAAGCAGTGTGTGCTGCCAGTACACCCACATCGTGTCACACCAAACTTGGAACCTGATCAAGGAAGCCATGGGGTTTTTCAGCAAGTAAACATTGTGGTAGATCACATTGGGTGTTTCACCTGACTGCTGTGTTGAACTAGGAAAGATTTAACTACTTAGATATAATTAGTTCACCTTTTGAAGTAACTAGGCCATAACTGAATTACATTATAATCACTATTCAACAAGGAATGACTTTCCTCCATTTGAAATGTAATTTAGACTTTTAATTACTTTTATAGTTACAGGGCCACAATAATGGCCACAATAATGAAGGAGGAGTATCACATGGTTCAAGCACTGGTTCAGGTTCAGCCTCAGCCTCATGCTTCTGCCTCCTGCTTGGTTGTGGGAAATAAGGTGGCAACAAAGTGGATGGGGAAAGAGTGTATTGTGTACTAGAGGTCAGTGAGCTGTACCATTCAGATTTTTAAAAAGTAATTTAAAACAGCTATAAGTAGAATTCAAAGACACAGCCATGTTAATCTGAATCAGTATGCAAATAGATCTTGTAGCACCTTTGAGACTAAGAGAAAAAAGATTGTAGCATAAGCTTTCATAGACTGTGTCTACTTCATCAGAGGAAGTAAAAAGTTACTTTAACAATGTAGCCGTAAGAATAATTTGCTACTTTGTAGGGATGGGGTCTTGGAACTGTAACTATAATTGTAAGTATAACGAATCACTTTTTAAAAAAAGTTCTGCTGCTATGACAATGCAGGTGATGGCATTAGTTTGTGTAAGTGTATATTATGTGGAAATGTTATACCACCAGAGGGGATCAACGACTAATAGCTTGAGTTACTTAGCATCACTGTTTATGCACATCATAACAAATGGTAGCACTAAAACAGGGATGGGTAGCTGCAGCAGGGTGCCACTCTTGTGCCTCAGGACCCTCAGGAAGCAACATGGACTACTGAAAAATGAGACAAAAAAATCAAGTAGCTGGACGCCCACTCCTGGTTCTCAAAATAGGCATTCTTTGATGTTGAAAAGTACAGGGAGACCTTGAAACTTATTTTAAAAACAAACAGTCATTCCTGGAGGTTTCCAAGAGCAACAATTCACCCTTCTTCTTCCTCTTCTTCTTCTTCTTCTTCTTCGGTGCCAGAAAAATGATGATCTGGGGATTCTGGAGGTATCAGAGTCCCCAGAAATTGTCTTTGGGAGCCACACATGCCCCCTGGCCACCTTTTGCCTCCCTCTGTACTAAAATGGGAATTCCTTTTACATTTATATCCTTTTTTCCCTGCTCCTTTTGCTCATAGAGCATTTGCTAGTTACTTTGCTAACTTTGTGTTGCAGATGATTTCTTTTCCATTCTGCAACAGGGAGCAGTGGTGTTTGAAGACAACATTTTCTGCAGTCAGAAGTTTTGTTACTCTCCTACCTCACTATTGCATCTGTAATTCCAAACACTGATTTCCAACACATCTGCCATTCTTTTTCCTATAATGGATTAGCATATGATGCAATAGCAAGCTTGAGGAGGTTTTTCATCTTTCAAGGTGCCCTCCCTTAGAGGAACACTGAATGCTCAGTGTGATTTCACTAGACTCTTGGGACTCTGAATCTGCTATTGCTAGTGGGGCTGTCATGGTGACTGGGTAGCAAGTCTTTTACAGTGCCTTTGCTGATTAGCATTTGAACTAAAGCACCCAGGGACAATGTGGGCCAAGCCAAGATTTTTTTAGCTGATTACAACTTGATGCTGATACCACATACCTGTTCCTGGCCTGTTTCTACTGCTGTTCTGATGATGCATCATTCAAGGAATCATATACACCTTTGTTCAGCAAGGATGTACATTTAAACAGATCACAAGAATTAAGTGTAAAATACCAATTTTGTGGTGCAGTCCATTCCTGGCCATGTGAACCTTTATTTAATGCAATCCATTCATAGTAACTCCTATTGTACAACTGAGAGTTAAACACAATTCATAGCATTCAGATAGCAGAGCAAATAATGGTTATTTCCTACAATCCGCTGTGTTTGTCCAAGTCCCTATCATCAGCACAGTAATACTTTTTAATCCCTTACGCTGATTTAAAAATTCCATCAGAGGAAAGTAATGTGTTTCTGCTCTGGGGTTTATTCTGGTAAAAACATTACTAGATTAAATTTATCTTTTCTATGACAGCAGCCTTTTAGGAGTTAACACACTCTATTTTGAAAAAAGTGAATAAAATAAAAAAGTGAAGCCAAATTAGTAACATCTGCATGTGAATTTTAGTGGCAAGTGCACTTTACTAGGATCAGTTTTAGATGTTTGTGTAAATCTTGTTGGTATTCTGCAGAATGTCTAACATAAAAAAACCCATGCATTTTCCATTGGGGTATGAAACCTGTATATCAAGAACCTTTGCTACCTTTCCTTATGCCCATAGTGTGTTTCATTATTGATGTGGCCTTCAGACTTAAATTGTTGAAAAGTCTTTCCCCTCTTTTATTATAGAGTGGTACCTCATTTTCTAAATTGTAATAATACAGAACACCTAAGAAAATCATATTCATCATGAGAGATAAGTCATCAGAAGATATTGTTATATTTGATAACAGCTGCAAGGTTGATATATGCACAATATTGGAAAGGAAAGGAAGATATCGACTTAGGAGAGTGGAAATTAAAAGTTCCGGATATGGTAGAGACAGAAAAGCTAGTATTTTCACTGAAAAGCAAACCTATCCAGAACTTTGAAAGGGAATGGAGAGGAGTTTTGGATTGGATGAAAACATGAATGTACATGAAATCAAAAAAAGAAATAATGTAACTTTTTCTCTTCTGGAAATGGAAATGGAAATATAATAGTTATTCTATTGGGTAAATGGAAACAAAGAAGATTCAACTGGAGAATATAAATATAGAAGTAGTGGGGGAGGGTGTGATATATCTCTTGATGGGATACATCCACTCTGTTTTTTATGCAATTAAATCTTTAATAAAAATGTTTTTTAAAAAAGAAAATCATATTCATCATAGTGTCTAATAGCACTGGGGAAAAGAAAAAAAACTGAGATCACTAGCACAATGTATCCATGAGAACACAGCTAAGCTAAGAAACACGCAAGGTTGTTGACCCTGTGAGATGCTGAATAATACTTATTCCTTTTGACAAGCAAACATCTGTATAAAAACTATAAATCTTCCCTAATTTTCTGAATCACAAGAATTATGATTGGTCTTGTGCTTTCGCACTTATGACTTTGGCTTGAGGATAGGACAGATTTTGCTCCCATGTCCCCATTTGCACTAGGCTTGGGTTGTTCAACAATGGTTCTCAGTCTTTGTTCCTCTAAGGTTGAAATCCAGAACATATGGAAGACCAAAGAATGTGAACCAGCGTTCTATAATACCAGAGGTTGGAAAAGGTGGTTTTGAGGGGGACTACAGCTCTTAGAACCTATCACTCAGTATGGCTACTAGTGATTATGCTCAGTATGGGATTCCGGTAGTCCAACAAGTTAAGTTTCCAAAGCTGTCTTTCAGGCAACATAAATGTGCTGTGGTAACATCATGGTTCAGGCAGAAGTAGGGACTGGAGTCACCAGAGACAATGGACAACTTTATCTGTTCACCTAGCCAGGCACTGCAGTTATGTCCTTAAATGCACTCCTTTGCTGTCATTCATGAATAGGAGTGAGAGCCAATGCTGCCATCATGGTGGTGGACAGCATGCCACTGTCACTGTGCAGCATACCCCCATTGTTGCAGGAGAAGGGTTGATTCACTTCAAACATGTAGCTCTTCCTCCGTGACAGTATTTTGCTCATAGGTGGGCAGTATTGGTTTCTTCATTGAACAGTCTTCTAACTGTGTAGATAAAGGTATATTTCAGATGCAGTGCTGAAGAGTTAGTCTGCACCACTGGAGGAGAAACTGCAGGACCACTCAGCTTGCAAATCATGCTTTTAACTGAAGTCCAGTGCAAAATTACACTGCCTCTCTAAAGACCAGGAAGATATTGTAGTCCTGGTTGAGTCTGTCACTAAGAAATCAGTTGGCATCTTCAAAATGATGGCAGGAACACCCAGGGAAGCACAAGCAATCCATTGCAAGATGGCTTGAGAAGAATGCTCCTGTGCTCTTACTAAAGAGAAGATTTCCCTCCTTCCCTTCCTGTTTTGGCTGTGAGTTCTGAATTTGGGCTTAATGGAGAATTAGTGGAAATGGAACTTGTAAAGTTTGCTATAGCTTTCACCTCTTTCAGATCATTTGCTTGTGTTTTCATCTGCATGTGCCTCAAGAAAACTCTGGGAAGTGATCTTTTTAATATCATGACTTCAAACTCCACTTAATGCATGTTCTATTGGCACAGATACACTCTCTTTCATGTTAGTAAAACAACATGCAAAAACCTTTGTGTTTGTACAGTTTCATCAAATGGGGACCAAGGCTGTGACCTGTTTGATCCAAACAGGACCACATTTGACATTTTCTGTTGAAAGGCAAATAACCTTTGCTTGTATATAACAGGGATGAACAGTTTGAAACATGATGGTATTAATCTCAGTTCCAAGAAACTAAGCACTCTTGCTGCCCATGCCTTTTAAATGTGTAAACATTTTAAATGTTTTAAACGTGTAAATGACTTTGAAATTTGGCAGGATTTTCTTACTAGCCATCCACAGTAGCTGAGAGAGAGTGGGTAATGTATTTAAGAGCTCTCTTCAAATGCATTGATGCTGACATGCCAAGAATGCCTTTCCTGTGCTCTGTGTACTCTCTCATGCTTGGGAAGGGACTGGTGTGCAGGTATCTGTGCTGCATAGCAAGATGAAAGTATGTGGAAGGAGGACTGTTGAAAGTGACATAGTTGTGAAACATGCAGGCTGATTCCTGCACAGCAGGCTTTATTGTAACCACCTTTTGCCTTACCACAGACACTTCTCACTTTCTGAGATAGTGTCTTTGAGATGTAGATTAAAAGTGAAATCTGGCATCTCTTCCAGAGCAATGAGCTTTAGTTAAAACATTTCATGTACGGTTGTGGCAAGATTTATTTCACAGTAGCTATCCTCCTCTGCCTGTTTTATTTTTTTTCTTTTCCCATTTTGCCCCTTTGAAAATGCTTCACTTTCTGCAAGCTTATTAATAAGAAAAATTGCCCTTACTGTATTCGGAATGGAATTCATTCCCACGGACAAAGGCCCTTTGTTGGGAGCTGGCTGTGTTTCTTCAGCACAAGTGAGATTATTCTGAAGATAACATTGATTTTTATCTTTCAGAAGCCTCCAGTAAGAACAAGGGTTTTTAAATGTTTGGATTACTTTAAAGGTCTGGTGCTGGAAATTGAAAGAAAATAGCTGTTCAAAGTTCAGTTCTTTAACCTGGTAGACTATATATAGGAAGGAAATGGCATCTGATCCACAAGTTCCATCAGTAGTTCCAGAAAGCTATGTGGGTGTATTGCTGAGTTTTAAATGCTTTAATCTGATCAACAGTATCTTAGTAATGCACCTCAGTTGGTTAAGGTGCCAAAAGGCAACCGACATTAAATGAAGCCAGGAATAAGCAGCCTGTTCTAGGAAACTTACTGCTACCTTTCAAGTGGATGCATTGTGCTTGCACTAGAAAAGGGTGGGGGGAACCTTATCATCGACTTCCAGGTTGTCAAGACATTTAATCATAACCTTTGAGATGTGCCCACTCACTCTGCTTGTGCAAAGAGCCATGAACAAGTATCAAATAAGCATTTCACTTGCTGTTTTCAATCTTCTTATTCATTGATGAAGCCCAGTCTATTGGACTAGACCTTTCCCAAGCAATATTAGCTAGCCAACAGAGGTTTTAAGGTTTGAGACATAAGAGTAACCTTTTAGCCACTGCTGCTTGATTTACCAGCTGATGTTATCTACCTGCTAATCTGTTATGGTTTATTTTATTCTGAATATCTCCTTTGTAATGGGAGTCATAGGGAAATTACTTTTAAGGTTTCGAAAGTAACATGCATAAGAAACAAATCCTGTTGCTAACACTGGACACTCTGTACTAAGGAGATTAGTTTAAGAAGGAAATGTGGCACATTTTCTTTCCTGGATGGTCTTCCCCTTCTGAGAGGGGAAATCTCAAGAAATTCTACAAGGAAAAGGTTTAGAAGGGATATTGTATATGCAGTTGTTGTTGTTCTGTCTTCAAGTCATTTCCAACATTTCTAAGGTGAACCTATCACAGGGTTTTCTTGGCAAGATTTGTTCAGAGGAGATTTGCCTTGTCTTCCTCTGAGGCAGAAAGCAACTTGCCCAAGGTCACCAAGTGGGTGTCCATGGCTGGGCAGGGGTTCAAACCCTGGTCTCCAGAGTCATAGTCCAGTGCTCAGACCATGAGACCACATTGGCTTTCTGTTGTTGAGATCAGTCTCTCCAATATTTGAGTGACATTCAGGTGAGATTAGTTCAGGACACATTTCAGGCACTTGTCTTTGGTGAGCGCTGCGGAAGAAATGATAAGTTCAGTATCAACAGAATACACGGATCTTTAAGCATCTTTCCACAATAGCAACCAAGTGAATTTATCACCTTGACAGGCTAGAGGCAAACAATAGCTCTCCAAGGAAACTGGTCCAAGTCCAACTGGAAGTTTTCCACAGGGTTTAATGGATCGTGAGCTCCTCGGAAGCCTTCCAAAATCAAAGTGTTTGTCTCGTATGGCCTTCTGTAGCTGAAATTGGTAAAGTCTGCTTTCCCCACTTCTCTTTTATTGAAGTATTGGGCTATGAAATGGGTCTCTCTGGGCCAGAGTTTGGAAGTAGTGAGTTCCAAGTGATCTAACTACAGCTAGATATGGTGGAGGGGAGTTTGGTGTAACAAAGTTGTTTTTTCAAAAGCACCAGCAACAACAAAAGGGGACTCATAATAACCAAAGCCATAACAAATGAAAATGCCTAGAACAAATAATTGAAACTGTACGTAATGTGTGAAATATGTATGGTATATAAGAATATTCCCCAATCTGATAGTATCAAAAACGTGAATATGTCTACAAACACCGATAAGACAAAATATCAATACCACGCATGAACTTGTTCAAATAAAGACTGGATAAGTAAATGGGAACAGCGACTGTGAACAACTCCAGCAATATCGGCTAAATAGCTCATATCTACTATATAACAGTCAATGCTTGTCTCCACATTTGTCTGTCTGCATCAGCATATGATTGGCTGTGTGAGGTGAGAAGGTCTCATATGAATGGCTGGCTGTGAAGCTTCTGTGGACTCCTGGGGTTGGCAGTTTAAGGAGGGGCCTTTAGGATTCTCAGCTCTTGAGCATCAGGCTGGTTGCTATGGAGATGGGGCCTACCATCAATAAGGATGCCAGAAAACTTTTGGGAGGCATGTGTAAGAAAAATTAGAGTGACATACACAGCATAGCCCATTTCCACACTACACTGTCATAGTGCTATTATTCCACTTTCAACATCCTATGGAATCCTGGGATTTGTAGTTTAAGGAGAGGCATTTAAGAATTCTCAGCCTGAGAGCTCTTTGGCCTCAGTAAACTACAAACCCCAGAATTCCATAGGATGTTGAAAGTGGAATAATAGCACTATAACTGCAGAAATAGTATACTGCAGAAATGGCCATAGTTGCAAGCTCTTCTTGCCTCAGACATAGATTGTATGGGTTCCATATGTGAGAAATCCTAAAGTTGAAATTCAAAACAAAATATGCTTCCAGAAAAATGTAAAGCCATTGCACAAATTCATTAGAAAGAGGGGGAGGGGGAAAGCCAGTACATCAGTGTCACCAGACAACACAGATTGGATTGGGAACTACAAGGAAAAGTGACAGGTACTGGAATAGGCCGATTACTATGGAGATGACATCTAGCAGCAAGGAGGAGAACAGTGTGTTCCCACAGAACCCAACCTTTGTATGCTAACAACTATGAATACAGATTGGATTGGGGAATATGGGGGAAATTTACAGGTACAGAAATAGGCCAGTTGCTATGGACACAAGACCTAGCAGCAAGGAGGAGGACAGCGTACTCTCTTAGGAACCCAAACTCTGCAACTAAATAACTCTGAATATACATTGCATTGGGAAATATGGAGCAAAGTTACAGGAAATGGAGAAGACAGTTTGATGAGTTCATAAGAGGAAAATAAAAACCCCGGGCAACGCTGGGTAAATACGCTAGTAGATAATAAACACAGAGTAGTCCAGAATCACAGAAATGCAGACCTTAATTGAATTTGTTTTGTGTTCAGACAGCTCTTGCAGACAACTAGTAAACAGTGATTAACGATCAAATAGATGCAGGCTTGAAATATAATTCCATGTACTCATGGCATTGGCTGTAAACTTATAATGTAATCTGGAGGAACACATAATAAGCTCAGGTCTGTACGAGTACGGGCTATAAATGGTTGACAAAAATGCCAAAAGATATGATAACCACTCCCAGGAATTTGTGAAGTCATTTTGGTGGTCTTTTTCAAAAGCAATGTGATGAGTACAAGAAAAGTTACTGGAATAATGAGTAGTTGTTTCTGGTTGCTTTCAAAGAGTAACTTTAAAGGGCATGTTAGGGGGGTTTTGATGGAAACTTTTCTACCTTTATGACATTCTTTCTATCGACATTGAAGTCACTCTGTGTAAAGCAATGGCAATTACTTTTTCATAACAATCATATAATTTTCCAACATTCCAACAAGTAACAGTGACAGGCTACTTCTCAAACACTGTAGCAAGTAGTGGAAATGAATTACTTAAAATGTAGCTTTCCAAACACTATCTAGATGAAGTTCTGTACTGTCAAGAAAGTCAGGGGAGGATTCCTGGCCTGTTCTGTCCATCTGTCCATCCATCTATCCAGAGATTGACCCAACTGCTTAATGTAGAGCTATTGAGAATGACTGAAATACTAGCCCTTTTTTCACAGGTAGAATCACAAAGCTGAAATTCAGCTCTGAATCAGGTTGTGAAGGAATCTCTCCCCCCCACACACACACACTAACACACAATTACTCTTGGCCAAGAGAGAGCATCTTCTCACCATCTGCTGTCAGCCTTCCCTGCAACAGTAGTCTGATCAGATGGACAAAGCTTTATTGAAATATCAGAATTTTTATAAAGCTTCCAAAGAGAGAGAGAGATTTGCTTATATAAATTGCAAGACAGAGAACAAAGAACAGATCATTCCAGCGTTGTAACACAGGCATCATTCTTTGTGAACTAATGCATGTTCTCACTCAGTTATCTTATTGACTTTTGACATAGTTCTTGCAAGAGGATAGAATGGCTTGTTTAGAATTGCTTAAGAACTCAGAAACAAATCACTAAATGCTCAAAAAAACTTTTTACTCCCAACAGAGGCAGCCCCCATAATACCTTGCTTTCAGCGTTCTTATCCAACAGCAGGACACAGTATTGTCTTTTTAAATACTGTGCCTAACAGACAGATGTTTTTGCATTCAGGGGTTTTATTTCAGGTTTTATTTCAGAGAGGAGAACATAGGTTTCAGAGGGAAACATGAGACTGTGCTTAACGTTTTTCATATCTCACAACTTGTATCGCCACTAGAGGGGAATAGAAAATCTTACCTTTCCTGATTTAAACTCACGTGTGCTTCTGTTTTAAACATAATTGCATATGACCAAAGGAAGACTATGTTTTGAATCCAATATGTAGTTAAACATTTCATATAAGATACAGGCTGGCATCTCAGTTTAACTGCATGTAGTGCTGCTTTTTGAAAAGGAGATAGTTAAAGCTTGAGAGCTATCATGGTGTAATTGTTCGAATGTTGGACTAGGAAACTGGGAGACCAGAGTTAGAATCCCCGTTCAGCCATGGAATCTCACTGGGTGACCTTAGGCAAGTTACAGTTGTGAGGGCTGGAAATTCACATCCCACCGCTGCCACCATGTGAGGCTGGGAATGCCACCTCCCACCATACGCCACCATGTGAAGCTGGGATGTATATTCCAGCCTTTATGATTTTTAGCTGTTAATTCATCTTCGCTGCCACCACCCGCTGAATTATGAATTATCTGGACCCTTGGACAGTACAGCGGGACCCTGTCCAGCCATGTACATCCCTAAGCTTAAGGATCTTCCTTGTCCCCCCAGTCTACCCAGCTTGGCGTGGGAAGGAGAGAAACGGGGTCTTTTACAGAAAGTATTTATTAAAGATATTCAAATAAACAAGGCCAATTAACACACATGGGAAGCTCCCTCTTCCCAGGCACGCTTAGTTACAGAAAGAACAGATATGAAAGCACAGATACATTCTTTAGATCAGCCAGCCTCCAAAATAACAGAAAAGTCCCTAACGCGACTAGATAACTTTAGTCTAATTACTCACAGTTGTTCCTATATGCTTAGATGTTCTAAAGGAAGGGCCAGGAGGCGAGGCCGGTGGCCTCCAGCCTGCTACTGAACCCCCTCCAGGAGGCTCCTTGGTTGTTATCCCTTTGTTATCTCCTTGTTGTCTCTCGGCCACATGGCCTCCAAGAAGTTTTATAACTTCTCCTTGGAAGCATCTGGAAGCATCCTGAAGATGCTCACTTCTTTTCTTTTTGATTGGTCAGTTCTCACCCTATGACCTGTGATGCTGACCCACATGACCTATGATGCTGACCACATACTAAAATGTAATCTAATCCCAACACCTTATTAACCCTTGGTTTACCTGAAGAGGGAAGTGTCCCCCTTTTTGCTAATTCTAGATAATGGGAAGCCCCATTATCACAACAGTCTTGACTTCAGAGGAAGGCTATGTCAACCTTACCCCCTCCCCCAAGCAAATCTTGCCAAGAAGACCCTTTGATGGGTTTGCCTTTGGGTCACCATTAGTTAGAAATGACTTGAAGGTACACAACAACAATTTAAAACTAATTCAGAGACTTACATTAAATACACGTAGCAACTACCCTGCAGTCACTCAGTTTAATAGCATCATTTTCTTCCCCCACCCCCACTATCTTGGAGTAAGAAAAAATTAGAATACTTAATGCTTATTCCTGGTACATGATAATTAACTGTGGTGTGGTTTGCACACAAATATCAGTAGGGCTTCACCACAGACAACCAGACCAAACAGACAGTGGATGATTCTTGAGGTGTGCTCAGCAAACATTGATCTGCTTTTAGATTAATCTAACCATTTTGCTCCATTGCTTTTATATTAATAGTGGCTGAGAGAAGTTCTATGTTTAGATTCAAAGCTGCATCTCCCAACACCAGCAGTGAAGCTTCCAGCAAAGCTCTTTAATTCCTTGTCAGAACGAACTTAATTAAATCCTCTCTGACTTTTGTTTAAAAAGTAATCGAATAAGCGTGTGACTCTAGATTTGGACATTTATTATATTCTGAATTTTATTGTTTATCTTTTTCTCAGCAAGGCAAATAATTGTTCAATCTCTCTCCCTCTTCCACTCCAGTTCTGCAATTTTCTGTATGATTCTTCTAAAGGAAAATAATGATCCAGAAGCAAACCATCCTCTCTTGTGTGGGTGGGATGTGTACATGTAATCCATAGCATTGAGATTAGCTAAAAATGGAATGCAAATGAACACTTTGGATTTGTGGGATTGACAGTTTAAGCCCAGGGTTTCTGAGGTATGGCGTATGTTAAAATGGAGCAAACGTCTTACTCCAGTTGTACAGAAAGTAGGTCACCAGACAGCTGGTCCAGTAAAAAAAGATTAAAGAATTTTGCCTTTGGCATTTAATCAAAGATCCAGAAAATAATATGTAACTCATGTCTCTTTGCACATCATGTTTAAAGGCTTTGCAGGTAACACCTCCAGATGTGACACATTGTTAAGCAAGATGTATAGTATAGACATCCATTTTAGAAAATCAGTTTGTGACCAAAAAGTTTCTTGAATTTAGGAGAGAAGTTACGTATGGCTTCCCTCAGGGCTCATCTGGACTGGTCAAAAGGCTTGGAGTTGTTCCTGGCTTGTTTGTTTGTTTGTTTTTGGAATATCCGAACAAGATCCTTTCTGCCTCAGTTTAATCCCTGTGAATTTACAGGACCAGCCAGCGCTTTTGAAAGCCAGGGCAAGAGTTGGGTTTAAAAATGGTACCTCCCACTGACAATGTGTTGCATGGGGGAGGATGGAGAGAGAAGGAAACCCTGCTCACACCACCATTCGTCACACTTTCACCATGATGCAGCACTTCTGATGTGAGTGGATATGGGGACAACGGTTATCAGGCTTGAACCCAGGAACATCATAGTCTGACAACTACCTAGATTATTGAGGGTCCCAAGGAGCCCTGAGACTGGACAGCAACAGGAAGTAGTAAAAAGGCTTTCCTGTTCCCCTACTACTGCTAGCCCAATAACAGAGGACTTCATATTGTCTAATTCTTTACAGTGGGCAATATGAGGGTTCTTTTCCTTGATAGTTTTGGGATGGGAGTGTAAATGAGTGAATGGCACTGAACAAGCGGTCATTGGGTCTGAGGAATCTTTAAAGAAATGCTTCTGAGGATCTGAGCTGAGGTGGCTTGAGTGATCTGTGCCTCCTCTTCCCATGTCTCCTCACTTAAAACTGCTCTGTATTGAAGCTTTGACCCTTGGAAGTGGGAGAAACATGTGCATTTCATGTTCTGATGATTCTGTGAAAAGTCCAAAACATGTTTCAGACTATGTTGTTGCTGACTGAAAAATGGAAGAGGGCTGTCTGCAACACTTTTGCCCAGCCTCAAAATACTGAAATTCACAAATTATCTGAACTTGTACCATTCATTTGAAAACTGCATGTTCAAGGCCAAGGGTGGACAACTTGTGGTCTACCAAGTGTTGTTGGAATTCAGTTCCCTGCAGACCTAGCCAACATAGCTGATGGTAAGAGAGCATGGGAGCTGTACTCCAGCAACATCTGGAGGACCTCAAGTTGCCCACCCCTGTTCAAGTAGCTATTTGGGCACCTGTGAAATGTTTGCCTGGGGCACCGGCCCTATATGCAGGGGTTCCATTTCAGGAACCCCCACGTAAAACAAAAAAGGTGAGTGCTGCATCCCATTATAGACAAAGGATGCAATGTGCACGTGCCTGCAGCAGCACAGGCACGCACCTGTCATATCCACTAACTATAATGGGACGCAGCACTTCACATGACCTTACATTCATGCATGTGGAGGTTGTGCCAGAGGAGGGTGCTCTCTATGTACTGTATCAGCCTTAGAAGTCCCCAAATAATACTAGATCACATTGCTTATTTACCAGCCCACATACATACAAATACTGTTGCTTGTATTAGCTGTATTCATACATTGTCTTCTTGTCAAAACTAAGATTCAGTATATCAAATATACCACTTGTAGTATACTGTTGGTTCTCTTCCAGCAAAAACATTTTTGTCTAGTTGCCTCCAGGTAATGTTTTTTCTTGCCACTGGCAACCAGCGGAGTGACTGTGTACACCAGCATAGTGTGTCATTAAAAAGAATAACCTTGTGCAAATGATACAAAGTTTTGTATCCCAGTCAGTTCAGGGCTCTCAGTATTATCAAATCTTCCCACCTTTTTTGCTTGGTAATGTCCTTTCCCTCTTGTTCCTCCACAGCTCCTGCAACTTCAGGATGATGCTGAGGAGTAAATAGTCTGCTAACTTTAGATATCATTAACTGTGTAAATATTAGGATTCTCTGGTTGTTCAGGATGGATTCCTCTTATCGTAGTCTGCAGATCCTAACACCACTGTGACCTCTGACCTCTCAATTTCAGATATGGAGATTTATCTAATCCTCTGTGGATAAACATGGGAGTGATATATCATGACTGCATTAGAACCTGACATACTTTGAAAATAACTGAAGCACCTGTAAGCTTACTTTTGTGTTTTCTGGATCAATTTAGGACTTTCTTGAAACCTTTAGAATACAAATTATTATAAGTTTTAACAATATAATAAATTACAATAAAGATAAAAGATTATAAATGTGTAAATAAGATGTTATATTTCTTTAAAGATATAATATTCTTTCTTATTTCTTTAGACTGGGAAGTGCTGGCTTACTCAGACTGCTGAGAGAACAGAAACCTTTTACAGGCAGAGATTTTAAGCCTTACAGCCTAGTATACTTCGATTTGAGAGCCAGCACGATGTAGTGGTTTGATTAGTTAGGACACTGGGGGAGCAGGGTTCAATCCCCCACTCAGCCATGGAAGCCCACTGGGTGACCTTGGGTGTGTTGCATGGGTGACACACCCACATGGGTGACACTTGGGTGTATCTCAGTCCCCCAGAAGACCCTGTGATAGGTTAGCCTTAGGGTCACCATATATCAGAAACAACTTGAAGGCACACAACAATAGCATGTTTCAATTATGTCAGTGTAGACAGTTTGTGTGTATTTGTGCATGGTTTTTCTTGTTATGAAAATATGTTAGTTGAAGAGATTAGTCCACTCTACCCCACCCCAGCCCTGATAAAAACTTCTTCAAATATTCTAGTAGTGATCTATGTATAGGCAGTGACATTTTTTCTTTCTTGCCCTTTTTGTTCTATCTGTGCTTCTTGAGGGTGAAAATACCTCAATTACCAACTTGTCCCAGCCTACTTTCTGTTCTGATTTTGACTTTGTAAAAGTGCCATTGAGGGCCAGAGGGAGAAAGAGGTAATAAAGCAAGAAAGGTGACTGGGCAGAGAGACATTAATTAGCTGAGAAAGTAAAATGTTAGCCAGCTTAGAAATCAGGTTGGCTAAAGCAAGAGTGACTCGGTGATGACTGAAAACTCTCTAAACCTAAAGAATGGGTGAAGATACAAAGTACAATGACCAGTAGTTCCCTTTTGGCTCCTTTTACCACTGCAAATGGCTAAAATAACCAGTAGAGGGGGAAAAACAGGGATCAAACAATCTATATGTTGTCTGCACAGATAAAATATTTACCTTAGGTACCTACCTGTAATGTATCCCAGTATATGTTTCGTAAACTACTTTTACTGCTTCCATCCATTCATCACTTTGTTATATCCTGTCTTTCTCCTAGATTACAAAAAGGCAGAAAATACATTAAAAAAACATGTAGTCAAAACATACAAAATTAAGATTAAAGGGCTATTAAACAACAACAGGATTAAAACAATTTAACATCATACTTTAAAACAAAGATGAAGAACAGTACAGCACCATTAAAAAAACCCTTTTCTTGTAATCTCCCACTGAAAAGACAACAAAGAAGGATCCATCCTAACTTCCTTAGGGAGGGAATTCCAAAATGTGGGAGCAGCTGCAGAGAAGGCCTTCTCCCGTGTTCCCACCAGCTGTGCCTGTGAAGGCAGTGGGACAGAGAGAAGTACCTCCCCTGCAGGTCTTAAAGCTTGGGCAGGCTCATATGGGAAGATATAGTCCTTCACATTGCCTGAGCCCAAGCCATGTAGGGCTTTATGGGTCAAAACCAGCACTTTGAATTGTACCTGGAAACAGACTGGGAGCCCGTTGAGCTGATACATCAAGGGAGTTGTCTCTCCTTTTAAATTAACTTTTTTTAAAAAAAAAATCCTTTTGATATCATAGTCCATTTAGTTCTATTTTAATCATAACCTTTTTGTACATTTTTCATGTTTTTAGCCACAGGTGACTTTACCTGTAACTCTCTTTAGTGACTCCTAGGATTTTGCTGCTTTAACAGTCTGTGTTTGTGGATGATTTAAGATTCTTGGCTTGTGTGAGAGCTATAAGCCTGGATAATACTTGGCTTGGTGATAATACTAAGTTTGTGCCCTGCTATTTTATTTTTTGTTTTTGAGGATTCTAAATATGTTTTTTTAAAAAAATAATAAAAAGAGATAAAAGAGGTCTTCAGCTTTCAGGAAGTTACCAGATGGCACTAAGTTGCAGATGTTGTAGCCAAAAATAAATAAAATCCTTTTTAAAAACATTCTTCTACTTGATGTCATTCCAGAAGTTGGCTAAGCTGCCTTTAGCTGATTAAATTCAGATCTAAGCAGCAAAATCTGATGTCTGTCTGTCTACAGCTTTAGACTTACTTACTCCTAAATATAGATTTGTGGTATTACACAAATCCTTATATAAATTAGCATTATACAAATATAGATTATTCTAGGAATTGCTCAACTATTGGTTACTGAAGCATCTTGAGGAGTAAAAAAAAAAGATGGGAATGAATGAAACTCTTCTGAGATGACAAGTAAACCCAACTCCTGTCTGAAGAAAAACCATAATAGCATGGAAGACAACTAAGAAATCTTTCCATGTGCTGAACTACCATGTCTTGAGTCTTTCAGCAGAGGTGGGACTGAATCCAAGAAATGTCAGCCTTGAGTTTGGTCACTCGTTCAGTAAATTGTTCAACCTTCCTTTTCTCACTGTAGTGCTAAGATGAGCATTACAGTATTACATACAAACGTTCCTCACAGACTTCTTGTGAGGATGAATGAGCCATGAACATGGTAACCATTAACTGGAATGAAATGACAACAACAAGAACAACAGTAATTACATTACAGTTCTATATATAGTCTTGGGTAGGTATGCAATTTTATTTGATCTGTAGAACATACTATTTTACTTGTATGCTAGTTAATTTTATTTTTTTAAATAATTTTTATCCAAATTTTTCATTTTACTCACACTGCTTAATTTAAAAGAAAATGCAGTGTGTAAATGTCTGCATTCATCTTTGAAAGCACATGGCATGTGCATCAAAGTGGAATAGAATGAATATGATAATGTAGGAAAGAAGATGGCAAAAATGTAAAATGATCGCAATCAAATGATAAAAACAGCTGCTAGGCATGAGAAGAGGCTTGCTGATTCCAAATTTTAACTCACTCGCTTAGCTGACATTTGGGTATGATTCATTAAAATGTTTAGAAAATCAATAGTTTTGCCTGATAGGCTACCAGATGGCTTCACTTGGGTAGCCAAATCCACCCTCTGTAGTATCCACTAGACCCTGGAGCAATATCTAAAAACTCTGACAACTATAGATTGCACTAGCTGTGGTATATGTGCTTAAGTTTTTCTGCAGTAGCTAAACAAAATGTTATAAACCAGGAGTTATAGCTGGCCAACAGAAAAATCCCAAGGCTCATAAGATGTGACCTTTAGAGATCAATTTCATCTATATTAGGTGCAATTTTATAGAGCAAATAAATTGTAGAATCTGTTCCACTGCAGATGCTGTGCAAATAACAGGAATTAAAGATCTAGTTATTTCTCATTGTTCTAAGGAAATGTAAGGCTCTATCTCCTTCAAGTTGCACTTTCAGTAATTAAAAACTCTGTTGCATGAAAATGTCACTTCACACCTGAATATTAATGGGATTACCAAGGCTAAATTGAGAAAGGAGGTCTTAGGCAGCTAGATTTTATTTAAACAAGACTTCGGAGGTGTTCAAGGCATTTCATACATATTGTCTCTGTGATCCTTACAATTACCACATAAAGTAGAATAGTAATTATCATCCTAGATTTCTTTCTGGAGGATGAGGTTGTGAAACAGTGGTTTGGCAGAAGACAGCATATGAATTAAGGATTGAGATTTGAGCAGGGACTTGTAGCTGATAGTTTATGCTTTTAGTTGCTAAAATTCACCATTAGTGTAGTTCATGAATGCTGACCACAGAAATTACAGGAGTGTTGCCTATGCACTGGGATGTAGCTTAGGGTGGCATCACATACCTTACATGGAGAGAGTCCTAGATCCAGCTGCTGCTATGTCCAGTTCACAGGATCAGGTAAAAAGTGATGGGAAAGCTCTCTGTGAAGAGACCCAGAACCACAGGATAGTGTAGCTACATGAACTAGTCGTCTGTCTGACTTGATAAAAAGTATGTAATTAGGAGCAGATTTTAAAAAGCAATGGATACATTGCTCAGTATCTGGGCCTGCCAGCAAATTTTTTAAAAAATTTTTTGAAGGAGCAGGGCTTGATCTATCAAGATGCACTTTCTCTAGGGATGGGATTAATCCAGAATTATCTGAATCTAAATCCGAATCCCTGGAAGGTTCTGGGAATCCACGAATCTTGAATCTTTCAAATCCTTTTTTCAAAAAGGGTTTAAAAAGCAAGGGAAAGAAGGATAATCTCGGGCAAGACACAGTCTCTCCAGCTTAGCAAAAGCCTAGGCAAAGGCAAATCTCCCTCTGAAGAAATCTGGCCAGGACAATTGTCATAGTTTTGCCTCAGGGTCTCCCCAGATTGAAAATGACATGAAGGCCCTTTCTACGCAGACAGGAAAATGTGAATTAATCCCACATTTTCCTGCTTGTGTAAACAGGACCACATATTACAGTACAGAGATAATCCAGGTCAAAACTAGCTTTTCTTTGCATAGCTCCTTCTGGCATCCTGGGCTTTGTAGTTTGATGATGCACGAGCACACTTTGGCAGAGAAGGCTGTGACAGGTTATAAAACTACAAATCCCAGAATTGTGTATGAAAGAGCTTTGCATGGGAGTGATGCAAAGAAATGTTCAGCTGTCCTTAAAATCTCAAGAAGACTGTACCTTCCAGTTAAGTCTCAAATCCTGCAACAAGGAAGGCACTTAAAACACACAAAGAAACAGCCTCTAGTCCAGTCTCAGTTCTGCACCCTGCAGTCTCAAGAATCAAGTCTTAAGAAAGCACTTAAAAACACACACACGCACACATACACACAAGCAAACCTCTAGTCCAGTCAATTCTCTACCCTCAAGTCCTGCAAGGGACACTCAAGTCAAATCTCTAGGCCTGTCTCAACAATTCCCAATCCCTACCCTCTAGTCTTAAATCAAAAAATAATACAGATTAATGCATGCTCAATAAACGATTCTGGAGGCAGCTACTGTTCACCTTGTTTGTTGTAGGCAACACACACTCCTCCTATAAAATCAGCTAGAGTAGAATCCCATTCTTTCCCAGCTCAGGTTTTTTGTCATTCATTGTTTACCACAGACATGCTGCTGCAATACAAGACCAAAAGTCTGTGTTTCTCCAGCTCTCCTTCGCAACCTTTCCAGTGGCAATGCTGCTTATAAACTTGCAGCTAGACAGAGGAAAAAGAGGGAAAGGGGTTGAGAAACATAAAAAGACTTTCTAAAATGGGGCTTCAAAATGGGTTAACTGAAGTATTCATGTATTCAAGACACAGAAACTAAGAGAGGAAGTGGCATCATGACAATCTTAGTCCCAGAACTGACCACAGAAAGCCGGTGAAGGGGAAAGTATGACTGGCATGGCTTGCGTGGAACCCCTGAACTCCTTTTTGCAGTCTTTGGAACCCCCTGGGACATTCACACAAGCTCCTAGACCTCCACACAAACTCAGTTTTGCTCCTCTGTCCCTCGCCTCCCAATCCCTATCCCAAAATTACCTTGCAGAGGGAGGGAGCAGCAGGGAGAGGCAGCACTAGGAGCACAGGCAGCAGGAGGGAGAAATGGCGGCCTCCAGGGCATGCGAGGCTTTATGCCGGTCTGCCAGCCAATCACCTTTGCCCACGTTGGGTGGGGAGACACGTGAGGAGCGGGATCCTGTCCTGGTCTCAAGTTTTCAGGTGTCCTGGTCTCCCAAATTTTCAAGCATCCCAGTCTCCATCAAACTGTTTGAGTGGCGGATTCGAAAGATTCTGTTTGCCTATTTTGGCACAGGGATTCGGATTCCCAAATCTTGAATCCCTGCCAAAGATTCGAGGATTTGAGGATTTGGTTGACCCATCCCTAACTTTCTTATTAACAATGAGAAAAACAAACTTATTCATTAAAGTATGTGCCTTCAAGTCACCACTCAATTTAGGATGACCCCATCAATTTCCATAGAGTTTTCTTAAAGAATTCTCAGAGTTGGTTTGCCATTGCCTTCCTCTGAAATATAGCCTATATCACCTGGTACTCCCTGGCAATATTCCTTCCAAGCACTAACCAGCATGATCCTACATAGCTCCCAAGATCAGTCAAGTCCTGGTATCTTCATGGGTTACATCCCTAATGCCGGAGCAGATATTTTCAACCCACAACCTCCACCCCAGTTTTTCTGGCATCCAGCCTTGTGAAGACTTAAGAAAAATTCAAAAGCTCACCTTTGTAATGATGCTTCAGAGTTCCCAATAAAACTCTGTTTTTTGTCCCTGTGAACAGCATTGTCAGTCTAAGATAGCAGTACACCAACCAGGAATTTGATTTTGTATGTCAGAAAGTAGAATCCTGCTTTGATAAGTGTAATCTAAGAAGTTATCAAAGCTTCAAAGCATAACTTCTTTGTCATGATGTGTCAGTCTGCAAGTTCTAAAATTGCTGCTCTGGGAAATTGAAAGAAGTGTAGCTATTCTGTGTCTTACACACATTTATGGATGTTTCTTGTTGATTTTGATGGGATAAAGATAAAAAGAAAAACATATCACGTATTCCTAGAGAAAGCAGATTGGACCACTGTGAAACAAAGTTTTAATCATATCCACTTAACATTACTGTAGTGCACTCTCTGTGGAACTGCCCTTGAGATGTCTAGAAGCAGCAGCTAGTGCAAAATGTTCCAGCCAGGATTTCTAGCATCCCTGTTACCCCAAAAGGTGGGTGACTCAAAGGTCCATCTGCAATACCGGTGCCTCCATGAAACAGTGGGGAATTATTAGCTCAAAGGGGAGGCCTGTGACAGGAGGTAACCTTACAGAATCTTTTACATCTATGTATACCAGTACTAATGCAGGGACACCAGCTGGAGATTAAAAGTATGTTTTATTTGAGAATATCACAATCACCCACAAGATCCAAGCAGTCTCATAAACACGCAAGGCTAACTGAAGAAAAGGAGGGAAATATTAGAGAGCAAAACACTAAGGCAAAGTGGGTGCTATTTCCCTATACTGCAGGAGAAGAGACTCAGCGATATGGCTCGACTAAGGGGCCAAGTGTAGTACAAGGATGAGAATTGGAGCAGCAGAGTGACAGCCTACGTCCAGAGTACTATGAGTTCTCTGGCTCAGAGCTAGTGTTTAAATACCCAGTTTTCACTCTGAGGGGAAAGTATTAATGGCTTTCTGGTGGAGCAGACAGTGGTGTCTGGAACAGGCTAATGGCATTAGCATTAGGTGACAAAGCATTGATTGGAATCATGATAGTTCCTTAATGGCTGGGCAGCTGAGGAAACAAAGGAGAATTTTGGTGGGAAGGTGAAGGAGATTGAAGACAGTCAGTTGTTCTGTTAAGGCAGTTTTGGGTGTTATTGTTTCTGAAGGTTGAGTTGTTGAGGGGACATTTGCAAGCTCATTAACACTGGAACTTTGTTGACTATGACCTGGCCATGCCCAGAGGTCCCATCTGACCTACTTTCACACATGTGCAAACCTGACCCCTTGTTGTGTATAAATGTGTATCTTCCCCCAAGATCATCTAAAGCTGCACAAGATATGTGGATAAATCTTGAGAGTGCACTAGATAGGATATTCACTGTCTGCCCCAACCACCTGGCCTTAGTATGTGGGGATTTTAATGCCAGAACGGGGAGTGATTACCCTACTATGAGGAAAGTATTAGGATTTGATTTGGAGGCTATTATAAAAGCACCTAGATACTCACAAGACAAGATAATTAATAAAAATGGACAGGCCCTTATTTTACTAGTTTGTAAATTTCATCTCACCTGCCTAAATGGCACCAATCTAGACAGCTTTAAAGGATTCCTCACATATATATTTGATAAAGGTTCAAGCGTGGTGGATTATATTCTAGGGTCAGATTCTATTATGCCCTATGTTCAATCTTTCACAGTTGAGAATAGAGCTGAAAGTGACCATCTTCCTCTTAGACTGTCCTTAAATTTGCAAGAGGGTCATTTTAGAGTCCTGACAGATCTTAAAATGATCGGTCATTTGGAGGGCGAAAAACAACTCAAATGATCACACATAGTTGATGCAAATATCAGGCAGATGCTGGCCTCAGAGAAGCTCCAAGGACTACGTTTACAAGCCCTTGAGAAGTCTCATGTTATCAGGGAAATCTGTCAGGATATAATTGCTACCCTCCGACCATGTGTTGTTGCTCCATTTAAAAGAACCTCCATTGCGGGTCCCCAGAACTGGTATGACAAAGAATGTAAGGCCGTGAAATGGGCATTGTGTAAATTGATAAAGAAGGTGAAACATAATGGTACTACTGAAATCATGTTGAACCTAAAACAAAAACGGAAAGAATATAAGGTTATGCTCAAGGAAAAAAAGAGGGCTTATATTGACAGCAATTGGAAAGCCTTGGGCCTAGCCCTCATGGAGGGTAACGACTCCAAATTTTGGGGCTTATTGCAGAGAGGTCTTAATAGGAAAAGCGGGGGGTCTGCTTCCTCAATTCCACCAGAGGTTTGGGTTAATCACTTTAAAAACATCTTTGGAAGAAACTCAGTTATAGATCATATAGAAATTCACACTTCCGATAAATTCCCTGAGTGGCCCCCTGTTACCCCTGCTGAAATTAAAAAACTGATTTCCAACCTGCCAAGTGCGAAGGCCCCTGGAGAAGATATGATTCCACCTGAGGAAGATATGATTCCACCATTGACCCAGATTGGTGGTCTCCTATCCTTGCAAATCTATTTACATACATTAACACCACAGGCAATATTCCTACAGGATGGAAATCAAGTATTGTAGTGCCTATTTTTAAGAAAGGGGACACAACAAATCCCTCTAACTACAGACCTATCAGTCTTCTTGATGTAACCTCCAAACTGTATACCCGGTATCTCTCAAATAAACTTTTAGATTGGGATGATGAACACTCTATTATCCATGAAGAACAAGCAGGCTTTAGGAGAGGAAAGAGCACCTTGGACCAGGCTTTCACTCTGCACCATCTCATACATAAATATTCTAGGGGTTCAAATAGCTTTATTTATGCAGCCTTCATAGATTTTTCGTCAGCATTTGACTTGATAGATAGGCAGCGCCTTTGGTATAAACTGGATAAAACAAGTATTGATAAAAGATTGCAATGGCTTATTCAACTATTGCATCAAGATAATTATCTACAGGTGAGAACAGGTTTGAATGGCCTGCTTACCCAACCTGTTAACATATCCCAGGGTGTAAGACAGGGTTGCATCCTGGCACCCTTTCTATTCAACTTCTATATTGACAATTTGATTCCAGAAATGTCTGACTCCTCATTCTTCCCTCCGGCCATCGACAACTATAAAATCACTATTTTGTTATATGCCGACGACCTCGTCCTATTATCACAAAATAAAATAGGCCTTAGAAGGATGCTAGTTAAATTTGGAAAGTGGTGTCAAGAAGAAAAAATGCTAGTTAATTACTCTAAAACCAAAATCGTGGTTTTTGGGAAGAATCCCAGTAAGAGTACATGGTCTTTGGATGGCCATTCACTAGAACAAGTACATTCATTTAAGTATCTAGGGCTTTATTTTGATGCAAAGCTTACATGGAGGCAGCATCTGGAAGTTACTAAACTTATGGGTGCTCGATCTATTGGGTCATTGAAAAAGTTTTTTTATTCAAGAGGAGGGCAACTAATAAAACCCGCAATAAAGGTTTTTACAGCTAAAATCATCCCTCAAATGCTGTATGGAGCTGAAGTATGGGGAGAAAATGCTAAAATTTTGCTCGAAAGGATACAAAATCAATTTATGAGACAGATTTTGGGTCTTCCATCTGGGGTGCCGGCAGCACACCTGAGGGCAGAACTTGGCATTCCTTCATTAGCAGCCAGGATAGACTTGGCCTTTTGAAGGTTCTGGCGCAGGTTAAATGAGCTTGAGGATAGCTCTATTAGTAAACGCTGCTGGTTTGAGGAGTTAAGGGTTGGAGGTTGGGCAAAACAGTGTCATAACAAACTAACAAGTTACCAGCTTAATGAAGAGACCTATTTAAAACTTAGTAATAGGGATCTTAAAAGTTGGATTCTCAACTATGATGCAAATCAAGACAGAGCAGAGATAGTTGGGGCACGGTTTTCTATTTGGTATCCTCGCATTCAGACAACCATGCTATGCCACAATATTTTGAAGACCTGACCTTCATGCAGCTTCGAAGGGCATTTACAGAGTTAAGGTTTCAGCAGATGCCCTCTGCATATTTGGAAGGGAGATACCAATGCATCCCAATTGCAGAGAGGAAATGTGGGTTTGGTTGTAACCAAATAGAGGACATAATCCATTACCTGTTATACTGCCCACTTTATTCTGAACCTCATCAAAGATTTGTGATACCATTGATCCAACCCTCCTGGGACAGTTCCCCTCAAAGTATTGTGGTGGAGCTCCTTGCGGACAAACATGCAAGGGTCACCTACTCAGTTGCCCAGTTTGCAGTTGCTGCTAGGAAAATACGTGCCTCTTTCTATCAGAAGCAAAGTGGTTTCAATAAATAAATTTTAATATTGTGATTTTATAGTTTATTTATATATTTGCTGTTTTATTATTTTAATCTGTAGTTTTGTAAGTATTCTGTAACTTCTGTATTATTTTCTAAAAGTTGTGATGGCCATTGGCTATACAGCAATAAAGTAAAAAAAAAAAAAAATGTTCAGCCAGTCCTCTTTGTCAGCATGTCTTTTCAGCTATAGTAGTATAAAATTTATATTTCATGCCAACTAAATGATACTTGTCAATCATACATATCATGGAGTGGGGGTGTATGGCATGGTAACCTTCCCATTCTATCCTCTATACTTTTTACTTTGTGCTAGCTTTCAGTTTTTAATTTGCACCCAGTTCTGGTTCCATGCCCAGTTCGAAAAGCCCTAAACAATCAAGGATGAAGACTGTAGAAGGTCTGCGCTAAGATATCCTCTCAGATTAGCAGCCTTGTCAATGTGTAATTGACTTCAGAAGCTCTGTGCACCGTGCTGTACCTTCAACAAAGGCATAATGTAATGGATGGGGAATGTGAGCCAGATCTTTTTGGCCACCAGCAGCCTCATTATAACACTCCTTCCTAATGGGGGTTAGATGGTCCTCTTCTGTGTTGTCTGTCATGCAGGTAGCTAAGACTTATATTTTATCATGCATGGAGTGTATTTCAATTTTGCTTTTTGGATTTGTTTTTGCTTGTTTTGTTTTGCTCGGAGTGTAATGGAGTCTCCTTCTTTGGAAGTTTTTAAGCAAAGGCTGGATGACCATCTGTCGGGAGTGCTTTGATGTGGGTTCCTACATGACAGGGAGTTGGACTGGATGGCCCCTGTGGTTTCTTCCAACTCTATGATTCTGTTTAATGACTTGTGATGATGGCACCAGCAGAACTAAAAACCAAGTCATGAGTCTGTTCTTTCACTGCCCTTCTGTAACTTGCTGATTAACTTTCTCATCTCATTTACTGAGGCAAAATGATATAATATTAACCATTCCTCTCCATGGAGAAACCTCTTAAGATGGGAAGAGGGAACTATTTTGAAACTGAACTCACTTATCAATGGGAGTGTCACTTTTTTTTTTTTTTTTAACAAGGTCCTTGGGGTTGTATAGCAACACAACAGGTTTTCATTCACCAAGGTACGGACAGCTTTCTTACCATGATGTTTTCCTGCTGGAGACACTGTCCCTGCTGATGTTTAGCTTGTCATATGACTCCTAATGGCACAGGTACTGAATAAACAAACCAACAAAAAATGCAAGGGGCAATGATTATCAAGGTGCCTGGCTGAATGCTAAGACCTGAAAATACTAAATGGAACAGTTCTCTCAAGGTCACAGTGGCATAGCAGGGAACAGGCCCCAGACAGCTTAATTCATAGACATCTGTTTGTTCTCCCTCCTGTGGCAAGATGTGGCACCTCTAAAACAACAAACAGGAATGCACATTGAGGGAACTTTGGATAAATGTATAGCTTCTTGAGTGCCAACTCTGTCTTGTGACATCGGGAATTCAGTAGTAAATGTTGTGCTGTAAATCATTTTACATTCTTCTTTGTGACAAATAATTGCTGATTTCTTTCTTTCTTTCTTTCTTTCTTTCTTTCTTTCTTTCTTTAATTTTTATCAAAAGTTTGTCTTGAAAATAACTCCCCCACACACACTTCCATGCTTAAATCTTCCAGTTGAAATTGCTTATTTCCATTCCATTACAAACATAATTTCCATCTTACAGAGAGAAGAACAGTTACATTATTTCTTTTTTGATTTCTTATACATTTATATCCTTACCCAATCCAATACTCTTTTCCATTCTTTCTCAAAGTTCTGGATAGATTTATTTTTCAAAGAAAATGCTAACTTTTCCATCTCTATCATATCCAGAACTTTTAACTTCCATTCTTCTATATCAATATACTTCTTTTCTTTCCAGTGCTGCACATATGTCAACCTTGCCACAGTTATTAACTATAATAATATCTTGTGATGACTTCTTATTTCCTTTTTTTGCCCTAGCATATTTAACAAATAAAGCTCCGATTTAATTTCAAAATTCAGCTTACAAATTCTTTGGATTTCATCATGTAACCCCTTCCAGAACAATTGCTGATTTAAATATACATGGTTTTGAAATCACTGCAGAAGGAATGAATCTCTGTTCTCAGTCATCTGTATACTGTAGCCAAATCCTGGATAAATTCCATTCAATGCCAAAACATGCATTCCTTGCTTGGATAACTGTCTTCCTGCCCTCTGTCTACCCTGTCCATGACTTTCACAAAATATTGAAGTAAATAATAATAATCAGCAAACAAAAAAACAAAACTTACTGCATTTCTGCTGTATATGGCTTGCTGAAAACCATGCAGAAATGAATTGGATCAATATACCCTTCTTTCAGCTTACCAGTACAGTGGAGCAAATCAAATGTTCTGATAAATAAGAGCCAGTTTGAATACCGAAGAACTAATGTGATACTTCATCACTTGCCAAACAGATTTCCTCTAATTTGTGTGGATATGCATGAGAGAGAAAGAAATGTAACAGTGGAAATTACAAACTGAAAGTGATATAAAATGGATTTTCATAATTGTGCGATTAATCATTTGTTTCAGATTTATTGCATGGTGGAGAACATATTTCCCAATTATCCTAAGCATACATACGGTGAGAAAGTCTATGGATACATTTTATCAAGGAAGTACATCCTTTAACATTCTGTGTTCAGCATTATGGGTGTTTGGTGAATCTGATGCATATTTTTTGCATGATATTTTTAAACCTTGCTGACAGTGTTTTGTCTCCTTCTGGTTCACAGAACAAAGAGTATAAACTGTAACACATATGTGGGGCAGAATGAGTGACTGCATTATGGGGTGGGAAACTACCATGGATGGGACCTCACCTTTCTACAGTCCCCCCCCCAATTTACCTGCTGGGTATCACTCTGAATTATTCATTCATTGCTAGAATTGACCCTCACAAGACTTAAGGGACAATTTTGCCATGTTCCTTCCCAGGGCTGTTGTAGGCCCAGGAGAGACCTTTATTAAACCAGGAAGTAAACCCAGTTGGACAGAATAATGGGTGCACAGCTGGGAAATATTTATTATGACTATATAGTGTACAGTAATGAGATTTAACCTTCCCCTCTTCTCCCACCTCTCCAGTTAGGTGCTGGCAGGCAAATCTTTTTCTGCCAATATGTGTTATAAGGATAATGCCTGGTAAATTTCTGTGTTTCAAACTGCTTGTAAAGACACAGACACAGGGCCAATATTTAGAAGAGGTAGTATGAAGATCATCATTGTGAGAATGGTATGTGGGTTAATTTTGCTGTATGTATGTAATAGGCTGCCAAGCTGTGCTTTCCCAGTCTGAATATATTCAACAAAATGCACGTGTGTGAAACAATCACATGTAATGTTCTGTCTTCCTTTTAAATGGGGAGGGCCCCTTACTCAGTGGTTTGTTTTGCTTGTGGAAATTTTCAAGGTACATTGAAAGTCCCAGGGCATTTCTGGATAGGTCTGGAAAGAATCTTGCCAGAAATCCTAGAGAACCTCTGCCGGTCAGTACCAACAGTAGTGGCACAGATGGGCCAAAAGTCAAGCTTATTATATGAGGGATGTATTTCTTCATTAAGTTTCTTCTCATAGGTAGCAATGAATGATTAAAGCAATTTTCTTTCTGCTGTAAGAAAGCCTTTGAAAATCATGCAGTTTTTGAAGGCTGTTTGCAATTTGAGACTTATTCTGCACAGAAAACAGCATTTTGTGTGCAGGAAACAACATTTTCTGGATGAAAAATAATATTTCATGGATAAATAAGTAATTGCATAAATATTAATTGTTGTGCAGAAAATCCTGATTTCTATGCTGATGAACCATGTGCAGATTGTATGCAGGACAAATCTCCAATTTTTCTGCACAGCTTTTTTCTGCACAGAATTCTGCATGGGAATTAAATTAATATTTCTACTCTGAAATGTTATTTTCTCCACACAGAAAATGCTGCTTCCTGTACAAAAAATGCTGTTTTCTGCACAAAACAATCACATGTGAATCTTGTGCAGAATAAGTCCCAAATTGTGAAGATTCTCATCAGTACAGAATTCCTCTCTTCAGGGTTTCTTGACACTCAAAAAACATGTTTTTTGACCATTTTTAAAAAATATTTTTAAATTTTCTTTCTATCCTCACATTGTATTGAAACTTCTTTGTTCCAAAAGTATTCCAAAGAAAGTTGCTTCTTATTGCACAGCAGAGGGTTGGACTGAATGGCCCCTGTGGTCTCTTCCAACTCTATGATTCTATGTAGGAATTTTTAAGCATTCCTTGCCTAGAACATAATGTTAACAGATTGACTCCTATTTGAAAAGGTAATGAAAAGTAGTAAAAACCTGCCCATTAATGGCTCAAAAAAGCAATCTGAAAATAGCATTCTATGGCCAATGCTGAGTACATTTTAGCCTTGCACAGGGAGTATTAACACGTTTATGCTGTAATGACTAGCTAGAAAAATTGGTACATTAAACTGAGCTGTCAGCAGAGTCATTAGAAGCCTTCTTGAACGGATTTAAAATCTCTTGTCACTAAACATTGTGCTGTGGATAATATAAAACCCTTCTGAGGTTGAGTTTGGCTCATCTTTCTTTTAGAACACTTTCCATCCCTCATTCTTTCCCATGAGGCAGCTATTGTGCCAAATTAGTATTTTGTGATAATTTCCTAGACTAGGCAGAAGAAGACTGATTCAGATTAGAAACAAAATAGCCAGGATCTCCTAGTTACTAGATGTTTTATGCACCTTTCAGAGGAAGTCATGCAGCTCACTTGCATGCGAACCCGTTCCAGATTTCATTCAAATAGAGATCTGAGACACCCATTAATCTCCACTACTGTGCTGGATTTTTCATAGTGCCAGAAAGATTCAAGTTCCCATTCTAATTCTTCTGCTTTAGCATAGTGTTCGCATATCATAGATGTGATGGGTAATAACATTATTCTGGCCTAGCCAGTTAAAAATGATTGCTTATTCAAAAGAGAACATCTAATATGCTGTAGCTGTGAAAGTTAATGTCGTTTCATTATAGACAAAAACTTGAGTGCAAAATGGGACTATGGCAGCTCCACTGTATATTCCACCATAATGCTAGGTCTCCATCATTTCCTGACAAAGGAAAGGAAGGGATGCCAGGAGAACAAGAGGCTTAATAAAAAATGAATGCTATGGTTTCAACTCTTAGCCTGTTGACCTTTTGATCTCTTTGTAGAAGGGACACATGTATGGCCTGGAGACACATGCTTTACATTCTGATGGGGGCTGGTGAGACCAAAAGCTTGTTTGATTGCAGTGGCAGAAAAGCTAGAAACGAATAGGGATGAAATTCCATGCCACACTTGTATTAGGGACTTGGCTGGGTGTTCCAGATATTTGAAAGTGTGCTTATCATGTGACCTAAATCAAAGCTGAACTCTGAACATCTGGCCCTTCAGTTCAGGAAATGACAGACAGATAACCAGATTGTGATTTGCTAGTCGCTCTTTTATGCAGAAAGTGTGGAGGAGAAGGAAAGTCTCATCCATTTTACTTAACAGAAAAGAAGTAGCTTTAAGTATTTAGGAAATTATGACTGAGATAATCATAATTATCAGACCAGGGTCAATTATCCAGTGACAAGACCCCTCAAATTTGGACTGGGCACCTCTTAATCCCAAGCAGGCTGCCTCCAGTGCCATTTCCAGCAACCCAAAGTGTTGCTCCTGTCACATTTCAAAGTAACTTTTTGGGTGTTTTGGTATGCTTCCCCTCAGCAAACAGTGTTTAAGGGGCAAACCTCACCCTCTAGAGGTATTCTGGAAGGGTAAAGATTTTTTTTTTTTCCAGCTGGGGATGTTTAAAAAATAAATGATGAGGGGAAACATTTGAGGATCTGGGAGGACGAAAGATCACATGAGACCTTGGTAGGCCACTTATGGCCCACAGATTGCTTGATCCCTGCTCCCAATTTAAGTTCTGTTATTTTCATACTCATTTTTCTGTATCATTTTTCTATTGATTATGTTTAGCTTTTTCATGGCCTTAATTGTAAGAACTGCTTCCACTATGTACTAAATGAGTTTAGACAGCAGTACAGTAAGTATCTGTCATGTACTGGATAACCAGCAATCCACAAACTTCATTCTGAGGTAGACAGCAGTTTTTATTTGTAGAAACTGCAAGGGACACAGCATACTCCTTCAGAAGTTGCTAAGGCATACATAGAGTTCTCACTTTTTTATAGACGGAAATCCCGATTTTAGATGCACAAAGCTGTGAGTGGAGAGGATCATAAATCTAACATCACCCTACTTCTTTAGGCAGTTTCCAGACCCTCATTTGGTTCCTGCTTCGCATCCCCGGGATAAGAAGAACATATTTCCTACCTCTTTGACACTTCATGTTCTCAAAACAGTCTCCTTGACATTTTTATTTTCACCCACTCTGATCTTCTTCCCCTTACCAGATACATCCTAGCAACAGGCAATAAAGCAATTAGCCAGTTGAGATAGTCTCCAAACAGATACATTGTTGCATGTTGTCAGTTAGCACTGGATATTTTGTAGCATTACAAGCTGAACTGAATGGAGGTCTATAGCATCAGTTCTGCATTGACTACATACACCATTTTAATACACATCCAGCAGACAACATATGGCAGGGGTGGGGTTCTGCATCCTGACAGTTGGCCTTTCCACACTACACTATTATATTGCTATTGTTCCACTTTCAACTTCCTGTAGAATTCTGGGGTTTGCAGTTTACTGAGGCCAAAGAGCTCTCTGGCTGAGAATTGTAAATGCAAACCCAAGGATTCCGGAGGATGTGGAAAGTGGAATAATAGTACTAGAACTGTGTGTACGGAAAGACCCAGTATCAGGGCAGGAAGAGTAACTGCTACTGAAAGCAGAGAGACTTTCTTCTGAGTAAATATGCACAGGAATGTGCTGTTAAGTTGTTTGCCATTTTACATTAGTAGTTTGAATGCTGGATCAAGACATTGGCAACCAGGATTCAAATTACTCCTTGACTGTGAAAACCCACTGTGTGACCGTGGACAAGTCACGTTCTAGTCTGGACTGTCTCTGCTAAACTGGTACAGTTATGGCGTATGTGGTCCTTCAACCAAATGTTTATTATTCAAAGAAAGGAGGAATAGCAGTAACAAGTTACAAAGTCTGCAGTGCAGCACTTAATGATATATCATTTTCATATTTCTACCCTGCCCTTTTTTGCAATTGACCAGTTACAATAAAGGTAACAGTAGGCAAGTTATGTGGGTAGAGTGATCAGTGCTTTCCAAAATGTGTGGAGGAGGGAGGGGTGGAATCCCAAGCAAAATTTTCTTTCTGATTTGGATTTCTTTCAGATACTTTCAAAAATGTAGTTCTAGAGAACTATCTTCATCTAAACTTTCTTCACAGTTTACAGGCATTTACTGTTTCAGATTCTTCACCGTGTAATGTTATATTTAGTATTAAAATGAGCATTCTTCAAATTTTCACCATCTCAGATAAGCAGAAGCAAGTAGAATGATATGAGTATACACACTCATCTTTGTGATGGGCCAATAATGTTTCAAGCCATTTTTGCTGATGAGACCAGATGCGTACTGAGTTTAATGCAGTGGAATTGATTTCTGTTTGCTAGCCTATCATTCCCCTCAGCAGGGGAAAATCAATACAGATCAATCATGTGTGATTTTGCATGCCATTAGATCCTGATTTAACCTCTGTAGCCCCATCCCCTACTGTGGACCACACAGTATGAAAGAAGATTGATTGCTTCAGATAATCTGGGCATGACCTTTGCATTGAAACATTAGAAGCCCTACCTCCTTTCCTAATACTTTTTAACCTAATTATGAAACACAGGGCTCTTGAAGTGGTGCCATTCCTCTTCTTGGGAAAATGGAATTATGGGGAAGAATCTGATCAGCCTATGCTGGCATATTAACCCTGAAACTGAAATTCAGTAAATTAACTTTTATGGAAAGAATAGCTAATCCTTCTAACCCTGACCTAACAGCCCAGCCCAAATGCATGTAAATAACAGCTTTCCTCACCACATACCGAGTACCCTCTGAGATCAGCTGACACTTGGAGTTGCTCTTGTCTGTGCAAAGTTTGTACTTCTTAGCAATATCTTAACAGAAAGATTGTGTGATCTTTACATTTGGGCTGACTTTGACCAATGATAATCTGTAAAGGGCAATTTTAGTTAAGTTGCAAGCATTGTGCAAATGACAATTTTGACTAGCAAAAACTGCATCTATTAAAAGACTAGAACAGGCAAGCCACACTAAAAACATGATGGCCACTCATCTGAAGTCAAATTTGGCAAGAGAGATTGAGTGGGGGAAATGTTTTTTAAAAAACATTAGGTCTAAAATTATGAGATGAATATCTTTCCTACAGTGGGTATTTCTGTGACTTTCCTTCTCATAATAAGAACCACAGATAACTGAGTACAGCAGTACCTGGAATAAATGGGTGAAGTAATACCTTTTAAACTTGGATGTTCCGTAATGGTGAAAGGTACTAAATTTTGTTTACTTTGAAGAGTTGGTCTTTCAGCAGTTTTATGGTGAATCATGCTGTCAAACTTGGAGTGTCTGAACTTGTTCTAAAGATCAAGCCACTGGACTCGTAAACTTACAATTATTACTTCTATGAACTCTCTATAGAACCCTGGGCACAGTGTTGAAATGCTTTTATGCTGCATATATGCTCAAATGCTTTTATACTGCATAATAGTACCACATGCCTAACATTCCGCTCATATTATATTTTAATTTAAATGATTGTCTTTTCACCAGAGTTTGTGGGGAGGATGAATATATATCCTTTGAGTAATAATATTTTTATTTTTAAAAAACTGACAATTTCATGAACTTAGCAGAGATCTTTGGCTGTGGGACTTTCTGCCCTGCACTGCTACAGTGCTATTATTCCACTTGCAACATCCTGTGGAATCTTGGACTTTGTGATTTAGGGAGAGGCCTTTGGAATTGTCAGCCAGAGAGCTTTTTGGCCTCAGTATTCCACAGGATGAAGAGAGTTGAATAATAGAACTATAACAGTGTAGGGCAGAAAGGCCCTTAGAGTTGTTTTATTTTCTGGAATTTGAACCAGAGAAGCAGAAAGGATTTGTTTTGCTTTTTGTATTGTTATTTGTCTTCTCATTTGAAGATTCCATAATCACCTGTAGTCTGTAACCAATCAATCAGGAAGCAGAGATACATATGCTTTGAATATTTTAATTGTGGAAATCAGTAGTGATGCTTCAGTAGCACCAATTGTTGTTCCTATCCATCCTTCATTTTCTGTAATTTCCCCTTTGCCTATTGCATGTTTACCTTATCCATCATAGCACCCTAAAGGTTCAGATTTTAATTTCAGTTCTCTTTCCCAGTTGCTTGAACCCTGCAGTATCCTATTGGTTGCCTTTAGTAGAGCCGCATAGGGGGCCTGGGAAAAGGGGAATTCCTGTACAATAACTCAGCCTGGTCAGTGTGTAGCATCCCTGTTCCTCCAGTAAACTCTCATTGGCCTTTTCCTACATGGAAGAGGAGTTACCATATGCAGTGAATTATTATCTCAAACTTATCAACATTAAATTTGATTTGACAACCCATAGCTTGGAATATGAATGAGCTAAACTTAATAATTTGGCAGCACATTTTGCTGAAGGATTGTTTTAAAATGGTGCTTCTCAATTTATTTTATGAAGATTTACAGACTTTTAGGTGAATAATGATAAAAGTAATAGTAGTAGTGCTGTTGGCAACTCATACCTTTAGCTGTGTTTGCAGTACTACCTTTCTGCAGATACAAGGCCATCTTGAAGAGCAGCCTTGAATTATGAAATGAGGTTTACTCAACAAAGTTGACTCATACTTCCTTCTTAAAATGCAGATTAGAATTGCCATATCTTTTTCTCATAGCAAAATCTTAGGGAGTCAGATAAAAAGGTAATTCTTGCTTGCCCAGGTAGGAATGTGTATGTTCTCAGTGGACGTCATATTAAAAACAAAGGGCGAGGGGAGGGAAGAGAAAGCATGAATCACAAATCCTTCCATTATGTTTCCTTTTTAAAGTATCAGACACCGGCTTTAGAACTGTATCCTTAATTCCCTATGGATAATTGTATATCACCGTTGACATGCTCCTATAGTAATTTCCAAGTACACATGCTTAAATTATTATTGTGCTTGGACATATCATGAGAGGACATGATCCCTGTTATATCAGTAATACTCAAAAAGTTAGAAGCAGTAGGAAAAGAGAAAGTCCACATTATACATAACTCAGTAAAGGACACCACAGCCTATAGTTTGCAAAACCTGGATAAGGTTGTTAATAACAAGATATCTTGGAGGTCTTCCATCCATAAGGCCATCATAAGTTGAATCTTAATTGAAAACACCTAGCAGTAAAAATGTTTCCTAAGATTTCACTGAGCCCAAAGTCCTTCTGATATAACACATAGGCTTATGTCCTTTATTTGTGGAGAATTTTATATATATATATTTACCCCACAATATATTATGAAGAATATTTTTTCATGATTTTTTTTAAAAAAACTTCTCCCTCTGATTATGAATTATGCCTGTTGATAGAGTTTTTGTTACAGAGATTAATTTATTTCCCATAGCTTTCAGTGTATACAGGTAGAATGAAAAATGTATTTTGTTCGCAAGAATCTGTTGACTACTAGTTAGAATTTTAAATTGTTTTATTGTTGAGATTTTATTGGTATTTTACTGTTTTGATTCAGCCACTGCTCCAGCAGCAATGCAATATAGAAATGCTAAGACATGCTATTCATACAGATGAAGACATAAATATAAATCAAAATAGCAAGGCATCACCAATAAAATATTCTTTACAATATAGTTTTTGTCAGAGTACCTCCAAACATTCAGCCTTGATTTTTATCAATGTGGGATAGTGGATAATCAAAATTGGCAGGATAGTTTTCACATCAAAGTGGTAACATTAAAATAGATAGCTCCATGCCATGAAAATCTATTAGGCCCAGGCATCTGTCACCTGAAAGGGCAGAGATAGTGCAATATGCAGTTTTGGCAGTGCAGTCAACTCAGAAGTGAGCCCCGTTGAGTTCAGTGAGACTTACTTTCATGTACACATGCATAGTATTGCAGCCCAAGAATGTAATTCTATACACATCTATTTGAAAGTGGCACCCATTGAACAAAGTATTCTGAGCAAACATGCATAGGGTTAGGCCTGTTAGTAGGCAGTGATCTTATTTCTTATGTTCTTTGCTGCTACCCTGCCCCAATTTTGACAGGATACCAGTTTAACAGTATTTTCACAGAACTATTTACAATATTTTAAATAGTAGATTAAGAAAATATGGTTATATGTCAGATTATGAAGTGATGAGGCTGACAGTTGAGCCTGTTGTTGTAACACATGTAGGCCATTGAAATGGAAGCTTTCATTTCAATGGAAGCAAAAAGGAAGGAGCCCAAAGCCTTCCCTAAATTTGCTTATTTGGCGTTGTGGGTTTTTTTTTAAATTATCTTCTTACCCTTTGTGTGGAGGTTGCAGATGAGCAACTGGCTGAGAGCTGGGAGATTATTCTTATAATGTGTTGCCCTTCCTCTGAGCACTGGCTGAACAGTTCTACAGGGCTTAAACTCTGGACCACAACATCAACATGGGGAGGTGTTTGATTAAAAAAACAAAAAAACAAGTGCCACTATCACCTGTAAACAGTGGGTTAGCTGCCACTTCTGTGAGCAGGAATGTTGTGTTGCCCATATTGGGTGGCTTTTACTTGCGTCCTAGCTGTGTCAGTCTGCTTCACAGTGCAGCTGCCCTGATTGCAGCCTTGCTGCTAGCCTTCTCCTTGTCATTGTCAGCATTTCTAGGGGACAAGGGGCAGCTTGGAGCAACACCCCATGACCCCTTTTGTCACACCATGACACTCTCTCAGCCTCAGAGGAAGGCAGTGGCAAACCAACTCTGAATAAATCTTGCCAAGGAAACACTATGATAGGGTTGGCATAACCAGAGTCCACCTGAAGGCACCTAACAACAACAGTCTACATAGAGGAAGGAGTATGCTAAGGACATTGCCTGCATAAGTAAAGGAAGGTCAAATTACTGAAACCTTGAGAAGTGGATAGAGGGTTACTTTTTTAAAGTAACAGTACAACTGTTACGTGCTAGTTCGGAACTGTATTTGGTAAGCCTTCTCATCAAGACAGCATGTGTGGTATGTTAGCCTAAGATTTCTTGTGATTATCTGAACTTTTTATTTCTCCTTCGGGAGAGTCTCAGTACCCATTATATTGCAAAAGTATCTGAACAAAAAATTAACCACATATTTCCTGCCTATAAAACAACTTTGAGAGAGGTGGGAAGTCAGCTAGGGGTTTGCTTAAACCTTTCTCAACCCTTTCTTCCACACATACCAAATAATGTGTATAATATACAGATGGAGCCACCCAGATTTAGGGAATTTGAGCATAGCACCCATATATGAGAAGTGCATATGACCTCGCCCCTTTTTCCAATGGCCCTGAAGAAAATTGGTGAAAGGTTCTCATGGATAAGGAGGGAAAGCATTCACAGAATACATCCTTAATTTCAGTTTTGTTCTATTTGTAAGTGAAATAAAATGAGTGGGGAGTGTTTTCACAACCCAAAACATCTCCACAAAATCCCAAAGAAATCAAATCCAATCTTCAATATATTTAGCATGAGAGCAATAAAAAACCATTAATGCACTTCAGAAAGGAGAGAACAGCAGAGCTGGTATCATCTTCCATTTGGAGAAGGAAGGATCACCATGGAAACTGTTTTCGTTGAATTCTGTGCACTCCAGGCACTGGATGTGTAGGAAAGCAGGGAAGAGGGGAGGGGTAAGGAAAAGAAGGACATTTCTTATTCTTTCTCCTCTGTTGCCACAAAACTGCTGCTGGAATCTTATGAAGAAGAGTCATGAATTATAGATCATGCAAATAGAAATCTGTATGGAATTCAAATTAATATTGTACTGCCTTGGCTTTTAAATGAAGGTGGGTTTGAAGTCGCAGGCAACAGGATCAGACTGTAATGCTTAAGAGTGTCGCTAGTTAACCTGAAAGACAGGTTAGCCTCTACAGTGGCTTGTATGCATTTTAATCATTTGCAGATACCACTTAGAGGAAGAGAGGAAGTTTCCCATACTAACCAAAAGAAGAAAGGAGAGCATTTTCTTTTCATTCAGGTTTCAGATTCAGTTCCTGACATCTCCTAGATTGAGCTGGAGGGGAAAACCTTCCTGAAACTCTGGAAAGCCACTGTTGAACACATTTGATGTTACTGGACTAGAAGTACCAAGGAACACTGATGTTCCTAATTTTCTTCCATCCCTACTGCAGCATATTCACTTCTGCTCCTCTTAGCCTGATGAGTATGCATCTCCTCAAGGAAAGTGTCAGTCACCTGGTCTTTCTCGTTTACTCTTTCCAAAAATAACAGCAAAGATGTGGTTGAACCTGGAAAAGGAGTGACCCTCCTTTTCTTTTTGTGCTCTATGAAATTAGAACTGACTCCCACCCTCTATGCACACATATTGTATACTGGGGATTCCCAGCCACATTAAAACATCCTCTGGTGTTTCTTTTATTTCAGAGCTGGGTTGGTGCCTGTAATCCTGGTGTCCACATTTCTCCTCAGCTTCATTTTTCCAGCTGCATCCTCCTCTGTTTTTCCACAAACATGCCATGTTGTTTAGGGAAGAAAGAAAGACCATTTCAAAGCATCATGTCTTTGGATAAGTTCTAAATCATGCCCAAATGCCAGAACCTATTAACATGTTACATTATATTCCTGTTAAACATTTATAATGGACATTTTTTTAAACTCTTTGGTATCCACTTGTTACATGTATGGCAGTTACTTTCTCTTTACAGAATTGTCAGGAATTTTGCCATTATGTTGATCATTCAGTGAAAGAACAAATTTGTGTTGGGTAGTCTCAGAGTAACTTTCAGATACTGTGCTGAATATTTGACTTTCATTTAAATAAGTTCTGTGATTGTAGACTGCTGGAATCTGTAGCCATTTCTACCCTACACTGTTATAGTGCTATTACTCCACTTTCAACATCCTGTGGAATTCTGGGTTTTGTAGTTTAGTGAGGCCAAAGAGTTCTCTGGCTGAGAATTCTGAAGGCCCCCTCCCTAAACTGCAAACCCCAGGATTCCACAAGATGTTGAAAGGGGAATAACAGCTACAACACACAAGCCATTTCTGCACTACACTGTTATAGTGCTATGATTCCACTTTCAATCTCCAGTGGAATCTTGGGGTTTGCAGTTTAGGGAGGGGCCTTTAGAATTCTCAGTTGGAGGGCTCTTTGGCCTCAGGAAACTACAAACCCCAGGATTCCATAGGATGTTGAAAGTGGAATAATAGCACTATAATAGTTTAGTGCGAAAATGGCCACATTATAGGGCAGAAATGGCCTATCTGTACCTCAGGATCATATTCAGAGTGTAGTTATTTAGCTTAACCAGGATATAGTTGTGTTGGTAACTGACTTGTAAAGAGTAGCTCTTTTCATATTTCTTGCCTGTTCTTGGTGATGGAGCTGAACCTTGGCTCCCTGTTTGTATTATGAGCTAAATGCTGTGCAAATAGAAATCAGATTTTAATTGTCTCCTATCAGACTTGGCAAATGATGTACTTATTTGTTTATAATGATGATGCCCTGTCCAAAAGGACCACAGTATGGCTGATTCCATTTAACGTTTGTTTCACATTAGCAGGAACTATACTGAAATGTAGCCCTTCAGTTAATTTCTCATCAAGGATTTAGCAATAGATAGTATAAACTTTGCAGAACTTGCTCTGCATGATGAACTGCAACAATGTGATGCAATTCAAGCTTTTGGTTAAAAAAAAAAACCCTCATGCTTTGTAATGCAACAGGTCTCCTTCTGAGGCATTCTATATTTACTTGCTCAGAAAGGTGTGTATCAATTCTACTGCAGCCCTTTGTGGGCTTCTCAACTGTTGTCACAGCGCTGTCTACAATGAAATTGTCTTTCTGAATCTATTCACAGAAAGCAAATGCTAGAAATTAGTTAAGACAAACATCAGAAAAGATTCGTGTCTTTGTAAATATGCTTAGTGCTGAAGAGACAAGGCAATATGGAGAAAATTGTGCGAATATTAATTGAGGCAGCATGGAACTCATTATTCACCTGCCAAATGCCATCTGGATGTTCATGGCCCAGCAGTGGGTGGTGGGAAAGTAAAGGTGGAGCAGGATTCTTGCACAGAAAGTGGATGGATCTATGGAGAGTCCTTTGTTAAGATAGCGAGTTCAAATGTTTCTTTCAAATTGCAAAATAATAGACATAAATGAAGCTGTACTAGAAATGATTACCATTAGCCAAGTATAACTTGCTAAAGTAGCATGTAGTTATCTGGTAAATTGGTCGTCTCAGAGTGGACAACTATCAAGAGTTAGCGTGAGATATTGGCCTCTGTGGAGCCTTGAAGGGACACTCCTACCATACCTCTAAAGTTGAAACTTTACTTCCAAATGCTGACCAATAACATCTAGAGGGTTTTTTTTTTTTTTTTTTGGCCATATTTTTGGCCAGCTGCAAGCCATTTCAGGTACAGGAGAGGCATTTTTCCCAATAGGAATTGAATCAGAAATTATTCTGAGGCACATGGATCTACCAGTCTTCCATATGTTTTCCCAGTAATAGAGCATTTAGATGTATGAAACATCTTCATAGAGCTTGCTTGAATGGGTTTCACCCAAGTTTTGACTCCCAAATGAGGAAGCAGGTGTAGGGAAATATGCAATGTGATGATTCTGTGTCACGAATTATGTAGTGCTACTAGACATTGGCCCTTTCCACACCTTACCATCTTCCAGCGCTGGGGTGCGGGGATTGTGCGAGCAACCTCTGGCAAGAGACTCTTGCGTCTGGGGCCCTTCAGCTCCGCACAAGCTGCCTGCTCACACAAGAGTCCCACCTCTTCCTTCCACAGTGCAGCCTGGGACTTTCCCAGGCTGCACTGGGGCAGGAAGTGCAACCAGCTTGGCTCCAGAGGCTCTGCACACCAAGTAAGTGCGCGCAGGACCTGGGAGCAATGTGCGATCGCACACCATTTTTGGCTTCTAGCTGAAAATGAAAAGGTGCGCGATCGTCGCCTGCCCTACCCTGGAGCATTGTGCGATTGTGAGTGTGTCACGCAGATCACTCCTCACAATCGCGTGACACTCCAGGGTACCTTTCGCAGGGAAAATGCCATGCGAGAAGGGCCATTATTGAGAGTGGTTCCATATTACTCTATGAGGCATTATGTCAGCAGTTATCATTCTGTTGCCTTGCTTCATTTATTAGCTTTTACAGGGGCTTCAGATGGCATCATCTTCCACTCATAACAATTTCTTGTTTTTCCCCCACCTTCTTCCATCTTTTTTTTTTCTTACTGTGAAAAATCAGTTGAGGAAAAGAAAATCTGCATTATGCCTTTTAACTGCTAACAGGAGGAGCCCGTTTCAAAATATCCCGAAGGAGGGAGGGAAGGAAAGCAACGTGGAGTAGCAACAGTTTTGTGCCTCTTGTAACATCTGCTTGCACTCTGCAACAAAATTCCAGTAGCTGCAACTGCCATATTTGTTAAAGCAAGCAGTTCTGTCCCCTTCCTGTCTCTTTTCGCACCATGGATTTCTAAATGCATGATTGCAAAATACATTGGGCTTAAACTGCAGAAAAACAGTACATGGCTTGTAATTATGTTGCGTGACAGATGGAACACAAGATAATTTCTTCAGAGCAAAAAGGTTTTGAGTGTGTCTACAGTAGACAGTTACAACTTATAGCAGTCTGATACCATCTTCACTGATACGGCTCCATTCTAAGGAATCATGGAATTTTTAGTCTGGTGAGGTACTTAGGAATCTTTGCGAGAGAGCTCTGATGGACTCTCCTGAATTACAGCACTAGAACTGTCTAATAAGGAGGTCCAAATACCCAGGATTCCATATGATGAAGCCATGGCAGTTAAAGTGATTATCAAGCTGTTATAACTATGCGGTGTGGATACATTCGGGGGGGTTTTCCTCTGAAACGTTCTATGCTATATGTAAGCTGCTGTATAAAGGAATACAAGGCGAGGAACTAGCCATAGAATGAAATTGATCCTGCATAAGATGTAAAACTGGAGGAAGATGCTTCTTGTCTCCTTGGGACAACACACATCAGAGGAAGACAGTGTAGGAAGAAAAACAGAGATCCAAGGTTTGTACTGATTTGTTTTGGTAAACTGTAGTTTAAAGTTGAGTTAAGTGAAAACCATTCCCCTGATCTGAGGTGTGTATGAGGTGAGGCCTGCTTTCCTTCCTACCCTCCTAAATGTCTGCTTTCTTTAGAATTAACAGAGTTCCTCCATTTATAGGCAGTCATTCAGCATCTACTCAGTTCTGTTTGGCATGAATGAACAAAGTCATTCTGTACGTTTCTAGTCTCTTTTTAACAGCAGTACCAAAATCCTGTGAAGAAAGTGAGAAAACCTATAGCAGTCACAGATTGAAAAGAAATTATAATACTATCAAACCTAGTCTCTCAGACGATGAACACAGATGCCAAAAGCTAAAAATGTGTAAACACTTTCATTTTCTAAACAATAAGAAGCCCTTAGCTAGCAATATTGCTGTGCTGGAAGCCATTTTCCTTTCCTGTTCCTATTTTGCCTTCACTGAAAACTGCACTGAGATGCAGTTGCTGAAGACAAGGAGGGAATAATTGCAAAGGAATTAACCTCTGACATTTTTTTCCAAGAATAGCTTTGAAAAATCCACTCATCAGCAGGTTGTCTGCTTACCTGGATGCAGTATAAATTCTTCTTTACCTCACCTATTGCAAATCAAGCATTTGGAAGTTAACCATTCCCTTTCCAAAGATACGCTTATGCTAATAAATAAATTTTACTTTCGATTGATCAATTATTATTAATACTAATCATCTATTGAAGTATAAAAGTAGATTTGGGGGATGGTCAAAAGAGAATAGTCTTGGAACTGCAAGTGTTAAAATGTGTTTAAAACACAGGCAGCAGTCCTCATTTCTAGATTTAATTTTTGCAGATTTGATTATTCATGAGTGTTGTCCAACCCTGCCCCCACTTCATGGGACAAAAGGGAAGGGGATGCTGTGTTGCTATCCCTTAAAATACAGCCTTTCTAATATGAAAAAGGTGTTGTAAGTGCCCATGTCCACATGGAAAGAGAAGCATCAGACTTCTTCAGTTATGACCCTTCTCATCTCTCAGTCTCTGATCCTGCACCAATTGTGTACCTACACTGCTGGTAGCAAAACCCTCTGGGAGAAAAGGGTTCATGTGCCCCCACACACTCGTTGAATTGGCGTTGTTCACATGATAGCCCTGGCCCCCCTAACAGATAGGGAAACCTGCTTTTTCACAACCATCTTAATTGAGGGTGAACTGAAGTTGTTTCTTAGTATGTTGGTGGTTTTTCCACTTTTGCAGGGGCCCATGCACCACACCCCCATGAATGTGGAAGGCTGACTATATGTCTATACAGAGTACAAGTCTGAGAGCTTTTGGAATGTGGAGGATTTATGTATCACTGTGGGATGCAAATTATTTTGAACTCAAATGGATTTAATTTCTAAATAAAGGATTTCTGAGCAAATCTGTATTTCAGGAATATAGTAGAAACTTGCTGTGAGTGTCAGGACTGGCTTCAGGTCTTGGAGGAGCCCCAGATGAAACTTTCTTGGTTCCCCTTCTTCCTGTTTTGGACTCACATGCTTGCATTCTTTGTAATTTCACCTTTTCTCTTATCTCTTCAGCCTCCACTTTTCTCATGTAAGTGTCTTCTGACTGCAACCTTTTCATTCCCATCTGTTGTCAGCAGGTGGATCCCTTGTCAGCAGGTGGATGTTGAATCTACTCTAGATTCATGTTGAATCTACTTTAAGTTTTAGGCTAAACTTTAAAGGATCTTTCTCAGGTGTGGAGCTTTGTCCCTCTGAATAGGTTCTTCGAAATTCAGACTAAAACTCAAACCAGGGTCAGCATGTTCTGACATGGGAGCCATCAGTTCCCACTGACTTGACCAATTCTGGACTGGGATTGAAGGCACAGTAACAGTGGTAGCGAAGTGAAGGAGGAACATTAGATGCAACATTCTCATGCTCCTTTTGTTAAATAGCACTTACTCTCCTTGAAACGTACAGTAACAATAAGACCAAACAAATAACCCAACAACATCTTTATGACAGGCTCATGTTCTTTTCCCTCTGTTGGTGCATCATGTACTTTGCATGAGGAAATAGGAGATCAAAATAGATCTCTCCCTGAAAAGAAATCTTTGTTTTCTGTTGGAATGGGAAAAAATGATGTTGTGATATCTATGCTATTCCTGTTAGTATTGATTTGTATTAAAAGATTGCATGTGCGTGTTCACCTACTGTGGTTTTGCACATGTTGATTATATTGTTCAGCATGAATTTAGAGATGCACAGAAGTAGTATGGTGGTGGAATACAAAGCAGTAGAGAACAATAATTTATGTCTAAAGCTGTTTTTACCTGTTGCTGCTTCCTGAGGACCTGAATGTGAGCACTGTTAAATTGGCACTGTATTCCAACTTGCTTCCTGCTTCTGAACTTTGCAATAGAACAGATAATTGCTGGAGGAGACATCAAGTATTTCTAGACTAGCTCAAGATATTGCAGAGTTTGCTAAGTTATTATGAGAGATGTGGATATCTTTCCTTTAGAACAGTGGTTCTCAACCTGGGGGTCGGGACCCCTTTGGGGGTCGAACGACCATTTCATAGGGGTTGCCGCTCCTCAATCCTGCCCCCCTTTTAAAAGAAGGTGGCCTCACAGCCAATGGGAGCAGTGCTTCTGAGACCCCTGCGCTGGGAGGAGGGGAGAGGAGGCATGCTGGGCATTTCCCCATCTTTCCCTGCCTGGTGGGAAAGCTCTGGAGGAGCCCGAGGTGGAGCCGGAGGTGCGGAGGGTGGGGGGAGAGCTGGAGCCTGAATGTTAAGGCGGAGGTGAGGACACCGAGAGGAGAGAGCTGGAGCCGGAGCGTTAAGGCGGAGGTGAGGAGAGGAGACCCCGCACTGGTGGGAGGAGAGAGGAGGCGTGCAGCCGGGTGCAACCGGGCGCTGCTTGGACGCCCTCGCCTGCACCACACACACACACACACACACACGGAGGGCTTCCCCTTCAGTGTTCCTTTCCCCTTCATGCCGGCTTGCAGAGTCAGAGTTGCTTGCCAGGGCGAGTGAGCAGCCGGGCGCTGCTTGGATGCTCGCGCCCGCACCACACACACACACAGAAGGATTCCCATTCAGGGTTTATGGCGCTGCAGCGGGACATCTGGGAGGTAAGACCCCGTCCCCTCACCCTCTTTGCCTCACACTCATTCATGCCGGCAAACAGAGTTGCTTGCCAGGGCGAGCGAGCAGCTGGGCTCCGCTTGCTTCCCAAAGTGGCGGGGCTGCAGCAGTGGTGATCACCCGGTTGCCCATTCATTCTGGGCATGCCACTCCGTGGGAGTTGTCGGTGTGGCTGTCGCCTTTGGTCCGGCAGGCAAAGGGGGAAACTTTCCTGTGGCGGATCTGCCATCCGACAGGGGAGATCGGTCCCTCCGAGACTGAGAACTCGGTTGGGAAAGGAGCAGGGGGCGTCAGCCAAGGGCTTCGGTTTGTGTAGCAAGAGCCCCCGAGGTTCCTTGGTTGGGTTTTTTTTTTTTTGACCCGAAAGCGCTGCTCTGATCCGTCCTGTGGACTTTGGCCATTTCCACATTCTAGTGTTATAGCGCTATGATTCCACTTTCACCATCCTGTGGAATCCTGGGGTTTGCAGTTCAAACTGCAAAGCCCAGGATTCCATAGGATGGTGAAAGTGGAATCATAGCGCTATAACAGTCTAGTGCAGAAATAGCCAGGATGACTTTCTCCTCTCACTTTTGTTGTGCGTGGACCCTTGGCGCTTGCCACACGCACGTGTTGTGTTCTTCGCCCTGACTGTCTTGCATTCCTTGCTTTTTGTATGTTCAATGTCCGCACTCCCTTTAAGAGAGGGAGGGAGGGAGGGAGGGAGGGAGGGAGGGAAACAAAACGCATCTGCTTATGCCGCCACCATCTTTCCTCTCTCCCTGTCCTTTCCTCCCTGCGCCTCCTGTAAAATGTGGTCTGTTTCGGCATTGCCTTTGGGAGTGACTGGCTTTTTGAACTGTGAAAACCCAGCATTCAGAACTAGAACTACTGCCTTAATTCTGGCATTGATGGACGCTTTCTGTGCTTGAAAAAGCGGGGGAGGGTTTAGGCATTAGAAGTCTATCCAGAGCAGTGTTTTAGGGCAGTGTTTCCAATCTATTTGATGTTGGAAATAACTAACTAACTAACTAATAAATAAATAAATAATAAATAAATAACAAAAATGATTTTATGGTTGGGGGTCACCACAACATGAGGAACTGTATTAAGGGGTCGCGGCATTAGGAAGGTTGAGAACCACTGCTTTAGAACAATCATCTTTAAATGCTTGAAACATGAGGCTGACCTCCAGCCTTCAAGCTGACTGTGGTTGTTCATGCAGCATAGAACATAGGGGCTCTGGGGCTGTGTTGGAGACTGCGTATAAGATTTCTCTGGGTTTTTCCAGTACCGTCTTATCAACTTTTAAATGAATATAGGCAATTCTGTCCCTGAGGTTGTAGGAGTATCAACATCTAGGCCTCTAAAAAAGCAAGCAAAAAAGTGCAGAACATCAGAAGGGTTTCTCCTTCTTTTTCTTCAGTGCCCAGTTGTTTGGTGGTCTTTTCTTTCTTTTTAAAGTATTATGTTATTATGAAGCAGCATTCTGTTTCTTTCTAGTACTAGATTGATTTATTTGTAAAGAAGAAGAAAAGACTATCCATTTACACCCAAACAATTTCCCTTCCCTTGTAGCAAAGCTATTCTCCCCATAAATTCCATTGAGTACATGAAAATGGAACCTTACTGGTTAGCACTATTAAAGTGCTGTCTGTAAAGTGCTGTCCTCACATCAGTCTTTCAGCCGATGTTAACACTCTAGATGTTTATGCTGTAGCAAAAAAGGGATCACCATGTTCAACTATTGAAAAGTGCTTGTATAGAGTTTTAAATCTTGACTGTTCTTTGCTAATGATGCCTATGAATTCCCTTAATGATATTCAAGTACAATAGAAAATCTAAGTGCTCTATAGAAATTCCACTGGGGAGGCAAAGCTCTGACAGTAGTTGTTCCTGTAACCATATAGGCAATGAGGCCTTTAGATGCTAGCGCAAAGCTAGTCTGCAGTTAACTTAAATTGCCTTTGTCTTTTTCTTTTCAGCTGATATTATCTCTACAGTAGAATTCAACCACACAGGAGAATTACTAGCGACAGGGGACAAGGGGGTCGCGTTGTAATATTTCAGCGTGAGCAGGAGGTAAGTGCTGGTGAATGCAAAAATGCCCATTTTTATCCTTTTAAAAGAAGCTTCCTGCTGCTTCCTAATCTTTGTGTGTCACTCTTCACCCTGCTTCTCTCCTTGCAAACTAAAAATTGCAAAAAAGGCCATTAACATCAATAGGCCAGTTTCTGCCTCCAAAAGCACCCCGCAAATGTTTTTTCTGCATTATTTTGCTTCTTTTAACAGTCATTGCAGGCTCATAATCTAATGTAAATAGAATACTGCTGAAGCATCATAAATTCAGAGAAAACTAGCTGCTTTATATTTGCCCAGCCAAATCATATTTTTAAAAAGTTTGGTTAGTTTCATCTTTAGCAGGACTTCCTTGCCCCAAATTGGCTTGGCTTTGCATAGGTTTCATTATGGGATATACTGATGCAGAGCACTAGTGGTGATGGTCTGTTGATTTATACCAGTCTGTTAAAAAGATTTCTTTTTCTAAAAAAGGCTGAGACTTTACCTACAATCAAATATCATAATGGAAGCAGAGTATTGCAAATGGTAATTTCTCTTTGTCAGTACAATTGCTCACTGAACATACATTTTTTCATGCTTTTTTTAATTTTTAAAAATATATTTATATATGAGAGTGAAAAAAATGCATCCTATTTGCTATCAGAACATTTAAGGGTTGGTTCATACACAGCTTGGGAATGTAGGTGGTATGCTCGTGTGTCCTTGCCCCCCAAATATAAACCTTTAATATGAGCTGAGGTGTCTGTATGCAGACCTACTGTACAATCCATCCACTACAAAGAAGGCACAGATTGATTCTGTGAGCAGAACCAGTCAGGGGTAGCTGTCCTCATGCACAGACTCTGGTTCTCACATAAGGTTCTATCTTATACTTACTGTATTTTGAAAGGCAAAAAATAGTGCACATTTACCCACTGGCTGCTTCAGACCACTCATAGCTATGACAACTCTCACATTAAATACCCTTATTATATAAGCTATGCTAATTGCTAATATTCCTAATAATTAGTGTATTTAAATAACAACAATTTTGCCTCCATTTTCCCCACCTCTAATGATAGCTGCTTCACCTGTTCCACCAAGCTGCTTTGTTCCATAGCTCCTATGTGTTTGGGGGCTCCTCTAAACTGCCTCACTCAGCTAGCTCAGCTTCCCCCTCTGGATCTGTCTCCCCCCCACACACACACACACATCTGCAAATCTCTCTTTCTTTCTTTCCCTTTATACTTGTCTCCATCCCTTCTAGTAGTGCTCTCTTCTCAATGTTGCTGATGAGATGGCAGTGAGGAGGCAGCATTCACGCAGAACGTGAAACAGCAATGGTTATTTTAAGCCCCCCATCTCATATATTTTGCCAATCAGCCTGGACAGCCATTTTACTTCTTAAAAAGAGGATGTGTCCAGGGAAAGGTGGGTGTATGGTAGTCCTGTTCTGTCTACACGGAATATACAACCTACGTGCTGTGTGTGAACTAAGCCACTAAATGCTTGAATCTTATTGGGAATCCTACAGCAAAACCATTAAATAAAGTGTGGGATGGTTAGTAAATATGTTAATTAATTCCATTGTTTCAATAGGTCTGCTTTGGTGGAGACTAACAATAGGATTCAGGCTAATGGATTTAAGTTGTGCAGTTATGGAAAAATGCCCGTATTATTATTATTATTTATTATTATTTATTTGTATCCCGCCTCTCCATATGGATCGAGGCGGTGAACAACATACAAATAACATGTATTTCGAAACATTTCTATACGTGCCCCCAACAAGCTGGGTACTCATTTTACCGACCTGCGAAAGGATGGAAGGCTGAGTCAACCTTGGAGCCCGGCAGGATCGAACTCACAACCTTGTGGCTTGCAGTATCGTAAGACCATGATGGCTGCTGCTTTGCTCAGCAGTTGTTAAACAAATGTTCCTGGAGTTACATTTATCTTATAACTACCCACAGTTTTATGATATATGTGTGAAACATTGACTTTTTAACCTGATGTCTCAGGGATCATTTCTAGTCTGGCATTGGGTGGCAGTGGCACTCCAGTGTTCTAGGTCAAATGCCTTCCTAGCCCTACAGAAGATGCTAGAGACTGAACCCAAGACTTTCTGTAAGCAAAGCATGTGCTGTACTGATGAATCTCAAATCCTCCCTAACAAATAAGCATGAGGTTTCAGTTATTCTGACACAAAGGTTATAGTATAAAATGCATTGTTATTAATGAATGCACTTAGAGGAGTGGAGACTCAGATGCTGAGTCACTAAGTCTCTTTGCTTTCCAATATATATCCACATCATCCATTCCAAAACTATAGCATTATCACCATTTCCCAAGCACCTTTTTCTTGGCATGGGACCCCAAGCACCTTTAAAGTGCTAAAAGCAAGATTAGCTTCAAACTTGACATAGGTATACCTTAGTTACCAAAGTAGATATGTTTACTTCTTTAACAGAAACTTTGATACCAGGGGTGGAAGTGACATGGAGAGAACAGGGGTAGTTTCCTACACCACAAAAAGAAGAGCAGCTTAATATTTTCTAGCAAACTTTTTTTTCAAAGCTAATACACATGTGAAATGATACAGCCAGATCAGGTAAGCCTTGTGTTAATAAACAAGATATTTTGAATCTTCTACATACCACTTGAAGCTTCTGCCAAAATTCATAATGGGATGATTTTTTCTTTCTTTCAACAACCACTACTTTTCTTATGATTTTTATTTTGGTGGCAAGAATTAATAGATCGATACTTTTGCCTGTGTAGGTGGTGAGGCAGGCTAAATCTGTTTTCCCTTTTTCTATCTGTTTTGCTCTTATCACATGCTCAGTAAGTGATTCTGGAGGCAGCTATTTTCCTTGCCTGTTGTATATAAGCACACACATCTACAGTAGGATCACTTGGAGCGGAATACCATTCTTTCCCAGGTCATCCTTTCCTGCCCTGTTTACTCCAGACACATTATGCTGCAACCCAACACTGAATGTCTGGCCATTTCCGCACTGTACTGTTATAGTGCTATTATTCCACTTCCAACACCCTGTGGAATCCTAGGGTTTGTGGTTTAGGGAGGGGCATTTAGAAATCTCAGTCAGAGAGCTCTTTGGCCTCAGTGGCCATTTTTGCGTTTGTGGTGGTTTGGAGGAGACGTTCCTCTAAAACTTTTGTTGGCAGTCTGAAAGCATGCAAAGCTTAGTTCACACTGAAGACTGTCTGTGGAATTCCACACATGAAAGAAAGAAGTAACTGGCTTCAGTATATGAACTAAGCCTCCCAATGGGGCAGGCTGTCTGTTGCCATTCAGACCTGCTTCATGAAAGGGCATAGCTCTGGCCATTTGGTATACTTTCTGTTTATGATGATGATGATGTTGTTGCTGCTGCTGTTCAGTTCAAATGCAGGTAGGTTGTATAGGCAAAATCTGTTCACTTTGTACTGTAGGGGTGGGTGCATGGTAGGACACAGGCAGCCCCCCCTCCCAAAATCAGTATTTTTAAACTGAAACAGGCATCTTGTGTTCTCTATGGGCCAAAGAAGGAATTCTGTCAGATTCCCCTCCCCAAGCTGTTTCAGGTCTGGGGCAGCATTTTTCAGAACCACGAGTGATTTCCTGTTAACTTCCTGTTTTGAAAAAAGCCTGGTCCCGGGCCATAGTCATGAACATGGGAGGAACTTGGTAAAATTGGCTCCATGCCCCTAGAAGTAATCCTGCCCCTCCCAAATGTTTTTGCATGCAGATAGTCTGATAAAAGTTATGTGCAGTCTCCAGGCCTGGGGGGAACACCTGGCCATGTTTTATTGGGTGGAGTGGATCTGAGTTTGTGTATAAGCCGAGTAGCAGCAGTATCTCATCCTTGATTTGAGCCACTTTTTTGCCTTGCCAGTTTGTCCTAGAGACAAACAATAAGGATGCCTTCCTTCAATCCTGAAACAAAACAAAGATGCTCCTCCTGCTTCCTATCACCAGAGAGCAAAGAAACTGACACGCAAGGAGAATGTATTGTGCAGGAAAGATCTCTTGTGCCTGCTTTGATATCTAAACTGAATGTGTCACCATAATCAGACATTTCCCTGTCCTTTAAGTCCTCAGAGAACAAAAGGATCAATTGAAAATTTGCTAGCTCTGGCTCTTTTAAGAATCCCTTTATTGTTTCTTTCCCACTCCCTGCAGAGCAAAAATCAGCCCCATCGCAGGGGAGAATATAATGTTTACAGCACATTCCAGAGCCATGAACCTGAGTTCGATTACCTGAAGAGCTTAGAGATAGAGGAGAAGATCAATAAAATACGATGGCTCCCCCAGCAAAATGCAGCCTACTTTCTTCTCTCCACCAATGGTATGTTTCAAAAATAAGAGGTAATTCTTTGGTTGCTAGACAAAGATCCTGCAATGCTTTGGTGGCTTGTAATAATCGTATTTGTAATCTCTCTGTAGGAAAGGTAAGTATATCTCTTATCTCTCACACAAATGGAGCAGTGGAGGCACACAGGTGTTGCAAGAAAAAGACAGCAGCAGTGGCTGATTTTTTAAAAAAAATGACAGAACTCAGCAACCTTTGGTGTAAATGGAAAATCCTTTGTCAAGTTCATCACCTTCCCTTTTGCAGTGTGTCCTAAATGGGATCATGCATCTTCACACTGTGTTTCATCCCTCTCCTTCATATGATTGACCACATTTGTGTGGCAAGGAAAATTCCAGCTTGATAACACCAAGCCTCAGGGTGCTTATTACCAGGTTTTGGAAAATTTCGTTTTTTTGTACTCCAGCTCCCAGAAGCCCCCCAGACATCCTGATCTATTGTGGCTATGGGATTGTGGGAGTTGTAGTAGTAGCTCTTCCAACTTCTTTATGGCACAGACAATGAGAAGGAGGGAACATTTTCCACAGAAACCCAGTGTGTCTTTGTCATGTGTAATTCTGCCCCCTGAGGCATTTTAGTGCTTGAAGCAGAAGGCAGCTTAGACATCAATCCCATGTTTGCTGGGAAATACATGTTTCTGCTACAGAAATACCCTTGTGCTTGAAACTTTCTCCCAGCTATCACTCTAGCATTTACTCTTCTACTGCATCTATTTTCAGTCCTCTCTACCACAGAGGTGGGTGATGCTTGTGCTTAAATGTGACCCTGCCTGTTTTTTTTTATCCCTGTCACCCCAAACTGCCTCTTAACTTGCTGTGGCACTGCAAAATGTGGACAGTATGTTGGCCAGTATATCTCTCCCATGTTTTTAATGGAAAACCAGGCATGCAGGAAGCACACACTTTGATTTTTAAGCTGGGCTGTGCTCCTCAAAGCATCTCAGAGAACTGGATTAACTAAAGCCTTACATGGGCATTTGGGACTCAGGAGTACTAAATGGAAAAGGGGGATAGCAAGGACAATTTGCTTGCCCTCCCAACACTGTCTAGTGTGCTGACTGTGCAGCCTTCCTAACTGCATGTTTAGCGTCAGTGTGAAGAGGCCTACATGATTCTGGCTAGATCCTGATGGTGCACCACACTGACATCATGGGCCATTGCTGCCAGGATTCGAGGCGTGGGCGGCAAGGCTGACGGAAACAGGCACCAGGGCTGGGCCAAAGTACAGGCACTAGGCCAGGAAGCTGAGGGTCAGGGCACAACAAGAGTCCAAGGCAGCAGTCCTTCAGGTAGCAAGAGTTCATGAGGCCAGAGCCAAGAAGCAGGTCCAGGAGACAGGCAGGAGCTCAGAGCACAATGAGGCAGGAGCCTTCTGGGCAACAGACATACACAGGGCCAGAGGCAAAAGGCAGGTCTAAAAACAGGCAGATGGTCAAGGCACAACAAGGGTTCAAGGCAGCAGAAGCCTACCAAGCAGCAAGAGGCCATAGGCAAGAGGCAGGTCTGGGAAACAAGCAGGGGTCCAAGTCCAGGGGTCAGCAGGGTCAGGAACATTGGAGAGTCAAGAAAGGCTACAGACAGCACTAGAGGCTACACTGCTGCAGCAATGTAGCTGGCTGCTGGCTGCTGGCTGCTGGCTGCTCCAGCTGCCCTGCATCAAAGCAGCCAGCTGGGACTGAGGTGTTGGGCAGGATCTTGCAAGGACTTAGCCACAGACCAGAACCCTTACAATTACATTATCTCAGGTGCACTTTTTCCAGAGTTCCATAATAGTTTTGTATGGAGGAGAAAGCAGAGAAAGACATCTCCATCCAGAGAGGAAGGTCTTGGCTCCTGGGAATCTGTTCCCACAGTGCCTGGTTTCTGGGTGGGTCCTGAAGCAACAGACACTTTGGGAAGCTTGCCTTGGAAAATATCCTTTTCCAAAGCAGCCTTGCCACCATGCTTTTAGCTTCCATAGCCTGCCAGAAATCAGGCACTGCTTGGGAATAGGCAGCTTCCTCTCTGAATGGAGACCAAGGCAACTCTCCCATCCTCCCTCCTCTCACCACAGCTCTGCCCACAATCTTTTTCCTTCTGCTGATGCTGTGCCTGCTACCTGTGCAGGTGTTTCTACATCAGTTCACAGGACCTCAGTTGTATACTCATAGAGAACTTGGTGACAGATCACAGCAATTTTCAGAGGAATTTAGAAACCTCAGAGAAATAAGTAGCTGAAATAGGGTGTGGGATATTTCTTAACATTTTTACACATTCCTGGGGGGAAATTGAATCAAATAAAAGCACCCTGTTATATCATGTCCTTTCTCCTAGCCCTGTGCTTCCTGGAATTGGCTTATTTTTTATTCAGGCATCTAAGTTGAAAACAGATGTTATGTCGGTGATGATTAGGGTGTTGGAGAAGCATATTTGACCATTAAAAACAGGATCCAATTTGTCAGTAATTCTGTGTAATACTTTAGGTATTATATTATTCAGAACAATATAATACTACTATTTACACATGTTTGAAAAACAAATTGTAGTATCATGTCAGAAAAATGCCATGTAACCTCAGGTGAATAGTTATATTGAAATGAGAAGGGAAAATACATTATTTTAAACAGTTTCAAATGAAGCTGTGGAAGTTTTTCCAAAAGGCTTCTAGGCCATTTGTATATGTAGGAAAACTTACTGAGTTGTGAGGGTGGTGGGGGGTCTCAGACATTTTGAAGTTGCATGTCCTAAGGTGAAATGCAGCAAGGATTTTTCATTTCTCTGTCTTTATTCTTTATGTCCCTTCCTCTCTTTAGTGTAAGAGCACACTTAGTTGATTAAAACAACAGAAATATTGTTATCTTACAGTGAGACTAATCCTTCCTATTCATTACATGGAGCTATGTTATTGTGCCACTGGTAATGGATCCAATACAGTGAATGGCAGAGAATAAAATCTAGATTTTGTGTCACCTAGAAAGGACCTTAGTGAAAGGAGAACTTAAAATGTTTCAGCTGTCCTTTCTCCCCTTACTGGGCTGATGGGGAGACAAATCAGTTTTAAAACTATTTTAATTTACAGCACTTCTAATGAGGAGGAACAGTAAGGCAGGGTATGACATTTGCTACCATTCAGTTATTTCTTTTGCTCTTTCCACTGTGGCTTGTGTACTGGATATTTGTGGCCCTTTCTGCTCAGTGCACATAACCAGCCATGGAGATGGGAAAATGATGGATGGGGGACAACATTTATGCATGATATTGTCCTGGTCTCATCCTTCTCCTCTCCCTAGGTGGCGTGATTGCATTGTAGATCATTGACAGGTTTTTCCTGTCAATGACCTGCAAGCACGCTGCTCTCCCGCTGCATGTCTGCATTTTACCTTGTTTGCAGAGGCCCCGGAAGTGCAATGGCTATGCTTCCTACCTCAGCACAGCCTGGGATAGTACCCTACTGTGCTGCAGCAGGAAGAGGCATGGGTGTTGCGCTTCCCGTATCCCAGAGGTAGCCGGTGTGGAGGGGAGCGCTCCATCACACTCCCATCCCAGGAGAGCCGCTGCCGCCATCCTCACTAAACACCGCCAGGACAAAGGTAGGCTGCAGAAAAGGCCTGTGTGATTATTAAGAATCACAGAATTGCAGCAAATTTTGCTGTGGTTCTGATCACTTTAGCACACTTAGGAATAGATCATATAGAATCATATAAAATACAATAAAAAAGATCATATAAAATACAGTAAAAATTGATGTTTCTGTAAGATAAGACATGAACGTTAGAAAACCAAGCTCAGGACGAAGTGGTGAAGAGAACTGGTCACAAGCATGTTGATCAGTTAGATTCTAAGCTTACAAGAATCCATCAGTAGAACCTTTCTATATGCTTTTTTTTTAGTTCTCCAGTATGTATCAAACCTCTTCCATTAAAACAAGAGGCAGTGTGTATTTGTGAATTGATATATAAGAAAAATATTCATGCCCACACAGTCCAATTTTGTCCTGATTTAAATCCCAACATGCCATCAGATTTAAGACACAAAATGCAGCGACCGCAACCTACCAGTAACATCAAAAACATTTCATAGACATCATGATCTATTTGAGGGAGGCAATGGCAAAATTGCACTCTTCTGTTGACATGAGGAGGGTAGAAATATTCCTAATTTCTTTCAGTTTTCTGTAAGCTTATGCTTCGTGTTCTGTTCAGATAAATATCATGAGAATCCAGTTATGTTAGTAGGATGAATGAAGCCTTAAGATGGATGTGACTTAATTACTACAGGGGAAAGAGGAAGGTCTAATTATCTTTCATAGTCAACTTACTTTGTGTTACAGAATTTATCCTATTGATCATTGTAATAAAATTCTGAGAGTTATTAAACTCATGTGAGAGGAAGACTCCCTGAAACACAATGAAGATTAATTATGTAGCCTAATGTTCTGTTAATTGAGTTTTTAAATAGTTTTTAGATTAACAGGAGTATTATCTTTCTATTCTGGAAAGTGTTTTCATATGCTAGAAAGACCTCAAAATCTTTCATATTCCCCCTCTCCGCCACTGGTCTCTAAATTTTCCTACAATATTTGCAAAACAGCATAAGATGTGGTAAAGCCTTAAAATCAAAATAAGTTGATGCAACAATTTTAATGGGAACCAACTGGAATCCTCAGAAAATGAGGTCTATAGGGGGAGGAGTGGGTGGGAATGAAGATGAATAAGATTGTCTTTAAAGGCTGGTGGGCGCAGTGACAAACTGCTGATGGAACACCTGCCAGGAAGGGGAAAAGAAAACACCATTATTCAGAATAAAAGCCACATGTTCCTGAGGCTCTTTTCCTGAAGGACTTCATGGCACAGGATAAATGGAATGACAGAGAAATGATGAAGCCAATGGAAATATCCACCTGCCAGGCAAGCTGGCAATTGTAGAATTTAGTGTAGATTCACTGTCAATGATAAAATGTCAGTTTTTATTTTTCTTGTTGCAGGGAGAGGCAGGGAAAACTGACTTTTGAGTAAATTACAGACATGATTGGGCTCCTTTCTGGGTCGTACTTCAAAACCTTTTGCACTTGCAATGTAATCTGTTGCAATCAAAGCTCAGCTAAAGCAGTTAACTCTTGGTGTAACTCTAAATAGCTTTTATGGAATGATGCACATGTTAGTTTCTTGTCAAAGTTGTTCCTTTACCCTGAACTCAAGTAAATTTAATTAAGGTTGACATATGCAGTGCGTAGGTTGTTCAGCTTGAGGATCTAGATTACAATCAGCAGCCTTCCAAAGGGGACACTGGAATATAGTTTAGTAGTGTATGGTTTCAAAATCTCGTTGAAATATTTAGAGATATGATAGATAGACCGAGCAATCATGAATGTTCTTTATTTTGCCGAACAGCAGCAGAAACTGCCATTTGGTTTTATAAGAAAGCAGAGATGAGTTAATTTTAATTAAATCTTTTATTTTATACAGGACTGTATTTGTAACTGTACTGAAATAAAATCAAATGCCACACTCTCCTAAACCCTTTCTTTTGGAATAATATTTGTGCAGTAAATTCAAATAATCATTGTAGATCAGAGAGAAATTTTTAGGCTAAATGAGTATGTAAAGTCACCATTTCCTATGTTTAAATACAGAAAATTGATTGTTTAAATCTATAGAAAGAAAGAAAAATCTACACTGGCATCTTATGTGATTCATTTTAATGTTGTGAGGGACAGTGGGGAAGGGGGAAATTGGTTATTTTTCTCAGTAAATTTAGAATTCTCATTTTAAGTCTTTCTGAATTTGAAATTTTCCAGTTATCCATCATGCATGTTCAGAAATCTTTCATGGAAGACAGCTTGAGTAGCCTTATCATTCCCATCATTTGACAGAAGGATAGTTCAGGTTGTAGATTGGAATCACTGTTCTGTCACTGTTGAGTTCCAGTCAGGACTTGAACTGAAAACCTGAGGGATGACAGCTAGGGCTTCAGTCTGTATGACTGCACTCAGCTCTAGCCAGAGAAGGGAAATACCCCCAGCAAGGTAGACTTTTCACATCAGTATACTACAGTCAGAAAGAGAGATTCTGATCTTATGTGTGAATTTTTATTCTTATTGAAGAAAGAAGGAAAACTAGCTTGAGACATGCTCTCCCTCGTTGAGGACACTGAAACTAGATTTGGAATTCCATATCTGCAACAGGAGAGATTTCTCCCATCGTACCTCAGACATAATAGCTGACATGGGTAGTACTCAAGTGACCAAAAGTAGCAGAATGGATAGGCAGTGATTCAGAAAAACTATGATTCATCTTTGGACTTAGCTGGTAGCATCCTGAGAAGGCAAGTTTGTAATTGAAATAAGAGCACCCCCCCCCATTACAGGTTAGCACAGAATGGATTCTATGAACAGGAATTTCTAACAAAGTCCTGAATTTCCATCTCTGCATTAAACTGCTGGTGGATAAGAAATCTCTGGCCTGAGCAAAAGCTGGTTAGCCTTCAGATCCAAGGACCCTCTGAAATGTTGGCTTTCCAGTGTGTTCAGTGCATTCTGGAGAAGAGCTGACTGGTGCAGCTGCCTAACAGCATACTGGTGGAAGCCTAAAGGAAATCTCTTTCACTTCTGTTGGACAGTCTAAGGGAAAACACAGCTGAGGAATCTCTTTCAAGTCTCCTCTCTGTGTTTGTTCTAAGAAGTGAAGTGGTACTGTTCAAGTGAGCTGCTTCCTCCCTTCCTTCCTTCCTTCCTTCCTTCCTTCCTTTCTTTCTTTCTTTCTTTCTTTCCTTTTGTGTGGGGGATACACTCATGCTAAACGAGCTGCACATACTCTGGATATGGAATCTGGAGTGCCTTCCCAAACGAGCAGCCTTCTCAAAGCTTGCTGTCCTCCTCCCCCTGAAAGAAGAACATCTTTGGTCCATAATGGTTCTGGGGTAGGTCTGATTATTGATCTGAACAAGAACACAACCTGCTTATGCTCCCAGAATGGACACTAGCATCCAACTGTGTGAGAGCTGGCTTTGAGAACGTGGGCCAGTAGACAGAGGTTTGGATAGAATCTCTCTCTCTTCAGTAGCCATGGATTTCTTCTGCACTGTCAGCCACAGTTGTTCACTATCAGCTGCAGCTTTCCATCTATCAAATGGTAGCAATGATAAAGTGATGTGACAGCAAAAAGCCCTGAATATAAATTAAGCTGTGTAAATGATAAGTAACAGGTGAATAATATTCAGTATTAAATTCATAATAATTCAGTAGCATTCAATATGCTTAGAGAACTTTTTAATTGCCTATTCCTGTTCTTTCCCAGATAAAACTGTGAAACTATGGAAAGTTAGTGAACGAGACAAAAGACCAGAGGGCTACAATCTCAAAGATGAAGATGGAAGGCTGCGAGACCCTGCCACAATCACCACACTACGGGTAAGACAGATACTGTTCTCCTGATGCTTTGTTCCTGCTTTTTGTGGAAAGAGGAGAACAAAATTTTAACATATTCTTCTTATAACAAGTATCATCACACCGTAGCTCTGCACACACCCAAATACATCACTGTCTGAAATCTGTTTCTGAAACAGCAGTGCTAAAGTGTTAACTATCTATTTCATCATCATCATTTATTTATTTATTTACATAGTGCCGTCATTGCACATGGTGCTTCACAAGTAAAACTATTGCCATACAATTGAAAATATATGTATAAATCCAAGTACACTCAGGGAAGGGGGGAATAATAAAAATATAAAACTATGCTGTACAATTGTAAAACAAATATGTCTGTGTTGCATCTGTTTTGGATTCTCAGCTTTAACCACATTTTTTAGTTGCCCCATTATTTCCTCTTGGATTTGGAGGTCAGCTAATTGGAGGAAGTGGAAGTATCATTGCTGAGCATTTCTAATTGGCTCCAGGTACAAGGGGTTTCCCTCCTAAAGTTTTTTTGTGTGGAAATTATCTGCTTGCAGTACTGCCTGCTTGAAGTACTGATGCTGTTTAAAAAAAAAAAAACTTGCACTGCAGTTTACACATTCATATTTTCCACTGTGGTTCTTATGCATCTGTGGTAAAATTCTCAGACAGAATTAAAACTACAATTTCCGAACTCTTGGTTATACCATTCTCTGATTCTAGACATATGCAGCTAGTAGTTCTCATCTGGACAGAAGACTGTATCAGTAGTAATGGGATTTATCATCTAGTTGGTACACTGCAAGAACCTTGAAAGAGCATTAGGCTGCCTGTTTGAGTTGCTAACCCATAATCTAATACTGCAATATATTTGTAAAAGACCCTTCAGGATCTTTTAGCTGCAATTTATACTGAATCCAGAATCATTAACATAGCACATACGTATTAATCAGAGCTCTGCTTGAAGTGTATTAGAATTAAGTGTACAACACTGTTATGTATTGTATTTTGTTTCAGTCTCATTCAACAGAGCTATTCCTTTCTCTCTCTATGGGAGAAACTCTGGTTTAAAAATGGTACTTCTTGTAGAGAAATATGTGTGCTGTGATCTAGGCACATGGTTGATTAGGTTCTGAATCGTAACCTGTATCTGTTTGGTCTCTCTGTTTATAACATGTATTTTATGCACAGGGGAGCTTCTATACATCCTTTCACTATCACAGGCAAATGAGCCTTTGTGTTGGAATATGTATTTTATGAAGAGTGTAGTTACATTTCTTAGGCTGTTCTGAAATGTGCTTCTTCATCTTGTTGCCTCTTATACAAAATGGCTGGTTTAGCATCAGCTATTTGTCTAAACTACTAGTCTGACGTAGGGGTGAGCAATATTAATGTTGAGCAGTTTTATTTGTGGTGCTGTGATTACTCTGGCTCACCTTTGTAGCTCCTGGTTTCATTGCCAGCCAGTCCAGCAAGGATATTTAATAACTCCAGACAGCTAATTAATTCTCACTAAGAAACAAATGGTTTCCATATTGCATTGTCTCTTCTTGCTAGTAGGCACGTTGTTCAAGGCTGAGAAAATGGTTTTACTTTATTATATGTTTGCTAGCTGTCATTTTGAATACGGCATTTGGGTGACTGCTTTTTCTCACTGTCATTCAGGGACCTATTAAACAATTTCTCGAAGATCCTGTATGTCTAAACCAGTATGTTGGTATATCCACAGAAAAAGCTGGGGCAACTATCACTGTTATCTTATTTTGTTTTTCTTTAAGAGCAGTATCAAAAAGTTCCTGCCAGTATATGGCTTTTCTCCACATCTTAGTGTGTGTGTGTGAGAGAGAAGTAAGTAGTGTGCAAAAGAAAAAAAAATCACAACACAAAGATTCAGAGCTGGCATCCAAGTGGTGGTTCTCCATATAGTGGAGGTGCTTGTTCGATCCTGGGGATCTTGTTGGACTGATCCAGTCCCATAATGCCCGGAAGTCACAGATTGTGATAGCAAGCTCTTCCTAAACAATTTCAGTGTTTAAGTCACACTGGCATGGGAGTAACTCCCATTGGACACAGTGCGCCTTACTGCTAAGCAAACAAATGTGCTCTGCTACAAAATACTTTATTAGACATGAAGAATGTCAGACACCCTTTACAAAGCTATGCAAAGTGTAACAACTGTGTAAAGTGCTTTGTTGGATACAGCAGGCAGCTTGTTGACTATAGTCCATTCCATGTATTGCTGTGAGTTTTCATTGTGACTGAGATTTTGCACAAGAATCAGTGCTGAGCCTGAGAGCAAGGAACTAAAGAGTTGAAAGAATGAAGAAATTTGATTATACTATTGGGATAGTGCTGGACTGACTGGCAGTTTGGAGGTAATGCTGGATTAGCTGGCATTTTGATAGTTCTGCTGTTTTGCATATTTGCCTGGTGGAAACCCATATCTTTTCAGACCCAAATCCAAAGGCTGCTGTACCTTAAAGAAAAATGGGGAAGTTACCTCAGTGGTGGACTTTGGGCACCATTAAAAGTGGTAGAAAGGTGGATCTTAGTGGGTCACAATACATCAGAATGAGCTTTGCTACAGGCTGCATGAAAAGGGACTGGAATTGTGCAGGAACTGTGCTGTTTCCACATTCTTTTTTAGGCATGTATGCCTTGGGATGAGACATTAGCATGAAGTGGAGGGAAAACTAGAGTAGTTCAGAGATGAGATAACCTGCAGTACTTGTTGGTTACCTGAAAGACTGTACACCACAATCTGTGTATTTATCTACTCAGAAGAAAATCTCGTCAAGTTTTTTTCACCTTCAGTGGTGCTTGCTCCTTAGTAAGTTGATATAAAATTGCAGTTCATCTATACAGGATGACACTTGAAAATGACTGGAGAATACTGAATGCATGTTGTTAATAACAATGGTAGATTTATACTTTTTTTTTTTTTACAAATAGTGATATAATTAACATACAGAGAGACAAAAGTGATGCAAACACATAGAGACAAGGTTAAGGTTTCAAGAGATTTTCCAGCAGGATCACATTCTAAGGGCAATGTTGATGATTTGCCTTGGTGACAATGTATCAGATTTCCTGAATTTATTCCAGATATTAACAAGCTGTGGTCAAGTGCATGTAAGTCAACATAATGGAGGTTATGACACCTCAGTTAAATGTGTCTGCTCTATTGCTTCTAAACAAACAAACAGTAATAGTATTTACTTTCACTACTGCTTACCGTTATTATCTCACTAACTACTGCTTAATGTCATTATCTGACTGTTTTGGACTGCTGAGTTTTCAAATAGTCTTTGGACGGCTCGGAACCAGCTTAGTCTTTTTCTGTTCCTTAAAAGAATATTTTATTTTCATGGACCAATGACACTGAATTTAAAACATAAAAATTGTAGTCTAATGCAATTAATTATGATTTCAGCTAGTATAATAAATATAGACCAACTCTATCTATAGTGTTGCGATGCCCTGAATAACTTGCAATCCACAAACTCCACTCTGAGGTAAATAGTAGTGTTTATTTGTGACAAGCAAGCAACGCAGCACACTTTCCAAAGTTGCTGAAACAGGAGCATACATGGCATTCACAGGTTTTATTTAAACAAATTTAGGTGTGTAAAGTTGTGATTGGAGAGGATCATCCATTTAACATTATCCCACATCTTTAAACATTTCCCAGATGCACAGTTGTTTACCCTTCTTTCATTCTTGAGGGAGGAACATGTTTCCTGTCCCTCATCTCTGAACACTTCCATTCTCCTTTTGATGCTTTCGTTTTCCTGCTCTGATCTTCTCCCTGTCTCCCTGATACATAGTAGTACTGAGCAATAAAGCAATTAGCCATTTGATAGTTCTGAATACACACACAAGCTTACCAATTGGCATTCAATACTTTTTAGTGCTCTAACTAACCCTAGCATTTCCCTACACTGACTGCCTTGCATATTCCAGTACATATCCAGCAGATATATATAACAGGCGCCACACATCCTGACAAGTATCTATACACATGCAAAGTCTGTTTGGAGAATTTCCCATTTGACCCCTGCCCACAAGCTCGCCGCCACCACCACCCCTGACAGCATACCGTCACAAGGTTAATGCATGCACATCTTTGGTTCTCTCCATAGCCATCCTGACATGTAACCATTTCATCTAATAGTAGTTTAGCACTCTTAACGTGTGAAGCCTAAGTAATCAAGTTTCTTCCAAAGGAGAAAAGTATAAGGATATGAATCTCTTTCTTTAGTCTAGAGAAGTTTTTCTTAAGCTATTGGATGTGGTGGACTGGCAGATTTCTTTTCCTCCAGTATGACAGGGTCTGGCACCTTATTTGTGCCCAATGGCTACAGTTGTTTTTCTCCGGGAAACTTGACCAGCAGCCACCAACGGGCACCATTCCACAGACCACTATTTTGTGTAGCACTGGTTGAAAGAGTTACCTGTAACTTTTTTCATTTAGCATTTAGGGACTGGGCTTTACAATTGCTACAGAATCACATTCTGATATGAGCTTATTCCATTAATCAACAGTAAGGACTTTTGGTGGCCCTCCTTTCATGATATACTTCCAAATTTCTTCATATAATTATTCCCCTTTCTTAGCATTATTTTAACAGCCATTAAATTATATGGAGATTTGGGACCTGTGAAGGTCAAAGACTTGGAAAAGGAACTCAGAGGGAGAGTGCTGGGATTTTTCATGCCTGTGAGTTCAGTGATTTATCACTGTCAAAAAAATCTCTCCTGTTGGCCAGGGTGAACTTTCCTTGAATAAACAGATGTTATATATTGGGAAAAGTTCTCATGGCTCAATCATTTTGGCTGCTGTACTAGCAAAGAAGGGAACATAACCAATGCAGACCTATGACATGTGAGATTATGTTAATTTTCCATTGGCAGCAGCTAGCTCTGACGCATGGGGAATGGAGTCCCAAACTGCAGCATAGAAATGTTCAAGGATGGAATGAAAAAAAGGAACACATCTCTGTTGATATTTTGGAGTCTCCATGGGCCTTGCTTTCTTCAGTAGAACATATGTAGTCTATAGTAACATCCTGAATATGGTGGTAACATGTACTGATGGAATTAAAGGCAATAAAAATATTCCTTCCTATGCTGTGCTGGCTGCATGATCAGCTACCCATCCAACACCAAACTTCAGTACCTGAGTACTGTATGTCCTTGCCTGTGAGTGAGAATTCATGAGGGCAATAGGAGAAGGTGTGCAAATCCCCTAACAGCTCAAATGATCATGGCGTACAGGGGAGAGGAGACAATGAGATGCATGCTTCCAGTTCCTCTTCTCATTAGGCCCGGTTTCCCCTTCAGCTAAGGTCTACCTGGTCCACTGATGGATCCTGTCAATGCTGCTCTCTCCTGTTTCCAGAGCTCTGTGGCAGTTGAGAGGGCATCCTGATTTGTTTCCCCTTTTTGTGTTTCATATCTCTACCTCTAGCTATGCAGAAAGCCAGGGCTTCAGCACTGTGTAACCAGTGCCTCCTCAATGACCGTCCCTCCTACCAGGTCTGGCACTGGTGCTTTTCCAGCCTACATGTGAAACACTGATGTTGCATTTGTGCTGAAAATCAGAATTGTCACAAGTCAGTCAATTTAGAAAATGGGAATACAAAAAAGAAGCTCTGGTGTGCAGACATTTGATGGAAATATTATCTAGATTCTCTATAACAATAGAGTAAGCAAATTCAATAAATTCTACAGGAAATAGCTAGAGAAGAAGAAGCACACATCTTCAAAAACATGGTGGGGAAACAGTTACTCTGTTTTTGAAAAATTGTCCATATTTTTTTAGCATTCACTGCCAAGCTCTTTTTGAAGAGGAATTTTTGGAGAGAAATTTTAAGGTCTTTAAACCAAAGAGTTGTGTATCCTTGAAGTCTTGACACATTTCCAGAGGTCTGGTTATTTTAATCTAATTCATCAGATGCAAAAAGAAATATATTTGGGTAGCAGGGTGTTGAAGAAAAAAAATGTAAACTGTTATGTCAGATGGAAAACAAAAAACAAGACCAATCTGACTATTACATTAAATTTTTAATTTGTGCAAAGTAAATACAATGACCATTCACAACAACAGTAACCAATGAGAGAACAAACATCATAGGATTGCTTGTTTAATTAATACTTGTAGTAGAGTAAGAAACCATTATTGCAATTCAGGCCATAGATGACAGAACTGAATTCCTTGATGTCTGCCAACTGAAAGTCATAATAACTTTGTTAGTCTCTGAAGGGAATTAAAGCTTTTGGGTGTTGGTGCATATACTAACATAGCATCCCTCTCAAAATTTAAAACTTTAGTAATACATTTAATCCGTTTACAGATCAAACAATTCCAACACAATCAGACTGGCATTAACTGCCTGCATTTCCCTGCTCTTAGCACAGATTGTATAGTAAGTCAGTTGCTATAATTTTCTGGTATTTGTAGCAGCCAACCCTAAGGGATTATATAACTGCTTCCATTAAAGCACTTTGAAGAAGCAACGCACTTACTAAATGCCAGGCTGGATGGTGCTTATTATGTGGCACAGGTAATGGCTGCTATCTGTAAAAAATTAGGGTGCATTTAAGGAAACTGCTCTCTCTTATTGTGTGGCGCTACAGATACTTAGGCCTGTTTTGCCCCTCCCCTGCTGCCTTTTCACACAGACCTGCTGGCATTTCAAGGAGCTCATCTTCCACAGAGATCAACAGCAGCATTAGAGCTTCTTTTAATGAGCCTCTCACTTCAGCGCTAAAATCTAGACCCATTTCAATTTGGCTTTAGGTGCAGGCTTGGTATTGAAATATGTTTGCTCTTTGTGGCTTAGCCTAAGTCTTTGACAAGATAGAAAAAGAAATTCCACAGAAGAAAAAGTGATTACTCTCTTAGTGTACATGGTGTTTTGCAGAGTACAGAAGACCAAATCTCTGCCCCAAGGAGTTTACAATTTAAAATTCAAGAGGAGGGGAAGAAAAAGAAGCCAGGGATAGACAGGGTATGTTTGTTTGTTTTTTAATAACTAGGGGATGTGAGGACCAGCATGGTGTAGTGGTTTGCGTGCTAGATTAGGACTCTGGGAGACAAGGGTTTAAATCCCCATTCAGCTGTGGAAGTCCACTGGGTAACCTTGCATAAGTCATATTTTCTTAGCCTAAGGCAATGGCAAACCTCCTCTGTCTCAGTCTTACCAAGAAAAACCAAGCGTAGCGTCACTGTAAGTCAGAGTTGACTTGAAGACCCATAACAACAACAGTGCAAGGCAGGAATAAAGGCATAGAACCCTTGCAAAAGTGGAACAACCATGAATAACGCTCCCATCTGCTCTCCCTCCTATTCTCTGCTAGGGCTCCCTCCCTTCCCCTTTCCATGCAGAACAGAAGGGAATGGGTGGGGGAAGGCTCCTGAGAGTCTTCCTTTCTTCCTCCAGAATTGCCCACTTCCCATGCATTTTGCCCCAGCGAGGAGAAAATGGGTGGGAAGGGGAGGGGAGACAACTCTGGAGGAGGAAAGAAAGGCTCTTTGGAGCCTCCTCCCACCCAATTTCCTTCTGTTTGGCCTCTGTAGGAGTTCTCTGTGCTGGGGCAAAATGGCTGGGAAGGGGAGGGGCAAAACTCCGGAGGAGGAAAAGAAGGCTCTTGGGAGCTTCCCCCCCCCACACCCCCCCATTCCCTTCTGTTTTGCCTTGGAGAACTTGCTCCAGAGCAAAATGCATAGGACTGGGAGAAGAATTGGGAGGAGCACACATGCACACTCATGAATAATCAAATTTGTTAATATCAAACCCACAAATGTGGAAGGAGAACTGTAGTATTATACTTCTTTGGGCTTGGCCCTTTTTTTCCCCTTTAAATGAACAAACAGAACTGCTTGCATGCTTCCTTTGTAAAGCATGTTTGTAAAGGGGTTTGTGCTATACAGCTCAATTTAGTATGGTTATAGTCTCTAACGTGACTCCATGCATGTGGTTTAATCTATACTAGGGAATGTTTGCAAGGAATAATTAGCACAAATAACATCTAGGATTTACAATCTCTTTAAAGGGGAGATGTTTTGACTTTGATCCTGCATTCTACAAATCAAGCTTCAACTAAAGTATTTCCCCTTGATTTTAACTACTCTTTCACTTCGAAGAGAGAAGGCTTGCAAATATCCCCCTGGGGTGTTCTGCACAGCAAGATACTTTCTATTTCCTTTGATGAACCAAAAAAAAAAAGTGGGAGGAGGTTATAAGGGAATGAAACAGCTTCTAGGTTTAGTAGCAGAAGATCTGATTTTGAAAGAAATGGAATTGTAGTAGGCTTTTTTCTGTGTGCTTTTTATTTTGATAGCAAATTGTGTTTTCTGAAAGTGACAGCTGAGTGAATATATTCATGTGTATATAAAACGATCCCATCCTACCAAAGGTTAGTTGGTTTGAAGTTTGTGTACTCTGTTCCTGTGCTAGACAACTAAAATCCTAAGCCAAATATTCTGTTGATTTTCAGTAAAGGAATCCACTTACACATTAGTTGCTTCTTGACATAAGATATTTGGATATCAAATGACAAATATTATGGAAAGCCGCAAAATAAGAGATATAAACATGGCTCACAGTCAGTCTTCTGTGTGCTCCATCCACTCTTTTTGAGATGGCATAGATGGCACAGTTGGTGATGATTTATGCCAGGGTTATGAGAACATAAGAATCTGATTGTGGCATAAAAGTCAGGCTTGCCTGCTTCTTTGTTCCCTAATTCAGCAGAACAGAGGCAAAACTATTGCACAAAAATTTGATGAATAAATCCAGTACTTGTAAGAGTGGTACAATCTCATATGTTTGGGTTGCTGCAAAATACTCTGTGTGGGGCTGCCTTTGAAAGTATTTGGAAACTTCAGCTGGTGCAAAGACTTCGTGTGAGAGATTTATTTGTGGGGAGGTTACAGGGGACATACAACTCTCCTGCAGCAACAGTTCCACTAGCTGCTGTTACTACAGTTCAGGCCGACCCAGTGATAGCACTAGATATCTCTTTTGATATCAAATCAAGTTCAAGTTTATTGCATTTTAGCAGCCAGCCATTGCACAAAAATGAAAAAATAAAATAAGATAAAATGAGAAAGGATAATCCAGCCAATTTACATGTAATACATAATTAACAATAAATGGATCACTTTCCATACCCCTCCTTGTTCTTTATAGCTTGTAATTGTAAGGCCCTAACAAGAAATTTAGATGTTCTGAAAAACACATACTTCACAGTATCAGATAGCAGAAAACAAACTTTCGCGAAGGAAGAATTTCCCTTAAAAGACTTCAATAAAGGAAAAATATACTTGCTCCTAAGATCATTATAAATAGGGCACTCAAGTAGAACATGAATTAAATCTTCTATTGAAACAGAGTTGCAAGCACATACTCTGTCCTTCATAGGAACATTATTGTACCTGCCCATCCGAATTGCCAGTGGGAGAACATTCAATCTAGCATGCAGAAAGGCTAACTTCATTTTAAAAGTTGGAAGATCAACCAGATAATGAGGAAGGGTTTGATATCAAAACCATTCGGCCTTCCTCTGCCACCCCGCCCCACGTGTTTGCGAGGCCTCTGGACAAGCACGTACACGGGCGCGGCCAGTAAGTGTTGGACATTCCATTCTCCACCTAGGCAGGCAGAACAGAGCCACTTGGTTGCTTCAGGGACCTCCCTGCAAACACCTCTTGCTTCAGTGCGACTCTAAACAAAGACGCCCAGCCTTGAGCCGATAGTCTTACAAAGCCAAGCTAAGCACTTTGCATTTGCATATTGACTATACTATTGTTACATCTGCGCTAAGTCCATCACGTTAAACTTGACCTTTTCCAAAGCTTTGTCCCGCTCCAAACTCGCACTGTTCTCATCGAGTATGGCATGGCCTGCAGGCACAATTCACCCTATATAAACCCCCCGATTCCAAGAGCACCTCAGATCGCTTGCCCTGTTTGGATCGCTCCGGACTTCCATCCAGCCTTGCTGCTGCTTTGTCTGGCGAGCTCCCGTCAGCCTCCACGCTGAGTTTCTTCCCTACCACCTTCCGCTTCTTCAGGACTACAAGAAAAGGTGTCATATCACCCATTTCCCCCGAAAATCCTTATTTCTAATTCTTCCATTAGCTGTGTGGTTGTGGTGTCTTTACTGTTTGTTTGTCTGTTAATAAAAATATCATTTTTGCCATTTTAAAACTGTCTGACTGCTTGACTGACCTGACCCCGTAGCCATTGGGTTACAAGATCCCTGCTAAGTTACCCTGCCTCTTGCTAGCTTTAGTGAGTGCTCCAGTTAATTTCCCCAACTTTGTGTTTTGGTTATTTGGGCGCCCCTCCTGGGACCCCCAGAGAACAGGGTAACACTGCCATTTTCTAGGCACAATTCAAAATGCTGGTTATGACCTATGGAGTCCTATGTGGCGTAGGTCCAGGCTATCTGGCAGACCATTATTTCCTCACAGGGTCCTGAGATTCTCAGGAGGGGACCTTCTCTCAGTTCTACCACTTTTACAGGCTGTTGGTGGGGATGTGAGGGCCTTTTTGGTGGCTCCTCCTGGGCTCTGGAACTCCCCTCTTAAAGAGTCTGGAATGGTCTTCTTTTTGCAGTCCTTCCGTCAGCTGGCAAAGCCTTTTTTTTTTTGTCTGATGTTTTTGAGAATTGAAGATTTATAAAGATTTTACTGTTCAAACCATACTGTGTTTTAGCACTGCTTTTTGTTATTTTTAAGTATATGTTTCAATTATTTTTAAAAGTTTGTTGTTATTGCTGTTTGTTGTTGTGTGCCTTCAGTTAATTTTCAACTTCTGGTGTCCCTTAGGCTAACCTGTCATGGGGTCTTCTGGGGGCTAAGAGTATATAATGTGCCCAAGGTCACACAGTCTCCAGGTTCACAATCCAACAGAAACCACAACACGCTGGCTCTCTTTTTTAAAGGTTATTGGTAGTTAATTTGATTTTAGTGTTGACCTTTTGTGGGCTTTAATAGTATTTTTTTTAAATTTGTAAGTTGCTTTGTGATTTGTAAGCTCCCATTTTGGGGGACAAAGTGGATAACAACAACAGTTTCATTCTGAGTGCCTTCAGACTAAGCCAGAATCCTAAAATATGGTAGCTTCTTGTAAGAAAACCAACATGCTGACCAATTCTTCCCACTGTGAGTGACAGAACAAACCACAGACCTTTCATCTGTAGTTTGTTTATTTACCATGGTGGCCTACAGATCTGGGAATCCTAGTTGACCCACAGAGTCATATCATTAGTCTGTTTAATGATATTATTAGTCTGTCTAATGATATCTAATGTCATCATCATCATCATCATCTTTTACACACAATAGTGTCTTTAATTCAGAATACAAACAGAAGCCTTCCTAAAGGCTTATAATTTACACATATAGAGATATGTATGAAAAAGATTGAAGGTATTGTTCAAGGAGACAGTGGGGAAATAGACAGGGCATTTAAATACCTGAGTGAATAAAAGACATGTAACACAGGGAGGTAGTTTTGTCTAAACCAACTCTGTATATTCTGACTGATACGTCCCCTTCCCTGATTTCTGGCAGAGATGTTTCCAGTTCAAATGCCACTCTCTCCTATACTTTGGTTTAACTAGTGGCATCTTTGATATTAAGGTTGATTATTATCAGGTTAGAATCCTGGTAAAGTCCCAGTCAAGACCATTTAAGGCTCTCAGTTCTGTTTAAAAATTTTGTCCAAGGTATAGCAACTTGATGCTACTGCAGTTTCAGAAAATGATAACTTTTGCTGAATGTCTAAGCAGTGTCTCTCATTGTGAACATTTCTATCAGCAAGAATGATCTTTTGAAAAAATATTGAAACACGTAGCACTGGCTAAAAGCAGAAACAGGATATTAGTTGTGCTAGTGCCGTTACATTCTCATCTCATCAGAGCATCACTGGAAAAAATGTTTTGTGAATTACAAATCTTGTAATGAAAATCCTGGTCATAACAAAAGAAAAACATATGACATATGGTTATGGGTATAAGATACAAAAGTGGGAATGTCAGGTGCAGACCTGGAGTTCAAGTCAAGGATCAAAGATCATCTTTTCAGACATATTCCTGCTGAAATTGCCATGCAAGGGCTTTTGTAGAGTATTTTGAATATCAAGCCAGAAAAATAGTACGTTTTTAAATTCTCATCCTGAAGAGAACAGAAGACTTGTCTACTTCTAGGGCAGACCTTCGAAATGTACTTTTTGCCTGAAAGATTGTAAGAATCCAAAAAGTAACTTCTTTAAAGTGCAGTCTAGAACAACAGGCAACTGGTGGTCTAATCATATTAATGCTTCTTATCAAACCTTCTCAATGCAAATTTCTTTCTTTCTTCCCTTTTTGAGTGCTTACAGCCTAGCTGGTATGGTACGCAGTAAAACTGCAGCTGTCCTTTTTAACTTAATGAAAATGTTATCCAGTCAGCTGAACAACCATACCTATCAGTCTCTATCACTCTTTGACTGTAGTAGGTATCAGCCTTTCTGGAACCTGTGGAATACCAAGACATTCCAAGGTGAATATTGATGTCCCTTCTTGAATGGTTTGAAGGAGCTTGGCAGCTGATAGCTGGAAGCTGATAGCACAAAGAGATAGAAAAATAAGCATCAGATTAGTTTGTAAACGTCACAGAAGCTCATAATGCAATGCGTGTGCACCAAAAAAGTCTGCAACATATAAATCATTGCTTCAATTTTCTGGGAAAAGTCAAAAAAGGAAAAAGAAAAGGGACATTTCTAGGGCTGACTAGTAGTGTGCAACCTTATTAAAAAGTCTTCCCTTTCCTTTTGAAAGGGAGGTTTGCCCATTATTGAAGCAAGGAGGAACAGAGTTTGCCATCTTGTAGGAAGACAGAGATGGATGTCCACAGGCTTGTTTTCTGAGCCGTTGATTTCTCTGAGATTTACTAACAGCCAGCACTGGATGCGAATGGCTGACCACCAGCAGCTAAACCAACACAGTAGCAGACAAAGAGGCAGCTCCACATAGAATTCTTCTCTAAAGAGTTCTAATTCTGAGTTCAGTCATGTTCCTAAAAAGGTATATGCCAAATCCTGCTGTTTGTCTTTCTAGCAAGGTTTTTTCTTTCTTTTTTGTACAGTGAATGTCCAGTTGTTCCTCGAGGGCCATGTGTGTTTTTCTCTGGTTGGGATATTCTCAGCATCAAATCCACCGCCACTTGTACTGCAGGTGGAATGAGAACCTTTGTTTTGGGGGATTTAAGGAAGTATTATGGAGTGAGAGGGTGAATTCACCCATTACTCGTTTTGCAAAGAGCCCAAGTCTACAATTCTGATTGATGCTAGATTAATGTACATGGTTATAGTTTATTGATTTTCTAAAAATAACAGATGTGTTTTGTTTTGTGAAAATGCCTACAGCAGGTAGCCAACCCATAGGTGAACCTTAGCTGCCAGCTACTATGCTTGCAGTCTGGGAAAGCTCCACCACTTTCCACCTACTTTTCACAAGACTGTGGCTAGCAGTGCTGAGACAGTTGGGGTCACAGGCTTGCTGCCTCTGAATTGCCACTTGCAGGTCATTGCAGTGAGGAGGCTTTAACCTTCTTATCCCTAGTCATCTTACTCAGTATTACTGGCATTAAGACCAGGTTAAAGTTCCCCAATGCATCCCAGCAGTCTTTAGTGGGATTATCGGGTCAGGATTAAACCCTCCAACTCTAGTAATTGGTGTGTAAGTTCCTAGTGATTTTAAGAATCATACACCCCCACAGTTTGATATGGTTCAATTGGTGAAATATGATTTAATTGGCAAGGTATATTAATTGGCTTTGATATAAAACACACACTGCTATGAATGTATGACCAAGCTGGACAAGAAGAAAAGACCGGCCAAACACGTGCACTGCACATTAGGTCAAAAAACACCTCTAGGAGTAGCCAGGTCATAGGAAATCACCAGGAAACTCCAGAGATAATAGGCTTGCAGTTAGCCTAATGATGCTGCCTTTTAGACAATAGCATATAGGAGATTCCCACCAAACCACTGATTATTTTAACTCCTCTTCTTCTGACCAGGTAAATCCTTCCTTTGTCCTAAAACCTGCCAAACAAGCACTGAGCTATCAGGATAGCCATTAGCCCTTTTTCACCTAACTCTAAGACCATTAGCTCATTCCAGATCTCATTGCCCACTCTGCAAACTCCATTGTTTTGCTCAGCTAGAGAGCCATTCATCCATTTGCCCTCCAGGCAGAAATTGAGTATATAAACCTCTATTTTTGGCTGGTCAACTCACAGTACACCAATTGCTGGCTGCCATTCTGCTGCTCTGATTTCCAGTTGTGTACTGTCCTTAGACACAAGTCTAAGCCACATCACTGCTTCTTTGCTACTCTTCTAGACTGGTAAATATTACCCACTACACCCTGAAATCTTGTTGTCCAAAATTTTCCTCCCTTTTCCTTCACTTAGCCTTATGTGAGTGCATGACTGTTTGGGTTTTGTGTGCCTGATTAATTCCCCCAATAAAACACGGTTAAGGTTACTGTACTTTTGGATCTCTAGCTTGTTCTTCCTTGTAGAAGTAATGGTAAACATTGGTGTAAAAGATCTTGTGAGATTACCTTCCTCTTGCAGGCCTCCTGATTTTGACCTAATAATTCCCCACCTTTTCACAAAGGTACTGGCATTGCAGGTGGACCTGTTATGACCCGGCACACTCCTCAATATTGATGTGGTTTAATTGGCAAACATTATTTAATTTGCAAGCTATATTAATTGGCAATGATATAAAATGTGACCTGAAATGACTGGAAGGGCAAACTGGACAGAGGAAAATTACTGACTGCAAATGTGAGACTGCAAGGCAGGTCAGCCTACAGCCACCTCCGAGTGAAGCTGAAATCATTGTCAGATAGATTATGAAGCAAACTCAGAGATAATGGGCTTAGGCAAAAGCTGAATCTCTCAAATTGGAATACAATGGTCAAACCAGTGTTCCCACCAAACAGTAATTGTCTAAACCTGGCTGCCTTATTCCTGGACATTTTCCTTGCATTGTCCTGACCTTTCCTCAAGTACAGGGCTATTACAACAGTTATTATCTCTTTTGTCACTTAAGCAGTGAAACCATTAGCACCATCCGGACTCCAGTATCTGTGTTGCAACTTCCATTGTCCATTAGGCTGGAAGAGTGATTAATTCACACCCCTTCAGGGAGGAAAATAGAATATAAAAATCTTCAGTTTTGAGCAACTAGTTTTGCAGTTCACCAGTTTCTGAACGTCTCTCTGCCAGTTTGCTTTCTGGCTGTGTACTGCCCTTAGACACACAAGTCTAAGCCACGTTGCTGCTTCTTCACTATTCTTTTGGATTGGTAATTATAACCCCAAACCCTCAGCCTCTCTTTCCATAAATTTTCCTCCCTTTATCCTTTGGTTAGCTCTTGTGTGAATGTGTGACTGTTTGTATCTTGTGTGCATGCATGAGTGAATTCCCCTCAATAAAAGACTTTTTTTTAAATCTCTAGCTGGTTCCTTCCTGCAAGACCTGGTAAACGTTGGTGGCAAGATCTCATTATCACCCCTAATTTTGAGCTAATTAATTCTCTTCTGTCCTGTGGAGCTATTAGCATCACGAGTGGACCCCTGAGCCACCCATGTTTTGGGGTAACAGACACCTGAGTCACCCACATTTGGGGGTAACACACAATGTTTCCCCTTCAGTCCTCGGTGGACTAGATCAAACATCATGGCAAGCCATGGTTCATCATGATGATAGTGAATCCCAGCCATGATTCACATAGTCCCCTTGTGCTTGCATCCCAGCCATGATTCACATAGTCCCCTTGTGCTTGCAAAAAGATGGCAGCAAATAAGGGATTGAAAACTTCCACTTTCAGTTTTGATCAACCACAGTTTAATGTTGTATTAAGAGCCTAAATTGTGGTTAGTCTTAACTGAATCTTGTTGAAACAGTTTAGTGTGCTAGCCTTAAGGCATGAAGTTGGTGTGTTTTGGGTAAATCATAGTCAAGATTAACCACAGTTTTTTGAATCTGTGTGAAACAAAGTGCTGTGGCTAATCTAAGCAAACCTTCCCCATCACAGCCACACTAGAGGAGAGGGGAGTACATAGCCTAGGACTTGCCATAGTTCCCATCATGATAACCTATGGTTTACTGTGAACCTGCTTATTGTGATGTTTGTTTGTTTGTTTGTTTGTTTTTACGGTGGAAAATTTTTTTTACAGGCCGTGCTGGTTTGGAGAGTATAGGATTTGTATTATTGTTGTTGTTGTTGTTATTGCAAGCTCTGGATAGCCCCACCTGTGCATCATTGCTCAAAGCATCAAACCAAAATGGGTTTTGAATGAGAAGCCCAAGGGAAATGTCAGCAGTGGGCCCTGCTGGGGTACTAGTCCCCTGGCAGCTGCCCAAAGATGCTAGATGCTAACAGTGGCATGGTGCTTAGTATTCCTACATGTAACTCCCTCTTCCTACCTTGTCAGCAGTTGTTCTTAGTCCTGAAAGCTGCAGTAGAATCCTTAATTTATAAGCTGATTTCATAGAGAGCAACTTGACACCCCTTCCTCTCCTTCATTTGTAGTGCTATTTCACAAGCGTTTTGTGCTTTTAAATAAGGGGTGGCTAAAGAAATGCAGTCCTGGCAGATTGTCCCTATTTCGTATTGTGCATTCTTCTCTTATTTGTCTTAATTTGGAAAAGAAATGTTAAATGGTTTCAATTGGGGACAGACATATCTGTTTATTGTATAGGCTGCACTGTAGAACTTTTGAATGTTGGAGAAAGAAGGTGTGCCTTCTTTCCTCACTAGTGAGATTGAGCATTGTTTTCACACCAGCCATTGCAATAAATATGAGTAACTAAGCATTAATATATCACTTTGCTTTCAGGCCAGTGGCTCCAAGAGAGTAAATTCATAATCTCCACTTTTCTTTGCACAAAGCAGTGGCTGCTTAAGAAATCACCCTGCTAGTGCAGCTATACAAAGGAGGCCATGTGGGGCGGGGAGCAGTTTGTGCTTTTATTCTCCTTGTCATTGCTTTGCTCTTCTTGTCTTAAAATATGCCAGAAAGCCATCCTCCTGCCAGTGGAATCCTCCAGGGTGCAAGGAAGAAATGGAAAGTAGGTTATAGTAATGCAGTGAAAATACAACGCCAAGTAATCTGGAGAGACATGTCAGATGAGTGAACAAGTAATAGATGTTCTTTGCAATAGAACAGAACCCTGTGCCTGCTCTGCTTAAGTACAAGAGATAGGTATTCCCTTGGCAATAGGAGAGGAAGTTTCCAAAATTTTCTCCTTGTTTTTGTCTGTGTGCTGTGTCTGCAGTCCCTTGTATGTTTATGAAGAAGTCAAGCATGTAAATGGAGCTTACTCTTAAGTAAGTCTCAAATATGTAAGTAAGGCAAATCACAGATTCTTTTTCCTTTTCCAGGTATTGCCTGGGTTAGGCTAGACAAACTGACTCTTAATACTTCAAGGGTTTACAGTTTCAAAGGAGCTCAATGTTACTCAGGCAAGGTGAAAACAATAGGTCTTTCAGAGCCCTGAAGATGGTACTGTGTGTGTGTATGTGCTTTCCAGTTGCCTGTAGACTGATGACAACCCCATGAATTTTATAGGGTTTTCTTAGGTGAGGAATACTCAGAGGTGGTTCTGCCGGTTCCTTCCTCTGAAATTATTATAGAGTTTTTGTTGCCTTCAGCACACAGAGTTCTTGCCTCTTTGCAGGAGCTTAGGAAACTGTGTTTTAGTGTCTCAGGCCACTGGTCTATCTAACTCAGTTTCATGTACAGAGATAGGCTCCCCAGAACTCCAGACAGGAATTTTTTTCTAAAACTTAATCAGAGATGCTAGAGATGGAACCTGGTTGGGACTAAGGGCACATAAGCCTCCATTTTTTAAAAAAAATGCATTTTTTTACTCCAAAGGATACTAAATCACTACTAAAAACTGCCACAAAATCCACCCTGACCCCTCCCAAAAAGTTAAGTGCAAATGAAAGTGAAAGTGATGTCACATCACCATTTGTACAACAGTGTGGTGTCCTACTAGGGCTACAAAAGACCCCATCCTGTTGCCCACTTTTGCATTGTACTGTTACATCGGTAGTATCTCTGCTTCAAGTGCTTTCTGTTGTATTTATAGCCTCAATTTTCTGAGGGGGAAAAAGATTGCTTCATAATGGTCCCCCACATATACAGCATCGATCAGAATAGTGTCATTTATTGCAAATTTTAGAAATGCACACACACCATGAATTTCTAACACACCCCTGTTAGGAGTTAAAACAGTTATGCTGGAAGAATCATGACTTTGTCTTTGTGTCAGAAGAGCACTTATTGTACAGCATAGAAATGTACCCCCCCAAAAATCAGCAACAACCCAATACACACATTCTTAGCAACATTATCATTTTAATGACAGATAGGGTAATTTGAAACAGTTGGCTTTTTAAAAAGAATGAAGTGCCATAAAACTCATGTGGCAGAACTAATCAATTTTGAATGATCAGATCATCATCAAACCGTTGCAACAAAGGTAATTAAAAAGGGAAAAAAGGGTTTCCTCAATTTGTACTAAGCACTTAAACTGGTTCTCAAAGAGTTCAGTGGGTGCCGTTTGCATGCTCAGCTGATCTCATGTAGAAATTCCATCCCTGCAGATAGAAATATTTTGTCTATCCTGGACTATGGCAGATTCATGTTCAGATCTATTCTATGCAGCATGGTAGTCCTGGATACCTGGCATTGCTGAAACATTTTGAAAATTAACAAAGTATTCATTCCAATTTGTCAGTTAGATAACAACGGATCAGACTGTCTTTCTCAACCAGCCCACAGGTAACATTCAGTTACTAGGTGCACATTGAAAAAGTACAGTCAGTGGCTTGTTCATGGTGAAGATTGGTATTTACGAACAAAGCAGTTGGTGAAGAACTGTTTGCAGGAATTAAACCAATAAAGCATTTACTGAATAAATTTGTCCTATTACTAGCTGCTACGTGTGCTGTAATTGCCTTTGAGAGGTTGACGTCAGTACCACTATCACAGGTACAGAGTTTAGAAGAAAGTGATCAATTGAAATGAATGAGTACCAGACATGGTGTCAAAACCTCTTTCATTCCTGCTGCAAAAATAAATAAGTAAATAAATAAATAAAGTGAACTGAAAATATAGCTGGTTAAGAGATTCTAGAAGGACAGGATATTGACAGTGATAATTACAAGAGGCAAGATAATAAAACACCAGACAAAATTCCTTATGGGGAAAACCAGGTAGGAAATACGGTAGCCTCTCCAAATTTGCGAGGGTTAGAGGCACAGAATCCTCACAAAAGTGGAAGGAAAATGAATAACTCCCCCCTAATGATCCCTTCCTGTTCCCCCCAGAGCTTCCCCCTCCCGTTCCTTTGCCTCTGACCCCCAGCATTGCAGGGAGAGAAAAAAGACAACCTAAAAGGCTTACCAGTACTTCCCCCTCAGACAGAGAAGGGGGGGAATTCTGGAGTTCTAATTACTTCTGGTAGTCATCTTGAGAAGGAAGCACCTGACCAATCAGCAGCCAATACACAGCAGAATGTACAACCACATGGCAGAGAGGCCATGCCTTCAGCAGTGGGAGGGGGCTTGGCTCACCCAAAAGGAAAAAAACTCTATTTTGAACACAAGCCTTGTAAGCCTGGGATGAGGAATACAAGGAATGGGAGGAGGAAAATGGGGATGAGCAGGGGGATGCAAGCATGTGCCTTGTGAAAAATCAAATTTATGAAGATCAAACCCACAAATGTGGAGGGTGGACTGTTTATGTGAGCTAAGCTTGTAGGTCCATGATCACTGTCACAAAGCATCATCAAAAAGTTGCTGGGGTTGCGGGGGTATTCAATTAAAATACCTTTAAAAGACAGGAAGCTGAGGTGAAATAAGCTAGGACTAGAAGCAGAATGTGTTGTTTTTAAAAGGGTAATTTTGACCCAAAACAATGGTAAATCTAGGACTTCCTTAATTTTCACTGAAGTTGTTTAAAGTGTTGAAATCAGTAGAAGAAATTCTCTTCTACATTTTCATCTTATGTACAATTTGTGGACCCTAGCCGATTTCCTCATTCCAAGGTTCACGGGAATGGTTTAGAGATGCGGAAGATAGTATTATATCATTTTGAAGAGTCTAAATAAGTATTTAGAGCTCTTCAGTCATTTTCAGAGCCTCTCCCCAGCCCCACTTCACATCCCTTACAAAATGCAATGGAATCCAGTCAAAGAAAAGGGAGCTTCTTAACTCTTCTGTGTGCCTGTTTACTAAAAAGCATACTACTTCCCCTGCCTCCATCTGGTGAATTGACATAAGCAGCCTCAGTACACACAGGTGCCTTTATTTTGTCATATTGGTTTCAGTTATTTTGAATGCTCTGCATTTGGAATAATAAAAGCTCTAGATTAATATTGGTATGTTTATAAGGGCATATATGGGAGGAGATGCCCATAGTTTTACAACAGAAGCACAGCAGATCTTTACCATCTACTCACTCCATTTGCAGAAGAAAGGCATATATTGTACCAGCTTGAATAAGAGCTATGACTGTGAAATTCTTATTGAGGTAGGGGGAGGGAGAGAAGAGACAAAAAGAGTCTTTTACTGCCCCCCTCCTTTTTGTATTTGTTCTTGCCCAGGTCATGAGCTGGATTTTTTCTCCACTACAAGCTCATTATTCATCCATTTAATATTTGTAAACTCAGCTTGGAGCTTCTATGACCAGAACTGACCTCCTGGAATTTTTCTCGTATTCATCTGATTTTCTACAGCAATTACACTGTCGGTATCTGTGTCTAGGCGTACTGTAAAAACAATGTGCTCAACGGAATTATCAAGTGGAATTAGATTGCTATGACTTTGCATTTGATAACACAATTGTGCTTTTGCATAATTCTCCCTGATTAGTGAAACGAGAAAAAACTATCAATCTGGCAGATGAGTTTATGTCTTCTAGCTCTTTTTGGATGGGAGAAATATATCAGTGAGATCACTTGGAAGATCATGTCTTTTAGGGACTGAATTGCTAAGCAGACCATAAATCTATAGCTGTTGGGGAGCGGGAGGCATTAGGCTGGCTCCAGTTACTGCATGCTGCTGAAATTTTAGAATGTGAGAAAATAAACATTGCCTAAAACTATCCCAAGTGATAGAATGTGGTGTAGGAGGAAGGTGGGTTATGTCTGAATGAAGTTTAGAGAGTTTTAGATGAGCTCATTCAGCTTTTCCATTTCCTTGATGTGCCTGATCTTCCTGTTTGTCCATGGCTGATCTGCCTTGCTGACAGAAGCAATTTTCTTTCTTTTCTGTGCTAAGATTAGTTTATTTCTCTTGTACCTTTTAAAGCACAAATTTTATTATGTTTAGATTTTTGCCTGAAGACTCAAGAGAGTCATTGGAAGCTGCCAGATTTAACAGTGCAAATGACTTGCCTTGCTCATAGAGGTTTACCATGTGGTGGTAGTGGCCATGGTGATGGTAGTCCAGATGATAGCATCTGCCATGTATAATCTTCCTTTGTTTTTCCACTGCTATTTCCATCTTCTTCCCCTTAATTAATGCAGTCTGCAAAGATCAAAAAGATAGAATTGCAGCATGTTGTATTTTGTCCAGTGACACTAGTCTGTAAGCACCAATGGTACTAATCTGTAAAAGATTATTATTGCCTGGCTCCTACTTGTGTTTAAAAGAGCTTCAAAACTTCAGAAAGGGTGTCTGAGAAGCTAAAGCCAATTGAAAGCCCCAGCTAGAGTAGACCCATTGAATCAACAGGATTTACACAACTATTGACTTACCAAGTTTTTATTAATGCAGTGGTTCTGCTCTAGTTGGTATTAACAACTGAATTTAGCTTCCTAAAGGCTCTTAAGTTGCAAAGATGATAGAGTTTTCCTAATACTCTTGCAAGATGCTGTGTTCCTTCAGGCCATTTCTTATGGTGATGCTAACATGATCCTATCATGGGGTTTTCATGGCAAGATTTGTGCGGGGTGGGGGGTGCCTTTGTCTTCCACTGAGGTTGAGAGAGAGTGACCAAGATCACCCAGTGAGGTTTTGTAGCTGAGTGGGGTTTTGAACCCTGAGTTGTAACCCAGTGCTCAAACCACTGGCTCTCCCTTGTAAAATGTGCCTATTCCATTTCCTCAAGGCCAAAGTCGTGGCAGATATGAAGATGAGTTCCACAAAGGGGGGGGGTATCAATCACTGGTAGTGGGAATGTGAGAAACATTGTGCAGAGAAGCAGAAACAGTATGACAAGCAGAACAGTCTTGAACTAGCATCTGTTTTGCCCCTATTTGGGGCAAGGTCAGCAATATCCACAATAGATGTCATCAGTGTTAATGACACTGAAAGCAATGAGGCTCATTCCAATCTTAAGAATCTGTAAGACATGTAGTACGAATCCATGGGATGGTGAAGCAGAGGGTCGGGCTTGCTGTGATGGTAGGCATCCAGTTTGGGGGTGAGGGGTTTGCAGTGCATTGGAGCTGGGACTCAAGTTGCCTAAAGGTCCAGTCTGAGGCAGAGGCCTGTGTCTCTTCTATGCAAAATAAGAGCTGTGTCCATGAGCAGTCTGGTGTCTGCAGAAGGTATAGATCAACTGAACCCTTCATATTGTGAAGCAGTTGAATAGGTGTCCCTGCTGGCAGCTCACTTTGTGTTGATCATGAAAGTATTGAAAGTGCATAAAACTGTGAAGCAGACAATACAGATTAAAATGGAAACTGCCTGTGTGAAATAGTAGTCCGTCTCTGTACTCAAGTACTCTCTGGAGTACTTAACACACCAAATGGGTAAAGTTCACTGTGGTTCAGTGGTGGCTTGTGCTGGATTATGGTGAGGGAAAAGTGTGCCCCTTCTGTCACTTGTCACTAAGGGGCAAATACACGTAGGGAATTGGCAGCTGAAGTGCCAGGTCCACTTGGGAGAAGATGAGAAGGCTTGCACTGACTGACGTGCTGATCCTAGACAGCCGGCACAAGGCAGTGATTGCTTGCCAGGCAGCAAATTCATCGTAATACACCCCCTTGTGTCTTCTGCCACCCTCCCAGAACCACACAGGAGCATTAAGGCATTGAACCGAGGGCCCAATCTCATTGCCACCAGCTGCTTGTGGTACAAGTGGCAGGGCATCTCTTCCCATGTATGCTTAGACATGGCCCATCTTTCCAGTGTAACTTAAATGCCCTGTGCTTCAAAGTTGCCTGCTAGGCTACAGAATCAGAGAGCTTGAGGTTATAGTCAGCTGACTCTGAGCACCATTCTTTGTGCAGTAGTCCTAAAAATCTCTACTTTCTGGGGTTGCTTTAAAGTCCAGTCATGTTTCCTCTGAGCTCTAGGACGATATCACGTTATTTTATATATTTATTTATATCCCACCTTTCTCCCAATATGGAAACCACAGCAGTTTACAGTATAGAAATAAAGCAAAATATAGTTAAATCTGTATGTGGAATGAAAGTTGGAAAAACACCCATTTCATAAACAATCATTAAAATGTTTGAAACACTTTAAAATACCTATAAAACAAAAGATAGAAGTAAAGCACATGCCTTTAGAAGACCTGTCTTTCTACCATGCCTAGTGAGAGACTGAAGGCCTGTTTATTATGGAAAAAATCTTTGTCAGCTGGTGAAAACAGTTCAAAGAAAAGGGCACCCTAGTCTCCAGCAGGAGAGAATTCCATAATGTGAGAAGAACCACCAAGAACACTCTCTCCCATGTCCTCTCCAGTAGTATCTGGGCAGTGGAATAGAGATTTCCCTAACAGATCATAAGGTTCAAGCAAACTCGTGTACATTCTGTCAGTCTGGAAGCTTCAGGGATTGGAATTGTTCAGCTTTCAGGGATGTGTGTGTCTGTGTAGATCTTGATATCCCCAGACCTGCTATTAATCTTTTCTGCTTCCAGTGTATATTTTCTGTCTGAAAAAACCTTGGCTGGTATGGTTTTTAAAGAAGGTTTTCAGGGTATCCCAAAACAGCATAAAAAAAGGGGGGGGGACTTCAAAAGCAGTCCAAAACCAACCTGAAATGAGTGATGCTGCAGCCAATTTGAGGATCTGGCAGAAGCAGAGTTATCCAGCTGTAGCTTGGTACATCCCTATACCTATGTAGGGCACCAACAGTGCCTAAAGCCCCTCCACCTTGCCTTGGATCTTCTTCGTCATGAACCTGTACCTGCTTTGGCCAGCCCAGAAATCTGGGCCCTTCCTGCTTTGGACCACACATGAATGTTTGACTCAGCTGATTGACAGTTGTCCTTCTTCCCCTGGTTCCATGGAATCTGAACCTTCTTGAAGCCTAAAATTTGGTAACAACTCATCTGTTCGCAAGCACATAGCAATTCTTCTTTCTAATTGCACTGTATGAGATAGCTTGCGGCCTACAAAATGATATGCCACCCTCCTTGCCTGCCAAAGGCTGTCCCACATTAATCTCTAACGTAATTATGGGTCATCTTTTACGCTTAACATGAAGCACTTCATTGCAGGGATTATTTCAACTTCCCTTTAAGTTAAACCGAATCAAACAAATTATGGCTTTTTTGACATTTTTGTGGCTGGCAACAGTAGCATTGTATCACACGCACACACACACACAGCCTGCTTCAGTCAGCTTTTATGCTAGATAGCCTGAACTGCAGGGCTTGGAGATTAGCCTGTGCTGCTAGTGAACATCTGTGTGGGAAGGCTTCAGAGACGTCAAAAGAAAAAGGGAACACAAGGGGCTAAGAACATCAAACCAGAGGAAAAGACCCTTTTGAAAATTCATGACAGTGAAGAGTTTTTAGTGAAAGCTTCTCTTCAAGAAATCTGAGGACTTCAGTTGATGTCTGAGAGGCTCTGAAACACTGCAGGGGGTCAAAGAAGAGAAGTACAATGCCTGGGCTGTAATTGCTTGCAATATGCAGTCTGTGGAAGAGAGAATCAGAATGCAATATTCTCTTTAATACAGAGGAGCACCAATTCTGTCCGCACTGAAGAGGAATGTGGGTCAGCACTGTCTTGCAGCAGGGTGTGGGTGCTCCAGCTGCGGGAGGGATATATTTATACTCTATTCCACATAACTCTTTATTCTCAGAACACATTTGGGAGATGGTTTCTCTATTGAAAGTTTTGCCTTCCTCCTAACTAGGGTTGCCAGGGTAGAAACTGGAGACAGTTTCCATATTTTTAATGGCTGTGTAGGAGAGGGTATTTCAGCAGGTGTTGCTTGCTACCTGCTTTCAGGCCAAGCGACACCTGCTTAAATTCCTTCTCCTACACAACCATTAAAATTATAGGACCCAGTGTTCAGTTTGGCAACGTATTGCTAATATAAAAGATTCTGGGGAGAATAAGAGCATTTTTAGTCATGCGAATACATACATGTTTGAGGGTGGTATAGTTGTGAAGGAGAATATGGGAGTGATATTGTCATGTTTCCCTTTCCAGCATATATACAGCAAGTATTTGAATTTGCACCTTACAGGTTCTGTCATATACTAACTCATTGCTTTATATGCAGGCACTGTGCAAAGCAACTGGGGGTCTAAGTATGTTTGTTGCATTTTTGGAGGTGAAGTTCTATAATGCATTGCTTCTAAATTGGGATGAACAACTGTGTAGAGGCCTGGAGCTAATTTGTCCCTAGGACCTCTGTGGTCTACTCCCTCCACATAGCAAGTCCTAATCCCTCTATTTTCTTCTGCATTCCCTCTCAAAGTGGCCACAGGAAATGACATTGTGACACATCCTGTCTCCATTTTGATAGGAACAGCAGAGGAGAAGACAGGCATTTGGGTGCACACCCGTGTTCTGAATCATGCAGTAGCATGGGTTGGAACCTACCTTACATTTATTTGCAGGTACTGTATCATACTGCTTTAAGAAAGGCTCTGTATGCCTTTGTCTGTGTGGAATGTAAGCTTGTGAAAATGTTCTGTATCCTTCATACACAATGTTAGTCATCACTACCGCATCATTCATAGCAATATTTACTCCTAAAAAAGCTAACAGTCAGCCATTGAACCAAAGGGATGAAATTTTAAAGCTAGGAAGACATTCCATCCCAACTGACTACAAATTGACTACGTACCTGGGTTAATTTTGCTGTTTTTAAAAATTATCTTTGAATGAATGCACTGTACAGCATTTACATACAGTGCTATGCTATTAGTACCATGATCTCAAACAGAGAATTTCGTAGTTAGAAAGTACACATAGAGTACCTCACTTGGGAAGCATGTCTACTTAGCTGTCACAGCTCAGCTGCCAAAAAGTATGTAGGACAAGATCACTTAACATATATTTTATAGGCAAAATTGTGACTTATAATCATGCACTTAACAAATGGTGCTGTATCAGTGCATTTTACACTCATTCGTTGCTTCAAAAATACATTGAAGAAGTATGAAATTATTGTGAGCATCTTTCCTACCTCTTCTGTATTATTACAATATTCATGCAATGTTCTTACTAATGAATTGCACAAAGACATCCCCAGCCTCTCCTCATTTTGGCTCACCATATTCTAAATTGACCCATGGTGAGCATGGGCTGATCATGTACAACCTGATGTGGAGAAAGTGAGACCTGTGATGCCAGTTCTCCCACTTTGCCTTTTCACCTACATCCCAATGTATCCTATTAGACTATGAACTGAAGAAGCCCAGTCCAGGGCAGAACAGTGAAATGCTGGTTTTTCTCCTTTCCTTCTCTTTTGCAATCAGTTTTTATTTTACTAGCTGTAGGTGTGCTCTGAATATCTGCATGTTCTCTGGTGCTTGAGCAGTTCCATGTGCCAGGAGCTTGCTCCATAGTGAAATGGTAATTGAAAAGCTCAACAGAACTCCTGCTGGTAGGTCTGTCAAGAACTGCTAAGCACATTCATTAAAGCAAACTCTCCCTCTTCTGTTCAGTTTCACTGCCCTTATTGTGTGCTTGGCCACAAGGGCTACTGTCTGAAAAGGGTGTCTTGCGAGATTCAGTCTAGCAAGCCAGCTCAGGTGACTGGTTTTGTACAAACATAAATGGTGTGCACACCCTTCTCTACCTCTGTTTTGCACTAAAATTGTGTATTTGGCTTCCAACCTTATCTCTCCCCCTTCGTCACTCTTTCTGTGAAGAGAAATATCTATAAATGGGGGGAGGACCTCAAAAAATTATTGTATGTTTTTAAAATGTTTATCAGCCTATGAAGTAATGTGTGTGTGTCTGTGCCTTCAAGTCACCTTTTGACTTACAGTGATCCCATGAATTTCATAGGTTTTCTTAGGCAAGGAAACACAGAGGTGCTCTTCCATCCAAATACTAAGCAGGGCTGATGCTGCTTAGCTTCCAAGATCAGACAATACCATTAGGGTATTTAGGCCCTAAAGTAATGTAATCCCATGAATTATTGTAGGCTAAATCAGCATGGTGTTGTGGTTTGAGCACTGGACTACAACCCTTGAAACAGGTTTGATTTTCTGTTCAACCTGGGAACTGACTGGGTGACCTTGGGTGTGTCTCTCACACACACACACAACCCCAGAAACCCCGTAGTATGTTATCCTAGTTTCTCCAACAACAGCATCTCCTCAAGGTGCTTTCACCAGTGACCTTTGACTCAGGAACCTTGAGGATAGAGATGATCCTCTCCACCTGGTAATTTCTTTTCAGTCCCTCTTAGGTAACTGCAGGGTGAATAAAACCCACCAGGGGTGGCTAATGGATTCATCTCTTTTTCACTCCTCCATCTCACTCCTCCTCAGTCATATAGGGACAAGGGGGCGATGGGGTTAGTTTGCCCTCCATGGCAATATTTTTGGGGCATCCTGGCTCAAAGCCACGCCCCCACACCACGCAGCCACACCCCACGGGCACACCCCACACATGCCATGGCCACACCCCCATGTGCCTCGGCCACACCCACACCCACCATGGCCACACACACCCTGCACCATCCCTCCATGCACTCCAAGCTTCACCACTGCTCCTCCTGTAGCTGCTCCAAATTGAATGGGAGCTGTGCTGGTAGCTGACTAGTTCACCAGAGACAGAGCACCTGGTCGACTCAGAGCAAGTGCAGGAGGGACAGCAATGAAATCCAGAGTGGATTTGCTATCTCTGTGTTAGAAGATACATTCTGGAACCCACAAAATAAGTCATCACCCACTTAAACAAGTCCATCATAGAATTTCTGTGGTCAGATACAATAAGTTTAATGTGAAGCTTTTTAAACAACAGATGATAGAAGAATTACCACTATACTAAGGCCATTTCTGCCCTACACTGTTATAGTGCTATTATTCCACTTTCAAAATTCTATTGAATACTGGGGTTTGAAGTTTGGGGAGAGGGGCATTTAGAATTCTCAGCCAGAGAACTCTTTGACTTCAGCAAACTGCAAACCCTAGAATTCCACAAGATGTTGAAAGTGGAATAGCAGCACTATCACAGTGTAGTTTGGAAATGGCCTGAGTGTGAGAGTTTAGGAAGAGGGAGAATGTGAGAGTAATCAGGGAGTGATGACTAAAGGGCCAGTTTATCTTAATGCAGGAAGCTGTCTCCTCTCTCTTTGTTACAATGTTGTACTAACAGAGAAGCGCACACAGCATGAAAAATTATAAGCCTACTATGATAATAGTCTTTGATGAATATGCTTTGCGCAGAATATTACTCCCCAGGCAGTACTGGGCAGTTATTCCTGTGGTTGATAACCAAGGCTACACTTTTGGAAAAGAAAAAGAGAAGGGGAGAAGATAAAGCACCAGGAGCTCCATCTGAATTTGGGAAGTCACTAGCTCACAGCATTTCTTCCCATACCTAGAAAAGAGACAGACTGTCTAGACAGGGGACATTTTACTTGTAATTATAATAAAATGATTCAGTTGAGTGCAACAAGAGGGGGTATCAACTACTGCTGAGCACACTAAGCCATTTTCTGACATTCATGCAGGCATGCTAAGTAGTAACTTCATGGCTACGCATGGCATGTGCTACCGAAGTTAATAGGGTCAAAATAAAGCTCAATAGGAGCTTGATCAATGGCATCTGGTGGCACACAGATCAATTTCTGCATCTACTGCTGCATTGTTAAAAATATGCTCTATCACATGTCACTACCTCTAAAAATACATGTAGGAGTCAATTGTAAATGACATAAAACTAGGGTAGCTCAAAAAGAAGACTCATGAACAGGAAGATCCTAGAAGCAGCTTTCAAAATTTGTTGTCTTTTCTACCTTGTGATTTTAATTCTCATGCCTTTTTTTCTTTTTTCTTTTGGTAGAATCTTTAACGATTGTTCTTCTTCGTAGTCTTTGTGAATCACACAAATGGGTTTATGCGCCTGCGCGAAACAGCATTCGGAACCTTCTCAAAACCTAGGAGTAGGCATTTTGGCAGTTGACCCGTCCCCCATCCTCCTGGGGAATATAAGGCCGCTCCCTGTGTAACAGTCTGTTCCTTTTCTTCCACCACGGTAGCAGCATCAAAAGAGCCTCTCTCTAGTTTTCAGATTGATTTAATGGTTTCTTTAAACAAGATTTGACTAAATACTTACGTTTTTCTTGGCATTTGGTGGTTGTTTCTCTTCAACTTCCCTTTTTGCCTACTGACTTCCATTAATCGGTTGAAGAGTTGTACAGCAACTACCTCTTTCAAGAGTTGTTTGTCATGTGGAGGGGGGAAAAAAAAGGATGGCCGTTCTTAATGCCTCCTTTGCTTGGGAGGGGGCCTTAATGTTGGTTCTTGGGCACTGTCAACTACTTACTCCACAAGTTAGATGAAATAGAGCAACTTGTTAATGGCTTTTTTGTGGGGAAGACTATAATACTCTCCCATTCCAGGCCCACTTGTCATTGCCTTCCTCCAAAATCGACATGATACTACAAGTTCAAGATGAGGCACTGTCAACTTCCTCTCAGGAGGAATCATTGCTGAAAACATAAAAGGAAGGAACAAGCAAACTTGTTCTTCACCAGGAGCAGCGCAGAATCTTCCTCTTGTTATAACTGAGTAAGCTATATTTCTTTCTCTACGACCCCTCAGAAGTTTTCTGTGGGTGGCTTCAGCAGTGGTCTTTAAACCCTGCTTTTTGTGCGAAGGCAAGATCTTGGATATTGATGGACTTGCGTGCCTACCTGCCTCTCAGAGGGTCACATTGCACAATCTTGCTGTCATCATCAATTCCCACACACGAGGCGTAACAGAGCAGCCACTTCAGGCTTTGCTCTAATAGAACCGGTGCCTTCGATGACACCGTTCTCGTCACACCTTTCCCCACTGCATCTGTAATGGCGGTACTTCTAAGGCAATTTATGGCACCGAGGGGGCTTGTTCAGTGCTTCTTCAGCAACAGTGCACCTGAGGCGATTTCTGGTACTGACAGCAATCCATGGAATGGCTGAGTCTCGAAGGACCATTCGCCATCAGCTCTCTTACCGATCGGTACCATCTGTCTAAGTATACGGTTTGCCATCGGTCCATGGTTTCTATTGTTGACGATGTTGCCATTCTCATAGAGGTGGTCTCCAGTCAACCCCTCTACCATCACGGTCTTGTTGATCTCAAGGAGATGATACCATCAACACTTGATATCAACGATGATGAATACTACCGTGATATCTAGGCTTGATACCTAGGTTTGGTACTTAGGCTTCGTATCTAGGTTTCGTACTTAAGCTTGATACCTGTGCTTGGTATCTATTCTGAGTACCTGAGCTTGGTGCATTGTCAACACTACCATATGGTCAATTCTTGATAGTATGATAATGTACCACCATGATACCTGAAATTGGTGCCTAGGACTGGTATCTGGACCTGATGCCTGGGCTTGGTGGCTGGCCTTGATATCTAGCCTTGATACCTAAGCGCAGTGCCTGGGCTGGGTACCTAGCTGGATACCTGGACTCTTGATACCTAGGCTTGATACCGATGCTTGATGCCTAGGCTGGATGGGTGTGATACCTAGACTGGAAACCTATGTTTGAAACTTAGGCTCTGTACCTAAGCTAGTAAATTTGCTCCGAATCTCCATCATGTGTTGGTCCTCTAGATGTTGCTGGCAACACCTTCCGACACATCAGTATGGAAACTTGGGTTTCGACCTCAGAACACAAGGTTGTTTTTTCTGTTACATCTCGATAACAATGGTGGCTTTTTGCATACTCCCTTCGGTACCGAGGTTATCTATGTATCCAGTACAAGTCATCTGTACAGGGAGAGAACTCCATAGAGTTAATTGGAGGACATGAGGTTACTATCTTGGAAAACTGTTTTCTAGTAGCTACAACTTCGGCAAGAAGAGCTAGTGAACGGGCAGCTCAAAGACTCTTGATAACTAGGCTACAGTCTTAATACTTAAGCTGGTTACCTAAATTGAATACCTGAGCTCAGTGCCTAAGCTCAGTGCCTGGACTCATATCTAGGCTCAATACCTAGGTTTGATACCTAGGCTCAGTACCTAGACTGGTGTCTATGCGTGATACCTAGACCTGGTACCTACACTTGAAACCTATGGTTGGTACCTACGCTCTACTTATCTTTTGATTCAGTTGGCCTGTTCAATGGTACTACTGATGATAAATTGGAACAAGGAGAGTGTTGAGCTGTTGCCTACATGACAACAAAGGCAAACAACTCCTCAACAACACTCCTCAAGAAAGTTACCATCTGCAAGATTTGAAAAAAAAAAGATAACAGGATCAACTTAAGCGTAGAGTTTTGACAGGCAAAGGACGATACCTTTTCAAACAGATTCCTATCATTGATTTATTTAGATATCGACATCGAGTATGGTTCCAACATCAAACCAGAGTAGATATCAATATTGCTCCTGCTTACAACATTCTTGACATCCTGATGTCGAAAAAAGATGCTGGCCTCACCCTATACTTGATCTCATAGGTGTCAGTCATTATATACAGAGGAAACTGTTTCAAATGGTAACCTTGATATTGATGATGTCTATGTTGGAGAGATTTTAGCCTTTTAATAGGATATCAGGCTTATTGATTCAGACTCCTCCCCTTTGGTTTAAATACAGTACCAGGGGCATTCACCAAATGTTTCTCAGTGGTGGCAACTTACTTGCAACGGAAAGGTATCATTCTGTTTCCGTTTATTGATAACTAGCTCATCATAGCTTCATCTCAAAAGTACGTTAAATAATAATAATAATAATAATAATAATAATAATAATAGGTAACATAAAATAAAATAATTGGTTTGCACTACTTCTGCAAATGTCCAAAGGTCGCATCGATGCTTCCCTTCAGACCAGACCTACTGACTATGCATTTTGATACTGTCCTCCATCCGAACATTCAGTCTCTATGGTTGATGGTATGGAACTGCCAGTATGGTTGAGTGGTCACGGCTGGACACCATGGAGCTTTTGGTCATGAGTTCAAGACCCGGTCGTTTTTCCCCTAATGAAGTAAAGGAATTCACACATCCAATATGGAGAATTTTTTTGGCTGCACCCAAACCTTCGATTTTGAGATCGTATGCATATAAATGGGAGAAATTTTTGTGCTTATCTACAAGACAGTGATATTGACCGACGGACCTGCAGTACTGTGGATATCTTCTTGTTCCTTGTCTTGTTGATGTCTGATGGGCTATCATTCCCATCAATGCTGTGTTATGGGCAGCAATTTCCTGGCAATTACAACAGGAAGTAAGACCATCCTTATTTCTGGACCCTATGATTAAGACACTTTACAAGCTTATAAGCATTTATGCCTTCCAGTCCAACCTCCTGTAGCAGGTTGGGACTTGAACTTCTCGGTAATGCGATTCACTCGCAGGCCATTTGAACTTGTTGCAAAGTGTGACATTAACTTGCTGTCATGGAAAACAGTGTTTTTGCTAGCGATAACCTGAGCCAGAAGAATGAGTGAGTGATGTGCATTTAGGACTCATCCTCCATATTCACAATAGTGATATACCATATCAATAAATAAGGAGGGACTTGGTTGCATGTGTTACTGATGCCAGCAATTTCTTTCTGCCTCTCGAAGAAGATGGTCCATTCTGCAGTTCATCTACCAGGGACAGAAAACCTTTTGGCAGGTGCACTCAGCAGAACATCTTGCCACAGATGAAGGTTGAATGAGATTAGAATAAGTAACATATTCCTCCAATGGACAGTACTGTGTTGGATCTATTTGAAAACAAAAGATAACAAACTCTACTGTTCCTGACAGAAAACAAAAGACAAAGAAAAGAAGAGGAGGTTGAAGGACTCTTCACATGAAGGACCATCGAAGAAATCAAAAAGAGTAGAACAGCCTAGTCTTCCTGCTTCAATTTGATCCCCGTCTCCAATGGTACCGAGTACTGCGGCAGGGAGTGCACATTGCATGGCTGCCCAAGATGTGAATAGAGACACGGGACATCTAGCAAGACTGAAGAAGTCTGTGTGGCTTCTGAAGGGGAGATCATGGATTCCTCACCGATCCTTTCTGTGGGGTCCATAACATGGGGCTGAGAGTCAAGATCCCCTGAGGTTAGACAGTCGAGATCCCAGCAACATGAGTTTGTGGAACTAACTTCAACAAGGCATTGGCGAAGGACACCACCCTTGCCTCTGAGGTCTCACGGCAGGCGCTCACGTTCTGGTATGAGGTCACCTCAACTTTCAAGAAAAAAAAAAACAAATATTTTTAGCTGTTCACAAACCTCCCATGTCTAAATGGTTTGCCTACAATGGAGAAGTCTTGTTCCTACTTAAAGGACAACGGGATTGATTTCCAATTATGCGGTACTGTGCATATATTGTTTTTAAAAAAATCTATCTTGTTGATAGGTAAAGTGTTATTTGTTAGCATTTTTCTGGTATCTTCAGCAACAAGGAAAACTTTCTAGTTTTATGGACTGTACAATTGAGAGTTTTCCTCTGGGTTATAAACATTTACACTTCCCAGTACAACTACCAGTACCGGGGTGGGTTTTTGAATATAGTACTTTTACAACTTACACATAAATCTTTAAATCACTGACAAACTGTGATTTCCAATTGTTCTCTTTAGAGATTTTATTTTTCTAGTGGCAAAATCTATGCTATGAGAGCCAGCGAATTATGTGCATTTAGAATGGATGCACCATACTTGTGTTTACATAAAGGGAAGTTGTTTTTAAGGCCAGATATTACTCTTCGACATAAGGTGGAGTCATAATTTCATTGAACCAGGACATTGTTCTACCTGCATACATGGAAAACCCGGTAACTGATTGGAGAAAAGATTGCATTGCCTTGATGCTAGACGTGCATTACTGTTTATATGGAGAACATAATGCTTCCATTAGTAAAACAAAAAGGTTGCTTGTTTTTTATTGTGTTCCAAAGCAGTAGGAATCTGGTTTGTCACAGAAAGGAATGAATAAATAAATAAATAATACTTTCCAGTTTCTGTAAGGGCCCATTCGACAAATTCTGTGGTTACATTAGTTGTCTTCTTTCCATGGGGTGTATGTGACGTATGCAAAGCTGATCAGTGGTCACAACCAGTGACATTTATTTCTCTTTATAGAGTAGATAACAGAGCAAGAAATGATGCAGTATATGGGAGAACAGTTTTGTTTTCTTCTGCGATTAGAAAAAAAAGAAAAAAATCAAAAATTGAAAATGAATGCAGAAATGAGTCCTTGGCAAAAATAAATTTTAATTTATTGGCATGGTGAAGATACTGCTACAGTTTATTGAAATATATATATATATGTATTTCTTAAAGGACAAAAAAATAACTGAAAACGTAATTGTTGATATCTATGATGATAATAAAAAGAAATTTAAGCATGACATTCCCTCCTCCAAGCAGGACAGCTTGCTAGTCTCCCATTTGTGTGCTTCACAGAGACCACGAAAGAAGGACAGGTTGCTTATCTGTAACTGTGTTTCTTCGAGTGGTCTTCTGGGAAGTCACACAACCCCCCCCGCCCTCCCCACATCATGTCCTGCTGGATGGTTGGTTCCCATGCTGCTACTCCAGCAGCGAAGGAACTGACCATTATACAGGGAGGGGCCTTTATTCCCCAGGAGGGTCGGGGAGGGGTCAACTGCCAAAATGCCCACTCCTAGGCTTCGTGAAGGTTCCAAATGCTGTTTCACGCAGGCACGTAAACCCATTTGTGTGACTTCACAGAAGACCACTCGAAGAAACACGGTTACAGGTAAGCAACCTGTCCTTAGTGAATGTTCAGTTTGAGCTGCTCTGGAGGATAAGTGCCTGCTTCTTGGCTGCTCAGATGTTCCTAACATTGTACATCAATCTCACATGACCTTGTGAGAGCATGACTCCTCCAGTTGGCCACCAAATATAGTATTCTGTATGAATGAAAAGATCATTGGGGTGCCTCCTGGATCTCCCAAAGTAGTGAGCTAGTCCTCAGGCCTCCCAGAAAGTTAATTTCATTCATTCCAATCCCAAACATACCCTCCAATGATGGTGAAAATCTAATGAAAAAATAACTGAGGTGCCCAGCAAGCCCTCCCAAAGTCAATTTCTGGTCTGTTGTTTTCCTTCAAGTTATTTCCAATTTCCTAATTTCAGAAGGGGGTTACCTTTGCCTTTGTCTGAGGCTGAGATAATGTGACTGGCTTAAGGTCATCCAATGGGTTTTCATGGCTGAGCGGAGATTCAAACCCTGGTCTCCATAGTTATAATCCAATGCTCAGACCACTACACTGTGAAGTACACACTCTAAATTTGGTGAAAATCCATTCAGGATTTTTTGTGTGATGTGCTAACAGACAGACAAATTTAATTTAATTACATAGTTTGGATTGGATATACAATCTGCATTTGGGTACAAGAAAGTCCCTCTGCCTGATTTGCAAGGTCCCTGACCCTCTGTGTATAATTCTCAAGAGGTCTGCCATAGACATAGACATAGCAGACAGAGAAGTCTACTTCTGTCAGCCAAGGAGAAATCTACTTCTCCTGGTCTTCTGTGTACCAGTTTGGATCCAACTGAATGTGTTTACATCCCTCAATTTTTAAAGATGCAACATTGTAAGGAGAAAAAAAAACCTGTTTCTCCTTCCAGAATGCTTTGCGCCATGAAGAAATATTATGTATCAATTTTTAAAAAATGTAAGCACAAAGATTAAATGACATGGGCAAAGTCTCATTGAACATTCTGTGAGCTGAGCACTGACATGCAAACCAAGAATCATGCAGATCACCTTGCTGTTCTTTCGTTCTTTCAGCTAGGCTTGTTATGCTGCATTGGTCTGAGACTTGAGGCAGCTACCTTTGAACAGTGAAAAGTAGTTTTTTGGAACAAAACATGATTAGTAGAGTAATCTGGACTCAATAATATGATGGCTACAGAAGGTTAGCAGCAGACAGAAGTTTCTTGTACCATCTGAACTGCCCTTATGCTGGCATTATTTAGAGATCTGAAGCACAACAGCTCTTCCAGGTGAGATCAGCTGGTGGGAAAAAAACAAAAATAGGTGGAGAAGGGATGGAATGAAGGAGGAATCAAGTTATGCCAGGTCAAAATGAACCAAAGCCCAAAGAAATAGCTACTGTCTTGGCACAAAGTTAGGACACAGCCAGGATGGTCCAAAGTCATTTCCAACATTCCTATGCTGATAGGGTCTTAGCTTCAGCACAGTTCCAGCTGGTATAATAGAGCCTGAGTGTCCATCTGTTTCTTAGTGAGTATGGACTGCGCTCTTGATTTTTGTTCTAAGTAGTGATGTCTATAGCCCCATAAAGAAAGCAGCTTTAAAACTCAGAAGAAAAGAGTAGCTGTTACATTATTGAAGTGAATACCTCCTTCTTTCTTTAACATTCCATTTACTTGTTTGTTTGAATATTTATTTTGTTGTCGTTATATGCTGTGTGGTAGCTTTGACTTAATGATGACCCCATGAATGAAAGATCTCCAATATCGCTGCTTATCAACAACCCTTCCCCAGTCCTGCAAAGTCAGGGCTATGATTTCCTTAATTGAGTTAATCCCTCTGTAAAGTGTCCTTCCAATTTTATCTCACCCTGTATCATAGGATCTCAGGGCAGTATGCAATGAGAACAGTTGAATCTACTTAAAACAATGTAAAACAGTAAAAAAAAAAAGAGAATTAGTGCTGCATTACCTTTGGAAAGGAATAAATCTTCATTGAACAAAGAAGAAAGAGAAACCAGCCTGTGTATTGGACCTGTGCAAACATCACCTGCAAGCCATATGCACAAACATTCTTTCTCTACATTGTGTTATTTTTATCATCTTGGACAAGGAAGGCAACTTATATATTTAAAAATGAAAAATGATTGGCATTTTTGCTCCTCCTGAAAACACAAATTAATATAATTTGTTAGTTGGTTTATTTTACTTGACGGCCTATGTAGATTTTTGATTTGGCTTGTTACACTGAATTACCCTTTAATAATGGGCATATAGAATACTAGATATAGCCCCCAGGTTACTCTGGTAATTGAATAAGGAGTGCATTTAAGGAGATGTCTGCATTGGTTAAGATTGTCATGACAGCATTGGTAATCGGTGGTTGGCTTAAGTAAAAGCCTAATGATAAAAGCTGTATGCTAAGTAATTTTTAATTGATATTCAATAAACACCCATTTCACGTCATGACTGTCATTGGAGAGATGCAAATATTATGGGTCTGAAAGCCACTTCATATGCTATCTCTGTGGTAAAAGAGAGGATCCATGAACGGATGAATGAGGACTAAAGGATCTGAGTGGATGAAACAGAAAACTTTATGCCCTCCAACATTGCCCAGACAAAAGCTGGAACACATGTGGCCAAGCAAAATCAAAATGTGGTCAAGATGGCAAAAGCTGTTACTGCAGAAGAACTCACAAGCTAAGGAAAGAATGCAGCAATTTGCTTTTGCCTGAGCCTTCTGGAAGTGCAAGATTCCGCCACCTCCTCTCTCTCCCCTTCGCTGACTAAACTAAGTGCCAACAGCTTTTGCTCTTTGAACTCAGTTTGCCCCAGTGGAAGTAAGCAAAGGAAAAAGGGGGAAAGTGGGGAGAGAAGGAAAGAGAAACTGGAACATTTTAAAGATGGCTGAAAAAGTAAGGTAGGAGAGGATCATTTGAGATAAATCAAGACAGCTAGAGAGTATAAAACAGCAGTTTATGCTCTCTTCCTGGTGCCTAGTTTTTCTTTTTAAACAACACCATCAGCATCACTGCTATTCACACACCACTTTATACATATTTTCCCCCACAGAATTATACCTCTGAGTACTGGAACCTTGTCAATTATCTTAGAAGCCAAAGGAGATATGGGCCTAAATCCAGTTGTTAGTCCCAACTAGAGTAGAGTTGAATCAGTAGGAAGTTGAGTTACATGAGTTCCTTGATTCAGTGGGTATACTTTGCTTGGGACCAACAATTGAATTTAGGGGCATTATAACACTAGACATGTTTGTGCTTCAGATTGCTACCCATTTCTAATCTTAAGTGGAGGGTAGTACTCTAATTTTTTTTTAACAAAGAAAGGGGCATATGCACAAGAGGTAATGAACTCTCCTTCCCCCTCCTCTGCCTTCCTTCCTCACAGGACCTTATCATAGGCACTTTTCTCTTAGACTGGCTCTGAAACTGTAAATGGTTCTACTAGAGAAAAAAGTACCCAAAGAGATGGACTACATTATGTTCAAGCAGGACAAGAGCAATCTCTACTCACTCATCACAAATTTACCTGTGAAAGTGCACACACCTGGCAGCTTTACATACAGGACAAGGGCAGATGCCAAACATGGCAACTCCCTTCACCTTTTCTTTGGCCCTCAGGCTCTTTCTTCTATGGTAAATGCAGGACTTTGGATGCGAGGTACTTTATTGCTGAGTTGAAACTAAAAACCAAAAGAAAGTATTATGTGGAAGTTACCTTTAGCCTACCCTTCAGATCACTTGGGCTAATTTATGGTAGCAATGTCTAAAGGCTTTGCATAGCACTGGAGGATTTATTGTTGAAGGTCTGTTTTTAATCAACAGGTTTTGTCTTTAGCTACCTGTAGTACTCAGTGTTAATCAGGAAAATCAGTAACCCTTTTTAGTGATTGTTCAGTTTCATTTGCACTGGAGGATGAGTGCTTATCGTGTTGGGTGCTCGAACTTTCCTCTTGTCAGTTTCAGTTCCTCTAATAGACCATGTGTCTCCCAAATATCTCCACTGCTCTGTATGAATGAAAAGCAGTTGAGGTGCTCCTAGGGCTTTCTCAAATGAATTCCATGTGTGCCACAAAGCCCACATGTAATGTCACACCATCAGTTTACCGTCCAGCTGAGTACTTGGTGGCAAACACAGAAACATACAGAAATTTACTGTTATTCGTCCTATACCGCCTGAGCAACGCGAGTGGCGGGGGACGGCATTTGCCGCCCTCCCACGAGAAGAGATCACGCTGCTGGGGCCGACGGGAGGAGGCGGGGCTGAGCTTAGTATTTAGGGCTGCCCCGCCTCCCCTCGGCCTCTCTTTGGATTCAGGCGACCCACCCTCCCCCCCAATGGTTTCAGTGTAAGATAGCTGGTCGCTTCGGGGCCGGGTAGGAATTTTTTCCCTCCCTATATGGGGGTTTTTTTTCGCCTACCCTACACTGCAACTAAGGAGGGGTAATTGGCTTTACAGGGTGGTGTCTTAATTTGGTCTTAACTAGGTTGCCACTGTCATACATAGTGTCATCCGGGCCGGTATGGGGGGGTCTTAAGGTTCGGCGTGTACCTATGGCACCCCCTTTCGGGGTGTAGGATAAATCCTATCCTTGAGGAGGGCCCTGGGATCACCCCACTTGCTATGCAGCGGGGGGTGGGGCTTGGGGCTCACCTCCCAGACAAGGGCTGGCCAAAGGTCATCATGCAACTTCAGCAGTTGGCTTTGGGGCCCGGTATCTCGCTCAACGGGCTAGGGGAGATGGTTGGGAGCTGCAACATATGAGGATCTTTTCTTCCACACGGTGGCCCTCATTACATTTTGGGCACTAAGAGTAGATGAATTGGTTGCTCGGACCAAGAGAGACAGCTCAGGCAGGGCCCTGGTACTCCAGGACCTGTCTTGGGGGGGTTCCCGTCCGGTCATAAGGGGATCTAGGACAGACCAGGCCAAGGGGGGCGCTATGGTTATCTCACGGGTATGCGCTGATGCAACCTTTTGTCCTTGAAGGCACTTAGAATTTTCACCATTAGCAAGGGAGCACATGCTGGGCCTCTTCGCGTCATGCGGACACAACTCCTCACGCTTCTGGAACATCACAAAGAAGGCCCAGCGACGATGGGGCATACAGGGAGTCAATTCTGGCACACAAGCATGTTGCAGGGGGGCAGCCTTCACTGCAGCACAGATGGGCACGTAGACTGGCGACATCCTGAAGACTGGTGGGTGGAAATCCTTGGCGTTCTGGCGCTATGGCTGGCCAATTGATCTGCCTTAATGTTTTGAGTTCCTTTCCAGATCGACCGGCCGTGGAGGTGAGGAAGCGAGCATGGATCTGCAGCCACAATTTCGTCCTCTGGGCTGACCAGCAGGCTCGTAGTGATTATATGGGCCCGAACCTGTGACTGGGTGCGCGGGCATTCATAGCGTGCTACCTCTGTTGTTTGGGGAGTGCGGTGGACCTCCCTCGGATGTGACGGTCATTCACCGGGGCGGTAATGACCTTGGTTGGTGAAGGGAAAGGCCTTGGTTATACAGGCCATCCATGATGTGAGGTGATGGTCATTCACTGGGGTGGTAATGACCTTGGTCTATTGAAGGGTCATTCACCGAGGTGGTAATGACCTTGGTCTGTTGAAGGAAAAGGCCGTGTGTATACAGGCCATCCACGATGCGTGGTTCATCCAAGAGCTTCGCTGTGCCTCGAGATGGGGCTTGGGTTACTACATTCCTTACACCGCCTATAAGATATTACAAAATGATTTGCAAAGGGGGCTGGACTTGATCTTGAGGGGATGGGGGGAATAAAGACTAAGCAGACGCTTGCCCTTATCCGTGGCCGGTATGGGGGGGGTCTTAAGGTTCGGCGTGTACCTATGGCACCCCCTTTCTGGGTGTAGGATAAATCCTATCCTTGAGGAGGGCCCTGGGATCACCCCACTTGCTATGCAGTGGGGGGTGGGGCTTGGGGCTCACCTCCCAGACAAGGGCTGGCCAAAGGTCATCATGCAACTTCAGCAGTTGGCTTTGGGGCCCGGTATCTCGCTCAACGGGCTAGGGGAGATGGTTGGGAGCTGCCTCTTGACCCTAGTCCGAAGATACGGTTGACCCCCCCTTTCTCAGGTCATAAAATACAAGTTCAAGGTCAAGTTCAAGTTTAAGTTCACCCCTTTATGTTAATTAGGCATATTAATAAATTGCCCTAGTTCAACCCAAGCTCTGTCTGCGATCTCGTTATTTCGTGGGTTGGGCGGCAATTTGTGTAGTTAAAGCAAAAATTCCAAAAATGTCATTTTTAATTCAATTTCTTAAAATCTTTTAAATTAAGTGCCACATTACTTAGTATGAGCAAAAGGGTGTGTGTGTGTGCCCTGCATCCCCAGTGAATTTTACATATGCAATAGGCTATATTTTAAGTCAGACTATCCCAGACGTACCCTCCAAATTTGGTCCATCCAGCTATTTCATGCAGTGTGATAGTTTTGTTAACATTAATTTCATACGTTAATGTACCAACTTATAAAAAAGCAAGCTTGGCCCATGCTTTCTGCCTAATGTTTTTAATCAGCATTTGGCTGAACATTATTCTGTGTCTAACAATTTAGAAGTCTGATTGTTCTGAAATAAATTTAACGTGATAATGCTTGGCTATCTTCAGAAGAAATAAGATGCTTGGGTAATTTTTTCTTGGTAGACATGAAAGCTGGATTTTCTAAATCTTTTTCTGAAAGCCAATGATCATATGCTTTGTTTCTACAAGAAAACAACCAGACTGCTCTGCATATCCTTATCTTACTTTTAAATATTGACCTCTCACCACAGTGGCAGAGCTTGGATTGTAGGGCGGGGGGCAGGAAGGGGCAGGGCTGCAGCACGAGAGGCATGGCCACTGTGTGTGGGGGCGTGGCCAAGGCACATGGGGGCATGACTATGAGCTGGGATGCCCCAAAAACATTGCCGCCCAGGGCAAACCACTCCTCCATCCCACCTATCCGTATATGACTATCTCACCATTATCAAATAAGAGTGAATGTTTCCATTCTTACCAAATTACTTTCCTTCAATAACACTAGAATTACAATAAGTGGTCTTATGCTTGCTGTCATCAACGGACTGATTATGAACAGAAGCAATTTTCCTAATATGCCTTTACCCACTCTAAGGGCATGGTCTGAAGTTTATCTAGACAGAAGCCTTCCTAGAACTGGATGGAATACCACCTGCAACTCTAGTGTTCAGCACCTGCAGTTCCGCAATGAAAGGAAAGTGTGGGATAATACAGTGAGTAAATAAGTGACCCTGAAGAGGTTCTTGTCTGAGATGATTGCTTCCTATTGTGACCATTCATCAAGATATTTGTTGATTTTGATCCTTGCTCTGGTGTTGCCCAAAGCACAATTGAGTTAAGGTATAAATAATGAACATTTACAATAGCTGATCTCCTATGCTAAATACCTTGTATATTGAATACTGTTTCCCATGTTTTTGAAGACTGCATTCCTAGATAAGAAGGAAGTATTGGTTTGGAAAGTAAAACTATTCAATTGGTACTTTATGAGCCAATGATCAACCAAAATGTAGTTATCCTTTGGTGTTTACATGCCTCTGCACTTCACAATTGTTATTGATTGTTGTCCTGTTGGCTTCAGCTTATGGCAACCTTATGAGTAAGAAACCTCGAAGACATCCAGTCATCAACAGCCCTGCTCAGGTCATGCAGATTCAGCTCTGTAGTTGCCTTGATTGACTCTATCCAAGGTGGAATATACTGCCTCATAGTGTGGTGGGGTCACTTTCTTTGGAGAATTTTAAACAGAGGCTTGATGGTCATTTGCTGGGGGTGCTTTGATTGTGTGTTCATGCATGGCAGGGGGTTGGACTTGATGACTGTTGTGGTCTTTTCCAGCTCTATGATTCTATGATCTGTAATGTGGTTTTCCTCTTCCTACTGCCTTCTGTTTTACTTAGGACCACTATCTTTTCTACTGGGTTGTAGCATTTCAGTATGTCCAAAGTATGACTGGGTTATTTTGGCTGTTAGAGTTCAGACTTAATTTGCTATCAGGCCTATTTATTTGTCATTTGGTAGTCTATGGTATCTGTAGAACTCTCCTCCAGCATATATCAAATAAGCCAATTCTCATCCTGTTAAGTTTCTTCATTATCCAGCTTTCACAACCATACCTAGGGACTGGAAATACAAGAGCATAGATGATTCTGACTTTGGTATTCAGTGATATATCTTTGCACTTGAAGATCCTAGATAGTTCCTTCATAGTTGTCCTCCCAAGTCATAGGTGTTCTTCTTGATTACAAAATCTATTTTGATTTTTGACTGAATCAAGGTATAGAAAATCTTTAACTATTTCAACATCTTCGTAATGTAAAAATGTAGAAATCATCTGTGGTCATTTTTATTTTCTTAATGCTCAGCTGTAATGATGCTTTTGCATTTCCTCCTCTGATTTTTCTAAGTAGTTGTTCCAAGTCTTGGCTGTTTTCTACTAATAGTATTATCTGTATATTCTAAATTGTGGGTGTGCCTTCCTCCAATTTTCATGCTACCTTCTTTCTAGTCTGGTCCAGATTTTCCACATGATGTGTTCTGTGAGCACCTGTTATACATTGTCTAACAAGCATCAGTATGCATTTACAGGCATACAGATGGTATCTTAGCCAGAAGTAGAGAATTGAGCTCTATATCACTCTAGCTTACTGTCTTTAACTTTTACTTATTATAATAGCATGCAAAACCTAAAGGTATTCTTACTCAGCAAGCAGTTTCTCAGGTTTAGCATTTTTGTCTTCAGCATGATCAGAAACCAGCCATGAACTGAAGCATCTTCTCTCTATGTATGGGGGTCACATCCTGTTTTTTTACATTTTTCTACCCAATGGGAATACTCTCAGGGTGTATGGAGATCTGACATCACCACCAATCAGATAAGACTATAATTGGTTTCTTGTCCTCAGACAACTGGACAAGATTTGTAAACAGTCCATTTGTTCAAGGTAGCTTATCATCCTGCTAGAAATGAATTGACACACTCTCAGTCAGATACACGTCTTTAACTGGTCACCATTCTTCTGGTTACCTGCCATCAGATGATTGGATCATGTATGACTCAACATGATTCAATTATTGTATCAACTAAGTATGCTTTTTCAACTTTCCATTTTTTTCACTTCCTCCCTCCAAGATTCTTGCTTTCTTTGTACTTATGCTTACTGTTGATTCTCAGTAAGTGGTTAAACACCAAAACTGGGTTCATTATACACTGTTACCATGATGAAGACACAGTTGCTAGGGTATTCTAATTGCCATTCTTTCTTTCAGTATACAGGCTTCAGGGCACTGAATGTTGCCAAATAGACATAAAATACAGTATCTGCCTTTGATAACAAGAATTCATATATTAGTAGAAAGAATTGCCAGAATTGCTTGCAAAAATTCATGTACTTGCATACTAACTGTATATATTTGGTAAAATACACCCAAAAAAGGTGTATGAATTTCCTTTATGATTAATCAAGATCAAACATATCAGTTTACAAAGCATCCATTGCCTTAACAATGAAATGCCTGCTATTTGAGTAGGATCTGTTTGGAGGAAGGCCCATATATTATATGGATCATGTGTATGTACACATTTACACTTATGTGCATCCCCCTTGTGCATCTATGTGTATTCAATATACAGATGTCACACATTGTAGATATCTTCATGTCTCACATCCATAGCTAGTGGAATCAATCAGCCATTCTGAGTCCAAACAGATTAAATGTTTCCTGGACCTGGACAAAGTTTTGTATGTCTGCCTTTTACCTCAGGGCTTGCTATGCATTTTCCCTTCTCAGTTGAATAATGCCCTGACAACATTATCTAAAAGAATCGTCACCTCCACAAATACCAGACCATTTGCAATTTCTGTTCAGGGAATTTGGGCTGTATGCTATAAGGATACAAAAATATAAACATGGACTTGCTCATTTTCCCACTGAATATACTATCCTTAAAGGGATTTGTTCAGCTTTCTCACTGATCAGTGTCCTCTTGTCATCATGGCAGACTCTGAATTTGATTGAGCAATTGACCAAAGCAAGTGGGAACCCAGTTAAGCTGTGCCACTCCAAAGAATAGGAAATAATTTTAAAAAGTAATTAGTTACAGTTTTTGTACCAAGATCAAGTCAAAGGTAGGTAGTTACTTTTATCATTACATTTTCAAAAAAGCCTCTTATTACTTTCCTGTTCTCAGAGGTGACTAGTTACCTTGAATGCTGTAAGTTTCTGGCTCGACACACAAAGCACAGTACCTCCCACCATCAGTACCTCACAACAGAGAACAAGGCACAACATGAGCCAGCACTTGTGTTACCCTGTATTCTGGGGGTCCCGGGAGGGGCACCCAAATAACCAAACACAAACACAAGTTGGGGAAATTAACTGGAGCACTCACTAAAGCTAGCGAGAGGCAGGGTAACTTAGCAGGGATCTTGTAACCCAATGTCTACGGGGTCAGGTCAGTCAAGCAGGCAGTTTTAAAATAGTAAAAATGACGTTTTTATTGAAAGACAAACCAACAGAAAAGACACCACAAACGCACACAGCTAGCTTAGGAAATTAGAGATGGGAGTTTCGGGGGAAATGGGTGATACGACACCTTTTCTTGTAGTCCTGAAGAAACTGGAAGATGGTGGGGAAGAAAGCTCAGTGCGGTTCGCTGAGGGGAGCTCATCAGACAAAACGGCAGCAAGGTGGGATGGAAGTCCAGAGCTATCCGAACGGGGCAAGCAATCTGAGGTGTGCTGGCAGTTCGAGTGATCCGAGGTGCTCTCGGAATCAGGGGGTTTATATAGGGCAAATTGTGACTGCAGGCCATGCCATACTCGGTGAGAACAATGCGAGTTTGGAGCGGGACAAAGCTTTGGAAAAGGTCAAGTTTACCATGATCGGCTTAGCGCAGAATCAGCAATAGCGTAGCCAGTATGTAAATGCAAGGTGCTTAGCTTGGCTTTGTAAGACTATCGGCTTGGAGCCGGGTGCCTTTGTTCGTGTCGCGCTTAAGCAGAAAGGTGTTTGCAGGGAGGTCCGTGAAGCAACGGAGTGGCTTTGTTCTGCCTGCCTAGGTGGAGAATGGAATGTCCAACCATTACCGGCTGCGCCTGTTTATGTGCTTGTCCGGGGGCCTTGCAAACACGTGGAGCAGGGTGGCGGAGGAAGGCCAAATGGTTTTGATATCAAAAACAGATATCTAGTGCTATCACTGGGTAGGCCTGAACCATAGTAACACTTGAACCATGCAGTATTTCTCATGCAACATTCATTGAGGCCATGCCCCCATAACTGTAAAAGTAATGAAAAAGTTACTTCTACTGCAGAAGGATGGAGTTCTCCATCATTATGTGGTAGTTATAATGTAACAATGCCTTCATTGTTGTTGTTGTTTGCCGTTAAGTCATTTCCAACCTATGGCAACCCTCAGGTAAATTTATCACAGGTTTTTATGGGGGTGAGAGTGTGTAATGCACCAGAGCTCACCCAGTGGGTTTCCCTGACTGAGCGGGGAATTGAACCCTGGTCTCTAGGGTCATGGTCCAGTGCTCAAACCACTACACCATGCTGGCCTTCAGTGCTTTCATTACCAAGGAGGTAAGGGACAAATTACTAGCAACTAATTTTTTTTAAAGTACTCTAGCTATAGTGGTTTAAGTGTTGGACTATGACTTGAAACCCGGCCTCAAATCTTGATCAGCCATGGAAGCTTATCAAGTCATACTCTTTCAGCCTCAGAGGAAGGCAAATTCAAAATCTCACTGAACAAATCCTGCCAAAAAAACAACCATGATTGGTTTACCTTAAGGTGGTCATAAGTCAGAAATAACTTGCAGGCACAAAACAAAGTTGTTTGTAGTATGTTACTTCTCAGCTCTGTGCTTTTCCAACACAACTTCACAGAGCTGAGTGAAACCTTATGCCAAAGTCTCGAATTGTGTTTGTTTCTTTGTTTTCAGGGGACTCTTGTATGATCTTTGAACCCTTTACCTTTTGAAAACAGTCATGTTTCTGATAGTCTGAATGACTGCTTGGTCCCTCTAGTCTCTGGGGAAAATGCTAGACCATGTCCCCAGGTGACTGTGGCAAGTCCTTCAACAGTAAATGAAGCATCATTGAATATGTCAGGATGAATTAGAAAGCAGGGTCATCACATTAATCTCAGACTCTGAGCTGGCTGTTCCTATGTTCTAGTGTCACTCGATCCTGGCTGTCATACTCCTGTCCCCACCTCTACAGCCATGGGAAATCTCCCTGGGCAGCATACAGACAATAATGCACAGTAATGAAGTCGCTGGAGGAAATTCTTTCCTGGCATTGGCCACCATCGACTGACACCTTTCTCTTATATTAAGTGGCCTTATGGTTTTATATGCTTGAAGGTATTTTTTACACTGCTGTTCATGGTTGCTGACACTGAACATATCTCTTCACTGATTGATATCTTACCATATTATACTGAGGAAGAAAAAAGAATGCCTTGTGTTTTAGTATCTTTATCCTCCCCTTTTTTGCTTCATGAGATGAATTGAAGTAAATTCATCTCATAGAATCCATTCTAAACTTAAGTCAGATTCTTCAGAAATCTTCTTTCTAATAAAAAATTATAAGAGATTATTCAGGAATATTGTCTGATCAAAGATTAATTTGCTTGGACAAAGGCCTGTAGCCTGTTTTCTCTTTTCCAAGGATTTTGTGTTTTGCAATAATACTTTGTTGTACTTCGAAGCAGTTTGAAAATCACCATTAGTAATCCATACATAAACAGATCCCTGCAGAAAATAGGGTTTGCACAGATGTAGCACTTTGGTTTTTTTTATTAAAAATAGAATTTATTAAATTCACATAAAAAAACATACAAAAACACAAAAATACAAACATACATACAATACAGTACAATATCATCATTAGCTCTTCTTACAAATGAAATATGAGCTAACATATAATTAAATCCATAAACACAAATACACACTACATTCTAAGCCACACACATAATCTTATACTAGGATTACAAAGTTACTTAAAGATTCTTATATATCACTAGATTTACTTATCATATCCTTCTAAATCTGACAATTTAGTGGCAACATCCATTCCTATACATGTAACTCTATCATTCTTTAACTTCCTCTCACTAACCAGCTGAGCATGCTTACTTTCATATTTAAATCCTCCTGCTAAACCGTAATGTTTTTCATAGTAAATACTCTTTTTTGCATTTTATCCTTATCCAGTCCTATTACTTACTCAAAACAGATCAACACCAAATTATAAGCCCATCTATTCTAATCATTCGTATAAACTGATTAATGCAAGCTTACCCCATTGTTCTTCCCATATAGGATTTACAATATCCCATTCCTCTCTAAACTTCTCTTTACTCTGGTTTGCCAATTTTAACGTGAGCTTATCCATTTCGGCCAGATCATATAGTTTGTTGATCCAATCTTCTATTGTTGGTATGGCTGAATCTTTCCACATCTTTGCAAACACGATTCTCGCTGCATAAACCATATAACAGATGACTCTCTAATGTTCCTTTCTCACCTTCTCATCTATATCATTGAACATATTTAATAGAAATATTTCAGCTGTAATCGGAAACCTGATTTTCAGACATCTAACCATCTTATCATGGACTTGCACCCAATATTTCTGGGCTTCCTTACATTTCCACCAACAGTGGAAGAAGGAGCCTACTTTTGAACATTTCCAACACTTAGCTGGTAATTTGCTTTTTTTCATTTTTGCAATTTTTACTGGGGTTAAATACCATCTGTAAAAAACTTTTATGTAATTCTCTTTCAGATTATTACTTTTGGTGAATTTCAGGTTAAGCTTCCATGCTTTCTCCCAATAATCTAATGGTAAGGGTTTACCCAGATCCTGTGCCCATCGTAACATATTATCTTTGATTACTTCTTTTTCCATCTCTAAATTCAACAAAATTCTATAAATCTTACTTAATTGACCTTTCTCATTTGCTTTCAGCACCTTATCTAAGTCGGTAACACAGATGTAGCACTTTGGATATTCCATTCTTGACTGAAAATAGACAAGTCAAGATAGAGATGCAAGTTTCTTGTGGCAAGGTCACAAATAAACATTTTGGTGCTTTGCACTGCTGTTTAAAAGGCTCTTGATTTGTAAACCTGAGAAAATATTTGCCTAAGGATTTGGAAAGTTACAGAGTAGATTGCATTGAGGGCTATGTACATCAGTGATCTGACCCAGTATGCTGTTTATTTGTAATATAATACATTAAAACAGTAATAAAGTGAGAAATAAAAACTTAAAATTGAGGGAGGTAAAACATCTAAAAAAAATAGTAAAAAACAACTTAGTTGTACTGATCTATAATGACAGGGACTTTAGTTTTCACTCTTTCAAGAATCTTTTATTTTATTCTTAGAGTTTTTTTAATAATAAAAACCATACATAGTTACTACATCTAGTAGTTACTACCCCTGCATCTAGTAGTAACATTCATACTACTACATGCATAGTAACTACATCTATAAAAAAGAAAATACAATTGGAGAGAATAATGAGTAAGGGTGAACATTGTCACCAACAATATGATTTGTAAAAATGACAAGAAGCCAATTTTCAGATCATTGTTTTGGTCTAGACCTTACATAAGAAGTTAACTTCATCACAGACTTTGTGCTCTATATCCTATCAAATCAACAGAAAAGCTAAGCAGCAATTTATTTCTTCCAATAAAAAAGCTTGGATTTTTAATGTTTTTTAAAGGTTGAATTTGCTAGCTGCATTGAACTTTTGAGTAATAGCAGGATAAAAAATTAAATAAAATAAAGGCATATTCACATTACTTACTGCAGTGCTAAAAGCAATGTTCCAGTTTCCCTGCTGTTCAGCTTTTATTTTACCTCCATGCTAGAAAATCCTTCTGGTGATGCCATATGTCCACTGCTAATATATTATTTTATGCTATATGTTCTCCTCTCTTATTGAAGACAAAGCAGTGGGCGAAATATTATGCACAAACTTTTGTGATAGACCGCTGAAGTTATGACTGATTTAGCTGATGGATTGTAAACATATATTTGGAAAGGAAAGGGTCTGGTTCAAGAAGCACTAAGGGAGAAGCCTTCAACCTGTGTCTGCTCATTGTCTCTATACTAGCTCAGTCTTGCAGAATCCAGAGTAAGAATAAGTGTATTTCCATGTAAAGTGTAGAAGAGACCTCAGCTGAAATGAACAAAATTAATGGGAAATAAGGCTGGTGGTGTCCAGCTAGGTATACTACTTAATGGACAACTTTTATTCCCTGCATGTTCATGAACAGACCTAGACATCCAATGCAAGAACCAAGTTATTTTGTACCGCTTACAATGGCACTGAATACAATAAGACAATAAGATCATATAGTGACTGAACCTAAACAGCACAGCACACCCTTAAAAAAGAACAGTAGGAGTTGGAGAACTGTATCTGCAGTTAAGAGGCAAATGGTTGCAGTGCAATATGGTAGTTGATAACTTTCTTTGATGTGGTAGATGTTATGGTGGATTTTTCCTTGTTTGACAAAGTGCTTTTGTTTCTTGTCTTTGCTAGGTACCTGTACTAAGGCCCATGGATTTAATGGTGGAGGCAACTCCCAGGAGAGTATTCGCAAATGCACACACATATCACATCAACTCCATATCTGTGAACAGTGACTATGAGACCTACATGTCAGCAGATGATTTGAGGATAAACTTATGGAACTTTGAAATAACCAATCAAAGTTTTAGTATCCTTTGCTTCATGAATCTATCTGGAAATACCATCCAATCAGAAGAGGCTTCTCTTGAGAAGAACCAGCTTGCTGAACCTCAAGTTTGCATTTCTTAAATGGTTGGTTTGTTGTATTCTAAAGCACATTTTTACATTTGTACTTGTCCTGGTCCTACATCCCCCCTTAGCCTGCAAACAAATGTTTATTCAAAGGTGAGGCTTAGTCTGTGGACGTTATACATGACAAGAGTTTGTGATCTTGGTTATTATGGTTTTGTTGACATGATTCTCCCCAGGGTATAATTTGTTCATTTATTACACTTGTATACCACCACTCGATAGTAAGTACGGTAGTTCTCAGAAGCTAAATATATTAATGGTATTAGAAGTTTGTTCCAAGAAATATTTGGAACTTGAGAAAGTGGGGCATTTTCTCCAAGTTACCTGGATGGAGGGAACTGTTAGTGTTTTTGTTTTGCATTTGAAAACAGTAACACACATGTAGAAGCCAGAAGATGGGTAAAATATTAATCACCCTGATGCTAGTGTCATGAGAAGAGTTTTTTTGAAAAGTTTGTGCTAGTGGCTAAAGAATAGCCACATTGTGAAATTGTCTTTGGACTGGCCATGTACTATTCATTTCAGCGGTGACAGGAGTTGTGGGAAAATAGACCGTCTAGAAGTGTTTGAGGTATGTAGTTAGTTAGTTAGTTAGTTTAATGTGGTGACAGAGTTTGTCAGTGGTGGCAGTAGAAGCAGAATAAGAACAGCCAGGAGGCATATCATGCTGTGAGCTACATGCAGTTCTATGTTGCTTACAAATCTTCCAGTGATCAAGGATTATGAGAATTCTGAAGGTCCGCCACAGTTTCAAAAGTGGTAAGGAGGCAATACTCCGTTTCTAAATAGTTGCCAGCACTATGTTGGAGAAAATGTTGCAGAGAAGCAGCTTCTTGTCTGCTCTGAACACTTCAAGTTAAATACTCTTGTGCCCATGTGTATTTTTTAAATTAAATTAGATTAAATTAATCTATTATTTAAATATTTCTGTCCTGCCCTGTATCACAAGAGCACAGGGTAGAATGCAGATAAAATAAAAAACTATTTTTATTTGCTTATCCAATAATGCTGCAGTTTAAATTTGCCCTACTCTGCCACTCCAGTTTTAAAGGTGCCATTGCTTTCAACCAGTCAGTAATGTGTTATCATCCTGCCCCTTAGCCTACATTCTTGTGCATGTTTGGTTGAAGCACATTCCACTGAATATATTTATTGTACTGAATACTGACTACCAACAATAGAGTGCAGTATGCTTGGAGGAGAAAGAAAGAGGGATGAAAGGATAGAAAAACAACACATGTGTTGAGGAAGAGGGAAAAAAGGGAGGAAGGAGGAGGGAGAGAGGGAAAGAGTGAGGTTGAGAGATAAGATCTTGGAACAGGAAGAATGAGGAAAGAAAGCAAAGCCACACAAGAAAGAGCTTTTGGAGAGGACATTCTTTCCATGATCTCCATGGCAGAGAAGGATATTGCCTGACTAAAGATTTTCCTGCCCAAACCCTTTGGATACAGCGCATCTCATACATTTATGACAAGGTTTAAAACCGGAACTAAAGAAAAGTGATTTTTAGAGGCTTTTTTTTCTCTCTCATAGTTTGTGCTGCATAAGTATTCTTCCTTTTAAAATGTCGGTTGATTTTTCTGGGCATTTGGGCATCTTTTTACTGATCTGCCAGACCTCCATATCCTTAGATAGCCAGAAATCTAATGACAGTTCAGCTCAGCTGGTTGTTCCTGCAGGGGGGTGCATTCCAGCTTGGTTGATGAGTTGTTGGATTTTTCTTGCAGGAACAATATTGTGTGTTGGGGGGGAGCTGGAAGAGCAAGGTGTAATTTAAAAGACAGGTGCCACTGGGGAACATGTGGAGAAGAAATATTAATAGCTAGCTTTCATTATATGCTACAGATGTGTGACAGGCTGCTGAAACAGGCATACAAATGAGATGATGCCAATCACTTAAAAAGCCACAACAGGAATAATAATAGGACCAATGACAATAATTTTCTTAAAACAGGTATGCCTGTAACATCCACAAAATGCCTCATGTTGCTTTCAGGCAGTATTCCGCTCAAGCAAATAGATAAAGGAAGGTTTTCTTTATGGTCCACTGAAGATTTAAAAACACAAAAGCAAAACCTCAAAACTCCTAGTCCTAGACCATTTCCGCACTACAGTGTTAAAGTGCTGCTTTTCCACTGTCAACCTCCTATGGAATTCTGGGGTTTGTAGTTTAGGGAAGGGCACTTTGAATTCTCAACCAAAGAGCTCTTTGGTCTCAGTAAACTACAAACCCCAGAATTCCACAGGGCATTGAAAGTGGACTAGCAGCAGTTTAACACTGTAATGCGGAAATGGCCCTAGAGTGTTCATAAGGGGTTGTGTGATCATGAGGAAATCTGTGCATTCCCTCCCCTTCCTTTTCTCCTCTTCTGGTCAGTGGGATGAGAATTTGTAACTTAATATTTTAATTTAATTCAATTTTAAAAATTTAATTAATTAAATTAAATTAATTTAATAACATTATGGGTCCTCATCTTTTCATAAAAAGGATACCACTGAAGAAGACATGAGAGAACAGTTTTGGTGAAAAGAGGCCAAAAGAAGAAGAAGAATACACTCTGAGAAGTGCTGTCAGGGGATAATTGGAAGTGGAGAACTAAAACACATCCAGCTCCATAACTTAATTACTTATTTATTTATTTACTTACTTACTTACTTATTTAATACCCTGCCTTTCTTCTACCCAAGGTGGGACCCAAGGTGGCTCACAACATTCATTAAAAGAAGTTACATCTAAAACAAGGCACATCTAATGATAACATTTTAGAAACTGATAAAATAAAATGCCGTACTAAAACAGCAATGCTTCAAAACAGTGTAAAATCATTAAATAATCACAATAAAAGTACAGTTCATTCATACACACACGCATTAAAAGATCCTTCTGTGTAGCTGGTTAGTTACCAAATGCCTGTTCAAATAAAAAGGTCTTTACTCGTGGACAGAAGGAAAGTAGAGAGAGGGTCAACCTAGTCTCCTGTGGAAGAAAATTCCACAGTCTGGGAATAGCCTGATGGTAAGAAAAAGCCCTCCTCTGAGGATCTAAAAACTCAGGCGGGATTGTATGGGGAAATACGGTCTTTCAAATAGTCTGGACCTAAGTTGTAAAAGGGCTTTATATGTCATAAGCAGCACTTTGAATGATACCCATAAAGGAAATGGTATCCATGAAATTGTTTTAAAAAGGAGTTATACTTACCCCATCACTAGGATGTGAGGCCTAATTTTGAATACATGTTGATTGTAGAAGGAATGTTGCTATGCAGTAAAGCAGGCATATGATTTTTGTCATGCCACATTAGAGTCTGCGGACCTGAAATGGTGTGGTTGCCTCTTGGCATGGTGGAATATTGGCTTAACCTGGGTGGCGAGACATTTTCGTTTGTCAAACCTATTGCTGAATCTTTTATGTTTGCTTTTCTCTCCTGTGTTACCTGTTGTGCAAGGTGTTTTAACAGACACGCCACCTCAGGTTTTAATATTTTATTTATTATTTATCACTTAACTTATTGCTTGAGGTTTGTTTTTCATTACATAACATTTCTTTGATCTTCATCTATCTTTTTGCCGTGCTTGCTGTGATATGCTAAACCAGTTTGACTCTGTCCTTTCAGAGCAAAAGCTATAGGTAAACTAAGAGTCTTGCAAATTAGCAAAAGTTTGTGGTAGGTTTTCCGCATTGCCTTCCAGCTAACCAGTACCTGGTGCTGTTGACAATATTTCAGAGGAAGGAACTGGCAAAACCACCTCTGAGTATTCCTTGCCTATGAAATTCATAGAGTTGCCATAAGTTGACAGACAGACAACTTAAAAGCACATACGCATACACAAGGTTTGCAGCAGCCTATCTTTTACCAGAGTGGTATATTCTAAATGACGGAGGCCTTCTGGTCTGACAGTGAGTCAGAGATGGAACATGTCAGCATGTGACAACTCATATCCCTTCACTAAAACAGCTGCCTGGCTGGAGTAGTTTATGTGTATATAGATGCCTAGTTGAATTCTGTCCAGGAAAGGACAGTGAACAGTGAAATTGACACTCAGTTCTTCTTTAGAAGAAGGAAAACCCTGTGATGAACAGTATATTTTGGACATGGTCCTGCCAAGGCAAGCACTTTTAATAACAAGCATATCAACATGTGGTATTTGCATAATGCAAAGTATGGAGGCCCAGTTAACTTAAAGATCCTGTTACTTTAAAAAGTGGAGGCATTATACACAAAGCTTCTTCATTAGGATTGCTGTCTCCCTTATTTCTGTGGAGCAGAAAATGCAGTTCCTTCTGCAAACAGTTTGATTTTGAAAGCCTCTTTTATCCTGTTTTAATATCTAAAGGATACAGAGAGAGGGAAAAAAAATTCTTATGTTCTTCTCTAGATGTGGCTATTGCTGGAGAAGAGACAAAGCTTCTCATTTTTCCCTGATGCATCACCCAACCAAGTTACAGACAACTTAGAATAGCTTCACACAGTGTATGATTTACATATGTTTGCCATAGTCAGTACAGATATTTTAAAATGTGTACATGTGTGCATCTCCAAACATGTAGTAGGCATATGTTGCGGGAGAGCAGCTCGCTGTACCTCAGGTCACACAGTTTGAGCTCCCAAAATGTTTCAAATGTTTTATGCAGGAAGTAAAAGCAGGTAATTTATCAAGTTGTAGGTGGGCTACATTTGCGTGAATACATTTAAAGTTATGGAAGTCTTACCTGCAGTTTTCACAAGGAGCATTTCTGCACTACACTGTTCTAGTGCTATTGTTTCCCTTTCAACATCCTGTGGAATTCTGGGGTTTTTATGTTACTGAGGCCAGAGAGCTCTCTGGCTGGGAATTCTAAAGGTCCCTCCCTAAACTGCAAATCCCAGGATTCCATAGGATGTTGAAAGTGGAATAATAGCACTATAACAGTGTAGTACCGAAAGGCCAAAGGTACATTGTCATTTTTTATGTGTTTGTTGATTGTTTTACAGTCAGTTAAGCACACCATCAAAACTATATGCATTTACACATGTGATAAAATGGGAATCAGTTGTATAGCGGCAATCCTACACTCTTCATTTTGGCCTGCCTGTTATTGATACCTAAGAAACAATTGATTTTTTTCAGTTCATAACTAAGCTCCAATGTCAAAATATGATAAAAGTGGGAAAAGATAATGAAATCATTTGCTGGGATAGCTATTAACTTAGTTTATGTCTTCCTGTTCTCCTAACACAAGGTGGCTCACTACACAAGTTAAAACAAAATACAATTTAAACAATGGATAATACATTTTTTTAAAAAAAATAAATAAATAAAGAGTCAATTCCAAATCTAAGGCCATTTCCACACGTTACCTTGCTTTGTTGTCTTCTGGTCGCAATCCCAGCAATGCCTTTGCCGGAAAGGGAGTGTGATGGGTATGCTCCTCCACACCTGACCAGCTCTCTGGAGAATGGAGCATAAGGCACACCCGTCTTCTTTCCGCAGCACAGCTGGACTGTTTCTCATGCTGAGCTAGGGCAGGAAGTGCTGCCATCATGCTTCTGGCCCTTCCGCATAGCAGTAGGTATAGGAAAGTCACACAGTTGAGGGTCATTGATAGAAAACACCATCAATGATTTACCTCATGATCATGCAGGCTAGTAACAGGAGAATGGCAGGACTGCAACAACGTCATGCAGAAGCATTGTTGCGGTTCCTTTCCTCTCATGTCCCCATGCTGGGATACAGTTGTCATGTGGAAAGAACCTAAGTATTTAATTGCCCTGGTGCATAAAATGTAGGATAAGATATAGAACCTGGCTGGGTGAGGTTCTGGTGGTAGGAGGAGTGATCTATTCCCCTTGTTTTGTCCTCGTACCAGTTTTCCTTTTAAATAGGGCCGTCCATTTAAACAAATGGGCATGCCACTGGGTGTTGTTTTTAGCTATGGTGGCACTAAACCTCTGTTTGTGCCAGAGGAATTTAATTCTTGTCTTGCAGCCAGTCAACCCATCCGAGTAGCTATACACCTATTAAAAGGTGGGGAAGGGAGGCATTGGAAACTGCATTGTGCTGAGTTGGACCATTGGCCTCTCTGACTCAGTACCCTCCACTGTCACTGGAAGCAGCTCTCCAGAATTTCTAGATCTGGTTGGATACACTGGGACTTGAACTTGGGTCTTTTTATGTGCAAAATATGTAACCTGTCATTTTCCTTAAGAATTTGTGCATGTATGCAAGTATCAGGTGGTGATATCCCATTTGTGATCACCAATCCACTCATGTCTGTTTAGTTCCATTGAAATTAAATAAGCTTAAGATATCAATTTCAGGAGGAGAACAACATTGGCAAGTGCAAAAGAGGAATACAGCTCCTTCTCAAAGATGCTCATTCAGATCCAGAAAATTCAAAATGGTCTGGACAGGCACAGGGAAATCCCACATTTGTACATGCACAGATGACTACTAAAAGAACCATTAGAGGGACAGGAATGAGAAGTTGTGTCTCCTCTCTAATATAAGCCATTCTAGAATGGTGACTGCTAAAGAACCTCCTGTTCTTTTTTAAAACACCCAAATATCTCAGGAGGACAGAAACATTCAATGAACTCCCCTTAGGCTTATATGTTATGTTCATCCTAAGCATTTGGATGCATGTCATACCCAAGCATATGATATATGTTGCAAAGCTTCTACATTTCTTGGTATGATTTGTTGCCAATACTCTTAGTAAACCAATACAGAAGGCAGAATTTGTACAGGTCCATAATAATCTGACATTTTAGAAACAACTTTTGGTTTAAAGGCCTTTCCACCCTACACTGTTATAGTGCTTTTATTCCACTTTCAACATCCTGTGGAATCCTGGGGTTTGCAGTTTACTGAGGCCCAAGAGCTCTCTGGTTGAGAATTCTAAATGCTTCTCCCTAAACCGCAAACCCCAGGAGTCCATAGGATGTTCAAAGTGGAATAACAGCACTATAAGAGTGTAGTGTGGAAATGGTCTAAGACTATGAATAATTCAAGTTTATTTTTAAGTGATTCTAAAGAAGCTGCATCTCTCTTTCACTAAAACCACTTCCTGCAGTATTGTCTCACTGGATTCTATGAGATTTCTCCTGGCTACATTACTTGAGAAGTGAAGTCAAAGTGTCTGTGTAGGCAGAATTTGAATATAGCCTTTAAATCAATCTTCATTTCATTCTCTGCATGTGTTGTGCAGACTTGCCTTCTGCATGTTGTTTTTGCTCCTGCATACTGGAAACATACACCTTTGTTAAGTACTCTGAACAATGCAACTAAAAAAAATTAGATTAAACAGTTTGTGGAATAAATGACTCCATATTTGAAAACACTAGTAGTCATACAAAGAACAACATTAGTTCTTGGGAAAACAGCCCATATTTCTTAGTTCTTTTGCTTGTGATTTTAATTAGAAGACCATCTTTCCAGAATGACAAGCAGAGATATTGAAAGCAAGCCTGAGCAAAGGAGGAAGAGGGAGAAAGTGTGGCAGCACCTTTAAGACTAATTGGTTTTTATTTTTGCATGAACTTTCATGAATATAAACCCACTTCTTTGGAAACCAGGAGATGCTTGTGAACTGATTGCTCACACTACTACCTTCCTTTTGGTTGAATCAGAGGCACCACCAACATTTCATGAACTATTTCCTCACTAGTAGCAGAGATGTGAAGACAGTGGTCCTTGTGCCAAACGACTTTGCATTCTTGGCCAGGATCCTATTCAGTCACACTGCTCATGCGACAAACCATAGAACAAAGAGTTTAACATTTTCACTGCACATAATGAGACATCCAGGACCTTGTTGTATCAGCAGAAGCTCGATTTTCTGGACGAGATTGCTGCATGTGCCAGTATTCATTAGGATCTTGGCCCATGTAGGATAGCTGATACAGGCCATCTGCACTAGACTGTTACAGTGCTGTTATTCCATTTTCAACATCCTATGGAATCCTGGGGTTTGCCATTTAGAGAGGGACCTCAAAAATTCCATAGGATGTTGAAAGTGGAATAATAGCACTGTAACAGTCTAGTGCGGAAATGGCTATAGAGAGTGTTTTAAATAGTTTCCATTTAACAATGTTCTTTCAACATTGAAAGCATTTTACATCCATAACCTCACTACCCCTTAAACAACATTTTAATATACTGTAAGTCAGTGTTATTATCCCAGCCTTGTAGTTAGGGGGCTAAGAAACAACGAATTGTTTAGGGTTAGACTGGAATCTATGCATACTTACTTGGTCCCACTGAGCTTGATGCATCACTGAGATCTGAGGCTTTACATATGGGGGAAAAATACGCAAGATTGCCCTATTAACCACAATGCAACTTAGGCTTTCATCATGGCCTAAGGGATCATTTTTATTACTACAGTGGTCTGAGTGCATCAGCTATAGCCACAGGATAGAGGATAGAGGATAGTATAGCTTAGAAACAACTAGTTAGAATAGTAAGTTAATTGTAATTAATTTCTCTTTTTCTTTTAAGTGCATCATGACTGTAATGTAAGATAGAATAACATGGCTCCTTTTCTTGTGAAACTGTTTTAGTTATAGGTATGGTGCGTGTAGCTTCATTGTTTCATTTCTGTTGCAGTGCTGTCTGTTGTAGCAGTCTTCTGTTTTTGTTTTGAGGAACTAAAGAGCAGCAGTTTTAAATTGCCTTTGCTTGGCAAGGAAGTATAGTGATACTTTTCAAAATGTATGGCAATGACCTAAATCCAATGGTTAAATTCAACTAGAGTAGATCTGTTGAAGCAATGACAACTCAGCAAGTCAACATTTATATAAGTTCTTTTGATTCAGTAGAGCTACCCTACTTTGGACCGGTAAATTTAGGCTTATAACAGTAACTACTTCTTTAAGGAGGTGTAATAAACATATATCTTCCTATTCCTCTTCTAAAACATATGCTAAACTTATACTCTCCCATTCCCCTTCCAAGAAAGAGTTGAACTGTACAAGATACAAAAAGTACAGAAGCGGCATTCAATTAAATGTTATTTACAACAGTCTAAAGGCAGCAGCAAAGTTTAGTTAGTTAGACTTTCCTTTGCAGTAACATATTGATTCTTCTTCTCCAAGAGTTGTCATTTGATGTACTAGATATTTAATGTGTGTGTGTGTGTGTGCATGCAATCACATGCATGCATATATGTACATATGTGTATTTAATCAGAATTTCCACCAGTTTATCTGGAACAGATGGTAAACCAACTGGCCTGTAATTTACTAGCTCCCTTTTTTAAAGAAACAATGTTACATTGGCTAGTTTCCAGCTCAGTGCCAAAGCCAATCTTAGAAACAAATTACATAGTCTTCTTAGCAAGTTCAGATGTGAGTTATATAAAAACTTTCATATGGACCCCATCTTGATCTGATGGTTTGTTCATTTTTTGATTTATCAATAAGGAAATCGGGGCTAGAACAGGTAAAGTTGCTTGTTCATTTGGTTTTCCACAGGGAACATGCCCAAAGAATTGGATATCTTATCTCTCTCAAACAGAGTCTTCATTTATGTGAAGATGAGAAGGGAATTAAAGTCAACTGTTCAATCTATCTGTATAACATTAAGGAAAATATGTTTCACACAGCTACATTTCATCAGTAATCCCTCCAGGAATGGGATGTTCCCACCCTCCCATTCACTTTTGTTAACAGCAGGAACTTAATTTGTTTTCCATGTGGGTCAAAGAAAACCTCTGTGCGTTTTTCCCCTCCCCCTTTGTCCAAAGTAAGGTCTCAGAAAGCCAATACAATTGTCCCATGCTGGGTTTTTCCAGAGTGTGAAATCTAAAGCCTGCTTGACACCACTGGCTACCATCTGAAAGCATGACCAACAGAAGCAATCATCAAAAGATCATCTGCTGCATTCTGAGTTTCTGCTCTAAATAGTAAGGCTAGCTGAAGAATCCTACAGTGTCTGTGATGCTGTGAATCTTAGAATTATTGTCTTGAACTATGCCATTCAAGTTAATCAGGAATTAATATCTCAAAAGAAAACCTTTGTTTCCCCATGCCTGAAAATGATTAGTACTAGAAGTTCCTTGCCTCAGGGTGCTTTGACTGTTTTCATTTTGACCCAAGCGAGAAACAACATCATGATGTTTTATCATGCCTGAAACCAGGTAACGTAGGGTAAAAGTTGGATTTTCTCTTAGTATACTATTACTTTGTCTGCTGGCCTAAAACCAGTGAGGAAGCATAGGGTGCCAGTTAATTAATTAGCGTGGGTGCAAATATTTATGTGGGACATTTTTTAAAAGAAAATCCCGGTTAAATTTCTGTTCCTGTTTGTTCATTTATTTGAAAAGAATATGGTCTGGAGACACCACATTACATCATAGATGGACTCTAGTGTTTTTGTCTGTGGTAAATTTTTGCCTTGAATCTCAAAACACCCATAACATATTTCTATCAAATGTGAGTCTTAGCACAAATCTCTCTAGAAAAGAGAGAGATATAGCTCCTTTCCAGGTAAAGAGTTGGTGAGGTTTTCACCTTTGTGTCAGTGTGTTACAATTTCGCAATTTAGCTTGATGTCTTTCCTTGCCCTGCTTTTTATCTTTTTGCTCTACATATGCACTACCCTCCTGAGATGTATAGATTCAGTAAAAATTATACTGCTAGATGTGCTTACAACCAGCTAGTTTTGCTGAGGATGTGAAAAATGGAAAGATAGGGCCTTTAGATGTCTTTGTGGAACTGTGAACTTTGAGATGTCTCTGAAGTAACTGGAATGGTGTGAGGTCTTTAAATATCCTTCTCCCCTACTGAAAAGAAAATTAAGGCTGCTATTTTGAAGTAAAAGGATGTGCCTTCAGCCCATGTGCCTGCTTACGGTGATTCCATAAATTTCTTAGACTTTTCTTAAGCAACGAATAAAAAGAAGTGGTTTGCTATTTTGAACAGTTCCTGGCATTCCCTGTTGGTCTCTCTTCCAGATGCTAACCAGGCCTAACCCTGCTTAGCTTCCAAGATCAGAAGGGACCTGGCATTTTCAGGGTCAACATACATACTATGGATCTGGCCCATTCAAAATGATGACTAAACATTTATAGGATTGCACTGCAATCAATAGGAGGAATTTACCAAGTTTCTGTGGTGAACAAACAGATGTGAACAAAAGAAAAGTGCCTGGATAATGGAAAAGTATAATCAAAACCAGAGGAATGAAGCAGAGCATTGACTGCTCAAGGAAGCATGTAAAAAAGAGGGATGACCATTTACTATGGGGGCAGCAAATGCTTTCCCAGTTTTTGTGGTCACTCCTGCTGCAGCTGCTCCAAGTGGTACAGAAGCTCCTCCTATGGCAAACTTATCTTAGGAACAGGCTTGAGCATCTAGATGGTTCCCATAAATCCCAGAGCAGCTGCCAGAGGAGTGGATTCACCACCCCTGCGGAGAGAGGTCCACCAGTAAAGAGTATTCACAGCTTTTCTCGTCCTTGACGCAACAAGACACACTGTGGAAACAGTGTCAATTCCTGTGAAATTTTTAACCCTTGCACAACAGCAAAAAGGGCTGAGTTTTTTGTTTGTTTGTTTTTTGTTTGGTCAGCAGCAGCAATGGCAAAAAAATGGGGTTTTGAACACACATGCTTTTTGGTCAAAGAACATTGTATCCTGGGCAAAATACATTTTTGTCCAAAATACTGGTTTTTGTAGAGTAAAAACTGTTTTTGTTCAAAAATTTGCCAGATTTTAGCAAAAAAAAGTCCTGAAATAGAAGAGTTCATCTCAGACTCCCAGACTCTTGGATTTCCAATAATATTTCTAATCTAAAGTAAACAAAGAATGATGCTGTAGGATGTTTATTACTATGGCGTTCTGCTAACAAAGAGACTTGGACAAAGGGCTCTTTCAAACAACACAGTTATAGCACTATGATTCCATGACTGCATCCTGTGGAATCCTGGGATTTGTGGTTTGACCAGAGGCACCTGAGGAGCCCTCTGGCTAAGACTGCTAAATGCCCCTCCCTAGACTTGTCACATGATGAGATGTGTACTGCCTGGCATTTCTAGGTACAAATTATGCAGATGTTTGCTTTGTTAAGATGATTTATAGATTGCTGCTGTCCCGACTTCAACCTGGGTAGTAATGCTCTAAATTTTCATAGCACTATGTTTGTTGGAACAGTGCCATTTTATCAACCAAGTTTTTTGAATGTGAGGCTTTTTAGATGTCGCTGAACTGCAGCTCTCATAATCCCTTAACATTGACCTTGCTGGCTAGGGCTGATGGAAGGTACAGTTCAACAAGTTATAGCCATGAAGAACCAGACATTTGTCTACTGGCAGACATCTAGAGCCAACCTTCTTCAAGGCCAGTGCTTAAAGGAAGATTGGAAGCTGCTTTATATTAAGTCAGACCATTGTTCTGTCTAACTCGGTTACTGTCAGTCCTGACTGGCAACAATGGCTCTACTGGGTTTCAGGCACAATTTTTTCCTAGCCCTACCTAATATTCCCTGGTGATCTGCCAATCAAGTACCAACCAGGCTGAACACTACTTAGCTTCCAAAATGGGCCAAAGTCCAGGGTGTTACGGTGGTTTCTAGATCTTAGACCAGAGCTTTCCAAACTTTTCATGTTGGTGACACATCTTTTCACCATGTATCATTTCATGACACAGTCATTCAGCTTTACCAGCAAACTGGAGTTACCCCGAGGAGTATCTAGGGTGAGGAACGGCAGCCCCACCCCAGTCCTGGCCTGCCGCCATCACCTCTCCAGGAAAGGCCCCAGCGAGAGTGATGGCGGGGGGAAAGGCAGCCCTCTCCCACTGTCCTTGCCTGCTGCCGTCCTTCTTGCCGGGGAAGGGCCCCAGCAAGAACGATGGCAGCGGGCCAGGCTTGGGTGGGGTCTTTCTTGGCCCAGAAGGCAGCACACCAACACACTACAAGTGACACACTAATGTGTCGCAACACACCGTTTGGAAAGCCCTGCCGTAGGCTGTTACTTTTTAAAAAGAAATGGTAACCTTTACTTGTTGCATTTTTGAAAAGTCGCTTGTTACTTTTATTTGTTGTGCAACTCCTTATATTATTGGTTCCATTCTGTGTTCCTTTAAAAAAAAAAATTAAAAGAATTTTAAAAGATCCAACATTTGGATGGAAAAGCTCAAAATGCAACCAAAGAGTGTTTATGCCACCGAAAGTAACAAATGAATACCACATTATATTAGAGAAAGACAATATTACTGGTCACTTTGTTGTTTTCGAAAGGATGTTGTCATCTCTTCTCCCAAAATAATATGTAAGTAAGTAAGATGGTTGCCTCTAACACGTGATTCTTGAGCTCTGTTATCAAACTGCTTTTACCACCAAAGGTCTCTTTTAAACAGTGGAAGGGGCTGTTGAAGGAGGCCTCTGGACAGTCCCATGTAATCAAAAGTTCTCTCAACATAGGAAGCTTGCAGCAGGGAGAGAGCAGTTAAATCTCTGTGTTGTTCTAACTCAGCTTTATTTCAACTGGCAACCTGTGGAGACACTTTGATAATGGAAAAGCCACTGTACATCTATATCCCATCTCCTGGGCTCAAGCAATACTGACAAACAGGAAGGATCTGTTTGTTGGCCTGTCAAGGAGAACTGTATTTTTAATCATCTGTCAAGTTTGAAACTCTTTTGCATCCTGAATGGAGAAGCAAAATCAGACATTTCATGCTTATTTCTGTCAACCAAATGGTCTGTCAAACATAAAATATTATTCAGAAGGGTATGTATTTGTTTTTAAATAGACATGTTCCATCAAGTTCTGGCCTTAATAGATTCATGTAGCCTCTGTGAATCAGGTAACGAAGAAGGAAGTCGACATGCAGTGATCAGTTATTATCACTTCTTTTGATACACCTAAGTGTTTTGCCACTTACTAAATCCAAAATCTACTGTACAACAATACCTTTCAAGGAATCAACCAAAATGTCAAAATAGTGAATGGGCTTTCATGTTCTCCAGAACTCATCATCAGGCTAGATGATGGCAAAATGATACACCAGAGGGAATGAAGTGCTAGAAACTCAAAGATTAAAATATAGATCTGGAATCCATCTTAAAACTGTTTTAATCTGTGAAAAGAAAGCCTGTTTTAAGAACATGTAGATGGGAGGCAGCATGGTGTAGTGGTTTGAGTGTTGGATTACAACCATGGAGACCAGGGTTTGATTCTCTCCTCAGCTGTGGAGAGCCATTGAGTGACACAGGAAATGTTGCACAGTTGCAGACCTGGAAAACCCTGTGATAGGTTCAGCTTAGGGTTGCCGTAAGTCAGAAACAACTTGAAAGCACACAACAACAACAGAGGGGATTAATGTGTGTGGTGGAGGGGCTACAACTTGTCTACTACATTGAGCAGAAAAGTCCAAAAGGGAATTCCAAAATTTTAGGCGAGGCTTCCACTGTACCATTGCCCTATGTGATTTGATTAGTTTTATATGTACTTCAGTTGATTATGTCCTCTATTTTTAATCCTCCCTCATTTTCCCACCACTTACTGCAGAAAGCCCATTAAGAAAAAAAAAAAAGATGGAATAGCTGCCTAGTGTTTAATCATGGCAAGCAGAAGGAGGCCTCTATTTGGAAAAGTGCTAGGTGTGCTTGACCAGATGTACAGCCCAATGCCCGTGGGATCCCTTCAGATTATCTTCCCTGTGTCCAAAGATAGGGTCTGGAATGGAATGGACAGGAGCAGCTTGTGTAAGGTTGACCCTTTGCATGGCAGGTTCCATCAACTGTATTATTGGGGCCTATGGCAAAGGTTAAAACTTGCCCACCCCTGTTGAAACACCATGCTAAACTTTTCTGCCCTACCTTGTCCTTCCTTGTTTTGGTGAACATCTGACCTAATAAAACAATTATTGTTCACTATTGTATAACCATCTAATTGTTCCTGGTAATCATATTGACATACTTAAGTTTATAAGATTATACGACCAAAAAAATCACATTGTTTCCAGAATACAAAAGGAACTTTTCTATGAAAAGATTTTCATCTTAGAAGTCTAAGTGTGTGATATAAAACTGATGTAAAACATATGGAACTAGGGAGACTATATTTTGGAGAATCAGTAGGACATTCATCTAATAATCAGATGAATTTGCTTGTTCAGCTGGGCCAATGTGGCTAGCATGTGGAGAAATGTGCATATCCCAATATATCCCAAACGAAGAAATTTGGTAAGAGGTAAAGAAGGAAAGAGACCTCTAGTGACAGCATGCGACCAAGTATTACTTTGTTGAATAAGTAAGACTGTGAACACTATGGTAATAAGTTGCTATATTCCATCCAAACATAGCATTTGGTGTTAGGACTTCCTTGATCTCCTTACAGTGGAGCTGCATAGTCACCAGGATGTAATCCTACCAATAATCTATGGAAATTTTAACCTACATACGCTGGGTTATACTAGCAGAAAATTTAAATCAAACCATATCTGGCCTGATCTGAGATGCAGGGAATGCAAGGAACAAGAGAGAGAAAAAAGCAGGAGCTAGTAATTCCTCATTTTCATGAGAGAAAATGACTGGTGTTTTAACTAGCATTCCTCTTCCTTTCATCTTATCTGACTGGTTTGTTTATTTTCCTCAGGCTGTTTCCCCTGGTGTTACCAATTGATTTTGTTTTCTAAAATAGAAAAATCTATTGTGCATCAGCCAGCCATCGGCCAAGGGGCAGCCTAGTTGACTAATGAGTTAGGAGTAATTCTGAGTCAATGCCTAAGCACGTGGTTGATGGCAGATAAAGGAAAGCACTTCTGAACCAACATCCATCAACCCCACTGGATGATGTAGCAGGAAGATGTGTGAGGCACTCACAGTGATAGAGGCTAAATAGTACGTGTGATGTTCCAGTTGAAAACTCCATCAGCTAGAAGAGATTATGCTGTGCCCACATTTTGAAGGAACAGAGCTCTATGTACTCTGTTGATTAATGTGATAGAATGACAGCTCACTGTCAAATCGACATCTCTGTCCACTTCATGTACACATGCTGAATGGGCAGAACCTCTGCTTCCTTTTTATTGTCCTCTTGCTGCCCTGGTTGTGGGCAAAACATGAAGGATACATTTTTTAAAAATATGCTAAAAATAGCTAGTTTGTGTTAACTGAGCATGTGTATGAAATCTGGGATTTGCCTCAGGGTTCTGGAGAACAACTTTACACACGGTTTCTAAGGAATGGGCTGTGGTGTAAAATGTGTTTTCTCTGTGGAATAGGAAAAAGGAATAGGGTAATGTATGAGATGTGTGACCAAAGGTTTCACATTTAAATCTTCATTTCTGTAAAGAGTTATGCCCACCACCAGTCATTTTTAAAGTCTTCCCGTAATAAAATGCAGGCATGCATAAAATGACTTATACAATATTTAGGTGAAGGGCAGCGGAATCATTTCCATATAGAGTGCTGAGATATATTCTTTTTCTAACATTAAGTTGAGAGGAGATCTGGGACAATGTGACTAGAGACCTTCAGCCAGGTGTGAAATACTAGCTAGATTCTGAGGACAGACCAAAATGTACTAGATTTCAGCTCTCCCTTATAATGTTTTATCTTAACACCTAGGTGATATAGGTTAGTCTAAGTGTTATACTCTAAGAAATAGGAGCTGCAGAAGATGATCAGATGAGCAGGTGTTTCATGCCAGGGTTCCTCAGTCCAGATTGGATGGTCTTTGTCTCTTATTGTAGTGTGGATCTTAGTGTTGAGAAAAATCTGCTCTGTACCGTTTGCTTTGCCTTGATTCATCTGTGCCAGATATTGTAGATATAAAACCAGCAAACATGGAAGAGCTGACGGAAGTGATAACAGCTGCAGAGTTCCATCCACACCATTGCAACACCTTTGTCTACAGCAGCAGCAAGGGGACAATAAGACTGTGTGACATGCGAGCCTCCGCCCTGTGTGACAGGCACTCCAAATGTGAGTATTCCTTGGTCCTAGTGTATGCTGAAAGATACGGAGAGAGGAATGAGTAAAATTGTACTGCAGGCTCTTTCCTGCCATGCAAAAGGAAAAAGGAAAGACATCCTTCGTTATCAATTATCTAGGATTTTTTTTTTTTTGTGATATAAGATATACAAGCAGGAAGCTAATAGAAAATGTCCTTTTTCCACAGTGCTTGGTAATATCAAACCCCTTCAGTTTTCCTAACTGACATGTGGAATATTTGTTATGTTGACATAGCATGTTACTCTGTCCATACAACCAAACCCTAACCTTCTGCTGGAGCGAGCAACATCCAGAGTGTCCTTTAATATGCGGTTCACTGGATTCTCTGATAACTTATAGAGATTGTTTAATGTCAAACTGAAAGTTCAAAGTACATGGGAAATCCCTGGATGTGGAAGGAGGGGAGAATGTCATAAGCATTGACAGACAGTTGCTTTAATGCATAAGAAATGTGGCCACCTCATTACTTTCTATTGTGAAAAAAGAAAAATATACAGTGGTTATAAGTGGTTCCAGTATCTTATGGCAAAAGTGGATAAAATTACTTTAAATGATTAGTTTAGAACTCTGCTGTATTTTTACTTGCAAAATTTAGATCAAAGTCCAGTTTTCATCTCTCAGAAACTTTAGAGGTTTCCAAGCGTGAGATTTAGCAACTAATTTACAGTTGTGTTTTTTATTTGTAAATTGTACCTCCAGTACTACTTTCTGTAAGAACAAAGATGAGTGATTATAAATATTTAAATGCTTGTTCACACCATCAAATCTGGGTGTTAAAAGAAGGATTCACTGGATCCATGCAGTTTCAGAGCCAATGTGGTATAATGGTTTGAGTGTTAGACTAGGATTCTGGGAGACCAAGATCTGAAATCCCTGCTTGGCCATAGAAACGCACTGAGTGACCATGGGGTAGTCATACTCTCTCAACCTCAGAGGACAGCAGTTGCAGTCCTCCTCTGAACAAATGTTGCTGAGAAAAACCTGTGATTGATTCATCCTCAAGTAGCCAGTCAGAAATGACTTCAGGGCACAAACAGCAACAACACAGAGTTCATCACATGATGATGTGACTGTGTGGTGCAACAGCTTCATTACTCATCTAGCTAACAGTTTTCCAGTAATTTGCCAGACTGGCACAAAAGTTGCCGGAAGTCTTTTAAATGATGCTGCCAACTGCTTGCTTTCATCATATGCTAAACTCTACATAGACTCACCAACCTTTTCGACTCACCGATTCGTGCATGTTTAGATTTGCCCCTTAGATGAGTAATAGTGCTCATTTTGGCATAAAAAGAAAGTGGTGAGTTGAGAATGATGCTTATATGGGAGTGTTTCAGAGTGAGTACAGTAACTGGAGATAAGTCATACAGTAGGTCCTCCACATTGGTGAAGGTTAGAAGCACAGAACCCTCATGAAAGTCAAAAAATGGTGAATAACTTCCCCCCGTAAACACTCCCCCCGTCTCTCATTCTTTCTGCTGCTGAGGACCCAGGGGAAAGACAGAAGAGTGCAGGGGGAAAAAATCCTTCCCCTCTCCAGTCTTCTGCCTGTTGCCCCCGTGCCCTGCCTTTTTTTGTGTTCACATGTGGGTGACAAGCAGGAAAAGGAAGGTTTTTCCCCCCGCTGCACTCTCCTGCCTGTCGCCCACATACCCTTCCTTTTTGACACATGCCTGAACCCGCCATGGGTAAGAAAGTGCAGGAGAGTGAAGATCTTTCCTCTTGCACCCTCCTGCTGGCCACTGCCAACACACCTGTGTGGGCGACAGGCGAGGGACTGCAGGAGAGGAAGATCTTTCCCCCTTCACCCTCCTGCTGGCCACTGCAAGTGTGCCTACATGGGTGACAGGTGGAGAAGTGCAGGGGAGTGAAGATCTTTTCCCCTGCACCCTCCTGCTGGCTGCTGCCAGTGTGTCCATGTGGGCAGTAGGTGGGGGAGTGCAGGGGAGCGAAGATCTCCCCCCACCGTGCCTGAGCAAAAGGCCAGGGAATAGGAGAGGAAGAAAGGGGAGGAGACAAGGGGACACCTCACGCATAATCAAATTCATGAAAGTCAAACCCTCAAATCTGGGGGAATCATAGAATCATAGAATCATAGAAATTCAGAGTTGGAAGAGACCACACAGGCCATCCAGTCCAACCCCCTGTCATGCAGGAACTCCCTCAAATCAATCCCGACAGATGGCCATCAAGCCTCTGCTTAAAAACCTCCAAGGAAGGAGACTCCACTACACTCCGAGGCAGCAGATTCCACTGTATATTAAACCTGTGTAATGCCAATCTAAATGTTGCAGTATCTTTCACTTTTTATCTACATGGGCGAATGAATCCAGATTGACTTTTGTGCAAATAATTATTTTCAGGAGCTTAATAACTTAGTCTAGGTGAATTTGACCTAAGATTTAAATTGTTCTTGAACCAAAAAATCTATGCGTGAAGACAATCCTAGTGGTTATTTGATGCAAACAAACCATGTGTTTTGGAGGAATGATTTCATCATATCTTGAAGTGAGGGGTTATTTATTTTAGCAAACTGCTCGTCTTTTCCCTTGTTTTCTGAGCCTTACGGGAATTATTTAGCAGCTCACATGTCCAAGCATGCACAGACAACATTTTGGTTAATACTAAGGATTTGTTTCAAGTAAGGACCAACCATGGCTTGTTGTTACAAGAATGAGTAGTAGCAGGGCTTGAGACTACATCTTCCTGTCACTCTATTGTGCTCAAGAGGAGAATTTTACAAGATTTAATTATAGTTTATAGAAGAACGTTCCACTCAAATGTCTTGACAAAGGAAACAGGAGAGTATGCATGCCTGATACTTTCCATCCCTCGGTCCTGTACTGTTGGTTGTCACACCTTAGCTGAACACAGGACATCTCTACAAATCTATTTTTCTCCTCTTTTTCACTATCCTTCTTTTGTTTTCCTATGGATGGTCACCTCCATTACATGATCCTATCTGTTTCTGTTTCCTGAAGTGGGACGTTATCCTTGTTTCATTGACTTTTACAAGGGCATTAATGATCTTACCATGCAAACGTAAACACTTGCATAATAGCTTCAAAACAGTTGGTTCACGTGGGAAACATGCTAAATACTCTCATATTCTGTTTATTTATTTTTATTTTGTTTTAGTACAGGTGATATATAAAAAAGTTTGTCTTTTTTCTTAATGTTTCCATAAAAAATACCAGCTTCCATCATCTAAAACACTGTGGTAGTTTGCAGTGGATTTCCAGACCAATCCCCTAACCCCTAATAAACAGGTTACAAAAATGACATCTTAAAGCTTATCTCTTCCACTTAGTCGGAAATGTCATAGAAGCCAATTATTTGATTATTCCAAGCGTATGATTACACCCCAATATCTAGCACTAGAGTTCATTAGATTTTCTTTATTATTATTTTTTCCACTCCTTCCTTACAGTGCTGGTTATTGCACCCCACCAGAGTCCAGTGTGGATTCATACTATAAGTATTAAGAAGCCAGCTAGATTAATTTCCTTCACTTTTCAGCACCAAAGACCTTGGCATGGTTTGTTCCTTTGTTCTGCTGCTGCAGTGTCCTTTAGAGCGCATACAAGCCAATTGTGAAAACACGTTCAATTTGACCTCTCCCTTGACGTCTCATATTGATTTTTCCCTATCCTTCAGAAGCATTGGCCCTCAGTCAATTGCGGTTCAGCGGACATGCAAGTCACAATGGAGGCAGTTCATCTGGGTTCAAAGCAAAAAGCAACTCTGGCCTGGAATTTATCCAGAGGACATATTTAATAACAGTTTGCATTTAATAGGAATGCAGATGGTAGTTTGCACACCTCAGTCCATTATCTATAAAATGTTGCAGGTGAATATGGGTGAAATGTGCTGTGTATAGTGTTAAGTGAAGCTCTCTATACCACTGTAGATTTGGTGCGAGACTCAACAAGATAAAAAAGTGAGCATGATTAGTCCACAGTTTGTCAGCCTGAAAGCTCAGCCTTGCCTGTCCCATGCTGTTCCTCCTAGAAGGAAGTCACTCTTTTTCGAACTATTTCATTCTTGGCAGGTGGCTGCTGCGGAGAAAGCAATGGGGAAAAGTGTAGCCAGGTTTCTTGCACCACATTATCAAGGTCACATCTCTGGGTACATTTGTTACAGGAATTAAATTGCTGGAAAAGTTCCAGCTCCTCCCTCCCCCACCTCCAAAGAGGGAATTCATAGTGCTCCTGATTCTATCTTGAGCTTTCCCCTTGTGTCTTAGAAAGCTAGGGTTTCATTGCCTCTTTGGCAAGTTCACAGTATTTTTGCAAGTTCATAGTATTTTGCATTTCATAGTATTAGGAGCAGTGCAATTTCTCTAGGGGAAAACTGCTGCTTACCACCCATCTGAAATGAAAAATTGCTGTCTCTTCTGCACTGCAGGAAAATTGCCAGGTTTTGTTCCATTATAGGGGAGATTGTTTACCATGCCTACATACAGGGAGAATGAAATGTCATCTTAGGAGAGGGATTAGCCATATGTTTCTGAGATACCCAGCCCTGTCATATACTTCCAGAGAGACTGTGAAGGACAAGATTTTGTGCCTTTAGAATGAGGCCATAAACACAACAAGGTCTGATTAGAAAATAAAGAGGAACAGAATATATTGCTTCTCAAAGCAATTGAACTGTGTGCTTATAAGACTATGTAGGCCTATGGGACAGTTTCAGAAGGCTCTGAAGAAAAGATAGGAGAGAGCTATTTACTGTGACAGGCAAGAGTAGTCTCCTTCAGACTAGAACTGAAATAGTGATTCTTCCTCCTTCCCCAAATCGGCCCTGATTAGCTGAGATATGAAAATCTTTGCTTAGTCTCACAAGCAAGAATTTTGAATTTTGCAAGCCTTCTCACCTCCCAGGTAAGATTATGAGAGCTCCTGTTAATATTGTTGTACGCTTTCACGTCGTTTTCCGACTTATGGCAACTCTAAGTTAAACCTATCGCAGGTTTTTCTGGGGCTGAGTATGTAACGTGCCTAAGGTAACTTTGTGGGTTTCCCAAGGTTGTAGTCCAACACTCAAACCACTATTCCATGCTGGTTTTCTGACAGCTCATCTGCCTTTCATGTCAAAGAGAGAGGTTGCATGATTGCAGTACAAAGAACACAAATACTTGCATACTATTTTGTAACATATAATTTTGTAACATATACTGTAAAGCATAGACTTTATAGTAATTGGATAAATATGATTGGTAGCCGGCAATGGCTTTATTTGACTTCAAGTATCAGAAGCAGCATGCCAGTTGCCGGGGGGCATGAATGGGAGGGTATAGTTGCACCCTTGTCCTGCTGGCAGGCTTCCATAAGCAACTGGTTGGTCATTTTGTGAACTGAACATTGTGCTCAATAGGCCCTTGATCTGATCCAGTATGTCATTTATGTCCTTATTTTATTAGTTTGGAATGTACCCAAATAATAACATATTGTGCAAAGACTCCAGTAATTATCCATGCTTAGCACCACTACTCAGTAGCTATTTTTATTGGGACTAGAACTTGCTGCCTCAATTTGGGACTGATGTCTGTTTAGAGATACCCTTCTGCCAATTGGAGCAAGCCCATTAATAGGTGATGATGGAATGTAAAGCTTCCTCTACACCAGTTGTCATGCCACCCCTCAAGTCTCCAATAGATAGAGGTTTTTTATGTATATATAAAGAGAGAGGGAGAGAAGGAGCACCATCTGGTCTTTGATAACAAGACAGTTCACAAGTTTCTGCATTTCCAATTTTCACTTTGCATTGGTAGTAATTGCAAATAATGAAGATAGAAAATGTGAGGAGAAAACTCTTTTATCTCTGCCCCTTGAAGAGTTACAAGCCAGGGATTGTTTTAATGTAGTCTAGAGTAAACATACTGTGAAGAGGGAGGTTTTGCAGCAGAGTTCGAATGCAAGCACAATTCAGGGAAATCTAGATTCAAACCCACTTCTAAATCCTACTATCTCTACATATAATCCTTATCCTGACCTGCAGGGCAGAGTGAAAAATCACTTTCAGGCAAGTGGGGCCATTTCCAGTGAGTGGATCTATTACTTGAATCTCATTTACATCAAGTTGCCTTTACTCTCATATTATCCTGTGTCCTGTATATAAATACCCCTTTCTTTTACCTGATTTTTTTCCTAACTTATATTACATGCCTATACACAAAGAATGACATATATGCAAGTGTGTGTGTATGTGCATTCAGTAAGTATGGCTGAAGGATGTGTGGGGGCTTGCATCCTTTATTTATTTATTGAGAATCTAATATCAGATTTAGGGCTAACAGCAGCTTTGTATGGGATTTAGACCAGGAAAATAGAGCAGAGGGAAGATTACCACCACCTCAACACTTCAATCCTATTCAGATATAAAGGCCCTGCATTAGCTGTTTTAAAGTAAATATGAAAAACCTCAGGAGATCACCTGCATGGTGCATAGGCTTCCTGTAAATTCTTCCCATGGTTTAAGCTTTGACATTTTGGTGGTGGTTGCAAATTTTCTCTTTCCCTCACTATCAGCCCTCTGTTTCTGCATGTCACTTTAGTGCTTTCAAACTTGACTCAAGCTAACACCTAACAGAACTCAGAGAAATGATGCAGCTATTAAAAATTCCTCCCAAATCCTGCCCCCTGGTGTGCCTGAGCCTATAATTATTACAGCCGCAACATGCTCTCATGGAAGTTAGATGCTTTGCACAAGCCACCTCAGATCTTGGTGTTTTTTTTTCTGCTGTTGATGTTTTTATTTTATTCTTGAAAAACCCACAAGTCATCAGATTTCCTGCTGGCAGTTAAAGGACCGCAAGCTGGAGACTGCTGTGAGGAATGCCATTTCATATTTGTTGAGAGATCATTTATCTTGGCACTTCAGATTTTTTTGCCCTCTCTTTCTCCTGCATACACAGTATCACAAAATTTAGGAATTCATAGCTCAGCATTCAGTTATTTAGAGGGTAATAAGGCTAACCAAATGTTTGTGCTGAGAAAAGAAATCCTCTTTAGTTGGATTTTCTCAGTTTTTCAGGCAGGAACTTAAAACTACCATTTGAAGAGTTCTGTTTTTATTTTCTTGGTGCCGGTATGCTTATTGTTGTGTGGGTCGTTAACTATCCAACAGCAAGTGTACAGCACTGATGCCAAAGCATAAAAAGTTACTTTTAAGTACTGCATCTCCCAGAATCCCCAACCATATTGCCTGGGGGGTCTGGGATTTGGAATCTAGTCACATTTCCAAATCTGTGTAAGGCGCTTCTCTACAACTTCAAGCAGTGGCTATTGTTAGGAATATTGAATTCTGCCAATTTTCCTTATGCTTCATCTTGTTTTGTCCTCACTTCACATTTTACAAATATGTGTTAGATACATCATAATAATGAGTCCCAATTCTGGAGGGAAAAGGAGATTTCAGTCCCTCTCTGATTGGGGGTGATCATGCACTCAGGAAGGAGCCAGACTCAATGGCCCATGAAGCCACTTCCGGTGGAGAAGATGACAGCATACGGTGGACGTATAAGAACTCATGTATGAACACAAAGGGGGAGGGGGCAGAAAAGCAACACTTGACCAGCTGTCACACCTGAGATGTTTTTCTGAAGCTTTACTGTGATATGACATTTCTAAGAATTCATATCGGTATTTATAGTGGATTCAGATAAAGCCATGTGTCCATTTGGTGGACATCTGAGAACTAATTTAAAAACAAAGTCTTACCTTCAGTGCTTCATTAATCTGTTTTCATGGGCAACTCACACCCTGATTTATTTATACACAAAGTAAACAAGATTACTGTTGTTGCACTGTATTGACTTCCATTGGCTAGTCCAATGTATTGATTAGCCCATAAAGCCTTCAGTCAGTTACACAGCTGTCAGAATTGATGCAACTGCTTCTTATTCCACTCATTGATGGCTTGTTGGCTGTTGGTTAAATGAACAGTGACTTCTTTGCAAAACTAAAGTCATTTCCGCACTACTCTGTTATATTGTTGCTATTCCACTTTCAACATCCTGTGGAATTCTGGGGTTTGCAGTTTACTGAGGCCAAAGAGCTCTCTGGGTGGGAATTCTAAATGCCCCTCCCTAAACTGCAAACACCAGGATTCCACAGGATGTTGAAAGTGGAATAATCACACTATAACAGTCTAGTGTGGAAATGGCCTGAGGCACAGTAGGGAAATCAAGATGGCAGATACAATTATTCCTTTCTTCTGTAGAACCCTCAAACTCGTTAGAGAAGCAGTGTAATTGAGAGAGAGATGGTCTTGCTACCTCCTAAGGGATGGAGGAGAGTTAATAGAGGGGAGAGGCGGAATGAGCATGAGAGCAGAGGAGAAGAAACATTGATGAGAAAGGTAAACAGTAGAGATGGGGAGAGAAGTGAAAGACCAAAGGGAAAGAAAATGAGCCCAGAATGTAGGAGAAAAAGATTGTATGAATCTGGCAGAGTACCTGGATGGGTAAGGACAAAGAAAGAGCACTCAGCTCTGTGGAAGAAAAAGAGCCTGGGTGGGCAGCTGGGTGAGCTGGTGTGGGGAGGAAGGCCACCTGGGTAAGTGGGCGTGATGATAAGAGAGCGGGGAATTTCTAAATTTTCTCAAGTTGTGTAGATCTTCAGCTAATTTAAGAAATTAATATTTAACAGTTCAAGATTTTTAATGACACAGAAGACCTTTTTTAGTGCTTTGCACAGAAATATAAAAATGGAAATACAGGTAGCATGATGCAGTTTGAAACTGCCAGATGCACAAGCCTTCTCCCTGGCTGAAAAACCAGATTTCTAAGATTGCAGAGTCATTTCAACATGGCCCTCCCTACTTCTTGTCATTTGTCAAGAGAGAAGGCTTGAGAGGAAACTGGACTGATAAAAAAGTGAAGGGTAACCACCCACAACCCAGATCTGATTTTTAAATGTGCATTTTGTATAATACTAAGAACAGTTGGGGAAAATTTCTCAAAAATAGGAAGGTTTTGTTCAGTAAAAAAACAGAACTGCTTTTATGGTCTTTTCTTTCCTCTGCAAATCTAGAATAATTAGAAATTACCCAGATGTTACATTTACAGGAAAGAATTTTCTTTTTCCCTCACTGTGTTAATTATTATGAAAACATTTATACCCCAGCATTGCATCAGAGTCCTCTGGCAGATTAATAAAATTTTAGGAAATAGACGATAGGATTTAATCATGATTATATTAAATCTTAATGATTTCAGTCAGTCTGTTCAAAGCATGGCTACAGTTGGAACCATACCAATAAAATTAATTAAAACATCTCAGAATATTTTATAATTATTATAGGTTTCAAGTGAGTATTAAGGCCTCCATGATAACTATGTTAACCTAAGAAGTATGGGGAGAATGTTTAAACTTTGAGTACCACTGTTCCAGTTGAATCATGCACATGTTTGTGTGTGCATACAAAAACCACACACACTCATAGGTGTGTGTGGTTTTTAAGAAAGACTGGGAAGTCTGATCTCAAATCCCTGGGTATTTCCAGTTGAGTCCTTGGTCCTATTGAAAGTGATGAAACTTTAGCATTTAAATATGCATATTCCATTGGTTTCAGTGGAACTTGCAGCATAGTTCTGTATGTGTTTACATAGAAATAAACCCCTTGAATTAGGAGAGATTTACTCCCAGGTAAATATATAGAGTTGCAGACCTATTTTCATTTTTATTTCCATTATGCCCATAGTGCTTATGTTCTGTTCCTTTCTGTGAAATGACAACTACCAAAATACATTATATATAATGGCTATCCTAAATGTCACAATTTGTCATTAAATATTTCCATCCTAAATATTTCCACGTGTGAACACATGAATACTTGGCCTAAGCCCTGTTACTTTCTGCCATGACCATGTTGTATGTTGGTTATCTTTTTGTGTATTACAGTTTTCGAAGAGCCTGAAGACCCAAGTAACAGGTCATTTTTTTCTGAGATCATCTCTTCAATTTCTGATGTTAAGTTCAGTCACAGTGGGAGATTCATCATGACCAGGGACTATCTCACTGTCAAGGTTTGGGACCTTAACATGGAGAACAGACCTATTGAGACGTACCAGGTATTTCCTTCTCAGGATTATTGAAATGCTGTGAATAGTCAATGAGATGTGGGCGGTATATATAAAGCATTTTGAAATGGAAGACATGCTTTTTTTTAGGTGAGGGAAAGTGCATTGTCTGCTAACATCACATGTACCTCCTTGTGCTTGATACTGAAAATTGAAGTTTTCAGGGTTGAGTGAATAGATTCTTGGGCCAGAATCCTCTTGGTGGTATAAGGTGCCTTAACCAGGGGTTTAAGCCAGTGCAGCTACTTGTTCTGACATTATATTAAGGATGTACCCAGTACCTCTTTAAAAAATAGTTTGGAAAGACTGAGCAATGTCCACTGCCTGGCACACAGACACAACTCTGCCCTTTGGCTTTCTCATACTATTCCATGCTGGTCCCGTTCTTTGTCATCTTCACTGGCATCCCTTCACTTTTGGTCTCCCTGAATCCTTAATATAAGTATACTGGCAAAACTTTCCATTCTCCCAGCTTCATTTGGCATCTTGACCAAGCATGGCTTCTGCCTTCTGTGAATCTTCATCATCCAAATAATATCTTCAAGCAGTCTTCCTTACCTCACTGACAAATTATTTTTGCCCTTTTCCAGTCTTTTTCAACCACTTAACTAATGGGTTAGTGTTCCCACAGGGAAGATAGCTCTCACCTTTCCCAGTATTGTTGTCACCAGCCTCATTTCCCTGATTCATGCTCCTGGGTGAATACTGAACCACTGAGTATATCCATTCTGCATCAAGAACCTAAACCTGTAAGATGGTACTGTGCAGGGAACTAGATACAATGTTGGTTCAACTGATTTTGAAATCAAGCTGTAACATTCAGGCCAAAATGCTACATCAAGCAGGTGGAATGTAGTACTCCATTTGTGCAGTTTTGTGTTGTTTTTCGCTCTGGGAATTGTCGAAGCCCAGGAGGGACCCCTGCTGCTGCTGTGCTGCTGCTGCTTACCTGAGAGAAGGGAGTGAGGGAAAGGCAATTCAGATGAGGAAGAAGAATTTAGTTTCAGCTTGGAAGAGGAAGAAAAGATGCTGTCGCGGATGGAGTGTACCTTCCTTTTCTTTCCTCTGAGAACCTAGAACAGCTGTACCTTCACTGTTTAAATTGCTTCCCTCCTGCTTCCCCTCCCCACCAAGTAAGCAGCAGCAGCAACATCCCTTAGGACTTAAGAGTTGCTGGGATTTTTAGATGTTCCCCATCTAAAGAGTTATATGCACATATAAGCAACACTTCTGCACACTGAAACAGTTGGGCCTCCACATTCACTAGAGTTAGAGGCACAAGACCCCTGCAAAAGTGGAAACTCCACAACTATCAAAATATGTGTGTGTCTGTGGGAAGGGAACTGAGGTGTTGTGGGGATAGCAGGCACTGAGGATCCAAACCAGCTAAGGGGAAGGAAAGGGGAAGGGGGTCGGTCAACATGATGGCCCTGTATGTGCTCTCTCTTGCCCATCTCTTTCCTTCAGAGGCAGATTTTTAGAGGTCTGTGCAGGCTGATTGGAGCCACTTAGAGGGAAGATTCCCTGGAAAAAGAAGTGCTTGAGGTGCGAGGGGGGGGTGGGCAGGGTTAGATAAATTTGCAAATAATTCCATGAAAATGAAACCAACATGTATGGAGGGCTGACTGTTATTACTAATGGGATGCTGTCCATGAGTCCCACTGAACACTGCTTACCTTTCTCTCTTCTTAGGTACATGATTACCTCCGAAGCAAGCTGTGCTCACTCTACGAGAATGATTGCATTTTTGATAAATTTGAATGTGTGTGGAATGGGTCTGACAGGTGAGGAGCATCATCAATGGTTGTATGGAAGATTTTCTTTTCAGTTGGTGATTCCCAGAAATATTTACACTCTCTTACCTGTGATTTCTTTTGCTTCATGTGATATGGTGTGAATTTTGTTGCATTTAAATGTGGAAGTTAATGAAAGCTAACATCTGATTACTGGAGGAGAGGGGAACACGACTATCAGAAGTTGTACGGCAGGTGCAGCTGCCAACTCTTCTAGCAGCCTAGAAACAATGTTTTCAACCATTGATCCTCCAGATGTTGTGTCCTCTAGAATAGGTGGCCAAGGTGGTTGGAGCTTCTGGGATTGGAATATAAAATCTCTAGAGGACCAAAGGTTGGGAACCATTGGCCTAAAATGCCAATATATCAAGTGCAACAGGAAGTACCGTACTTGCTGGCATATAAGACACATTTTCCCCAAAAAAATAGCCTTTGAAAATGGGGTTCATCTTATATGCTGGGTGTATTGTTGTGATTCCTCCTTTTGCCCCCCCCCCACACCAAGGCAAAATGCATAGGAAAGGGAGGAGGTGACTGCCATGAGGCTTCCCCCATTCCCTCTTCCCTTCCATTTTGCCTTTGTGGGGAGAACTCCCCACTGAGGCAAAATGTATAGGAAAGGAAGGGGAGTCTAGGAAAGCCCTGCACCAGCACTGGTTCCACCTCCTGGGCCTCCTCCTGCCTTTCCTATGCATTTTGCTTAAGCATAGAAAAGGCAGAGGGAGGTCGGGGTGGTCGTGAAATGAATGCTTGCTCAAGGCTTCCTAGAGCTCCCCCTTTCTTTCCTATGCATTTTGCCTTGGTGGGGAGAATTTCCACCAAGGTGAAATGGAAGGGAAGAGGGGGAGCCTTGCCAGTGTATAAGATGTACTGTTACTAATTTTTCCCCCAAAATACAACCTTTGAAAATGGGGTGCATCTTGTACACCAGTGTGTTTTATATGCCAGCAAATACAGTATCTCAAGAAGTTACATAGGAAGTTGAGCCAGGAGATGTTGATGGTGTACCACCCATAGTGTTCCATGTACCTCTTTTAGTAGAAGTCAGCATGGGGATTGACCCAGTCCCCATGTGAGGTCTGAGTGTAAGCTAAAGTAACTTGTAGCCTGTGCCCATGTGCCCTCTTCCTTTCAAGTAGCTATTCAAAGCTAGAAGGCAGCAAAGTGGCTCAAAGGGTACGAGGCAAGCCACCTGACTCACAGTTCTCTTCTTAAGCACCTTGCTCCCAGTATGTGCTGCCTCACCCTGCCTAATGATAGGGCCAGCTCTTGGTTAGTGCTGTCAGTGCTGACTCAGCTGACCATGTGTTTTGTGATCAGAGGTGAGACTTCTTAGCTGTTCGGATCCATTGTCTGGAGCAGCTTGGAGGGAGATGAGATAGAAGTCTTACCATATACAGCCAGGATGCCTCCTGGTTCGTATGTTCCTGTTGGATGTGTTTTTCTAGCTGTTTTTTGAGGCAGTTGTGAAACTGTGGGTGGCAATTGGTGTTACACAGGAGGAAAGAATAGATGTTGGGGAAAGGGAAATGGCTTTAAATTTCCCTTGACACATCATCTGGTATGATGCTGACCTGAACTCTTTGCTTGTTTCTCAGTGTCATCATGACGGGATCCTACAACAATTTCTTCAGAATGTTTGATCGCAACACCAAGCGTGATGTGACCCTGGAGGCCTCAAGGGAGAACAGCAAGCCTCGTGCCATCCTGAAGCCCCGCAAAGTTTGTGTGGGAGGCAAACGGAGAAAAGATGAAATTAGCGTGGACAGTCTGGACTTTAGCAAAAAGATCCTGCATACAGCTTGGCATCCTTCAGAAAATATCATAGCAGTGGCAGCAACAAATAACCTGTATATATTTCAGGACAAGGTTAACTAGGAGGAAAAAAATGATATTCCTTAGGAATCTTATGTACTGAATACTAGCAAACACAAGTTTTTAAATGGTTCTTCTGTTTCCTTCTCCTCCTCTTCCTCATTTATTTCATTATTCCTCTGCAGACATTAATTATGTAGAGGTAAGCACTCAGATTCCAGTGTCTATTGCTTTCCCCCAAATCTTGAGAAATTGGGTCAGCAAAACCTATTAGGAATATTTGATTCCTGAGTATTGAGAGCTACCAAGTTACACCATTAATTCAAAAATGAGCTTGAATTACTTACACTTTGAGTTTTCCCCAGTCCTTGCTAGTAGATTTAGTTTCTTTAAAAATACTGATATAGACGCCTGCCAATTTATAATAAAGTTAAGATTATAGTAATATATTTACAGAAAGAAGAAGCCCAATCAAGGCCATAAAATAAGGATGTATTGCATTAAACCATCCTATTTTTAATTTTGGGGAGTTCCCTTCTGTTTTACATCTATCCCTGAAGAGGAATTCACTTTCCTTTGCAAGTTCATTTCTTGTAAAAATGTATTCCTTTTATTAACTCAGGGCCTTTCCAGATGATCACTTATTGTGCATAGTTTATCATACAGCAGATGTTAAGGTATAGCTAAATTATTGTGAGAGTACAAATATCTTTTTGTCCCATCTAGTCCGTTTATTGGAAAACCACAAGATTTTCACTGGGGAAAATTTAGTTTCTGCTCCCACTCTCCTCCAGCTAGAGGGCTTTGAAATGCCATGTACACTGTAGCTTTATACATGTCATGGGCATGTATTAGCTAATATCTGTGGACATCAGTGTTGATCAGTGACACATGCTTCCACCATGATCACACCAATAACACTTTTTGTTTCTTCTAGAGGTGGGGAAAATTTGTCTTCAGGGACTACAGCGCTCAGTATCAATTGAGATTTGTAATTTGAGAAATGAACTTTTCAGCTCTGATTTGGTTTTCCCTGAAAATACAATTCAACCAGAACTGAAGACTTAAACGCCGTTGATGTCAATGGGACAGAGTGAAACACTTGGTTAACTCTTCCATTGAAATCGGTGGGCTGCAAAAATGTTTCTGTGTGGTTGAATCTGAGTATACTTCCTCCATAGCCCAAAATTGTCCCTTTCCAACTGGCAGCCATCCTTAAAACTGGTGGCCAGCCCTTTCTGGTGCATTTTGCATGAACAGCAATGTTCCAATTATATTACAGTTACATTACATTACAATTTCTGTAATGTGCCCTTAACTTTTGTTCCCTTCTGCCCATATCTGGCTCCAGTGGTGGAGTGCAAATGCAGCCCTTTTAATGTTCTTTAAAGGGGAGGGGGAAAAATCCTCTTTCATGCATGTGACACGCACAGACACAAACCCAGCTATTTTCCATCCCTGCAGTTCCCCCTGCCGCTTCCCTTCCGTGGTTCTTGGACAGGATGCTACATTGGTAGTTTTGGATCCAGGCTGGTGCCTGTTTAGCCTGAAGAGGAGGAAGGCCCCTCTTTATTGTCTGGAAAGGCCCTCAAGCAAGAAAAAGAAAGAGGGTTAAAGAGAAGAAAAAAGAAAAGGAAGAACAGGTTTGCAGTGGCAATATTTAGATTCATCATTTATGAACAACCACGTATGCTGTTGAAGGCAGTTACCTTCCTTCATCATACCCCACAAACAGCCTCGTATGGATTGGGGTGTGTTCATCCTGTGGTGCCTTTTGCTGGTATACAAAATACCATAGTAACAATGCTTCCAAAATGTGATAACTTGCAAGCCAAAATGAATCTGAGCTTTCTTCTGCAATTTCCATTATTTAATTTTATCTTTGATGTTACTTTTGCTTTAGGTGGGAGAGCTCAAAATCTCTTTTAATCTTTTGCATGTCATCAGTGTGTATTTGTGGGGTTTTCCTTTTTTCTCCTTTTTTTTAGTAGTGTGTTTTTAAAGTACAGTTTGTTTATTTATTTATTACAATAGGGATTTCCCCTCGCCCCCCACTATACACTTTCCTTTTGGGGAAAAAAAGAACTCAAGTTGCTAATTTATGGTGTTTAAAAACATCTCAACCAAACCAACATGTAATAATGCTTATTATCGCCTGGCTGCTTTCTAAGAGAGGTTGTCCATGGTTCTGCAGTATGAAGATTAGCTACCAATAGCTCTTCGTCTTTGCATGGTAAACTCTCCAGTTCTACTACAAGGATAAACCAGGTCCCATCTTTATTTGGTCAGCATTTAGGGGGAGAGGGGGGAGGGAGGGATTTTCAAAAACAAAGGGGAAAAAAAGAAAATACAACCAGAGAACAGCTCCTCCAAGAAATAAACTCAATACTTTCTCTGACAAGGTGGATCATTGAAGATCAGTGTGCTGTGCATTTTCTCTGATTGTGAAAAAGGGGGCAGTAATTGCTCCAGTCTTTGTGATTGTTGCCATGAAGCATAGAAGAATTTCCAAACACACTCTCCAGCAAAGGATACTTGGAAGTCTTGCCTCATGCACCCTGGCCTGCCAACAAGTACACAAGATAAACCAAATGGTGACTGCAGCTTTCTCAAGAGACTTCAGACTGCTGTGAGGCTGTGGAGAACCTGGGAAGGGGACATTGATTTAGTAGTGTGGGGGACACAAGGAAGTTCTAATGTTTGGAACCCAGCTTTTTGTTTTTATTAGACTATTTAACACCCTGTCTGCTCTTTACGAGACTGCTCAGGACAGGAGCAAATTAGATGTTTTGCCTTGTTTAAAGGAATGATTGCAGGAAAAAAAAAAGTTATGCTGGCTTATAAATTTATTACAAGTAATGGCTTTCAGGAGTAACTTCTTTTTAAAAAAAAAATGAAATGATAAAAAATAGGAAGAGTAAATGAGTCATTTTTCTTAGACAAAAGCCTACAATCTGATATCAGCAGTAAAAATTTCTCCTAGATTGATGTGGAGTTTCTGAATCTAAATGCTGAGGAATCTGACCTGAAACAATTGACACTGAGCTCACCCTCTGCCAGACTCAGAGGGCTTCGTTCAGACCAAGAACAACATCTAGATTAAGAGCCCCTTGCTTCACTTTTCTTCCTCACATTTTTTCCTATGAGCTGAGAGTAAAAGTGGCATTCCAGAGAGGGAAAGGCTTTCTTTGCTTGATGTCAAAGTCTAATCTAGTGTGGCACCTAGCGCAGCATGGAACAGCTGAGCTAATGTGCCTGGGAAAATTCACAAACAGGACATTGAAAAATGGTAGCCATCTCCTATGGCTTGTCACTTAGTAGCTGGTATTTGGAGGTGCATCTTGCTGCTCTAAAGGAAGGCTCAAAACTCAGACATGCATATTCTTCAGACTTAGCAAAGGCTCTGTGTGGATATGTGCAATGGAGTACCCAATGAGTTTGCCTCTTAACATGTATTGCCCTCACTGCATCATAAACCAAGTTGGAAGTTGTATAAGAATCTGAAAAATAAATTTCCAAACAGTGTGCATTGTTGTTGTCAGAGGGCTGAATCAAGTGTTAGTCCAACTTAGCACAGGAAAATTGAAATCGATAGTACATAAGTGAGATTCAGTGGTCCCATTTATTTCAGTGGGTTTGTTCCAAGCAGAACTAACATTGGATTTAGCCTAGAATATTTAAAAGAAGGCCCACTATATGGAAAAAACTTATCAGTCCTGTGGTTCGCATAATGCACGTAGGTCCTTACTGGTACTTACTGGTGTACAGGCATTAGTACTGTGTTCTGTCTTGCACCTCTGGGAACCTGAATGCTTTTCATCATCCTGCCTTTCAGAGGTCCCTAACAAGCATCCCACACATAAGATCTCAGGGCCAATGACAACTCTGCAGATAAATGACTGTAGCTTGGGAAGAAATGCTTCCAACTTGAGTGTGGCCACCACAATGTCAAAGAAGGAGAAGTTCCTTTCACACACTTTTCTTCCTGTTATTGCATGGCAGTGCTTAGGCATTGTGTACAAAAAACCAACCAACCAAACAGAACAGTTTTTCGTGTGTCAACCAACTGCAGAGCTTAACATTTACATGTGTTAAGAAAATGCTTATTAATTTCAGATCAGATCATCCATTTCATTTGGGGTAGCTTTTACACTAAGTGAACATTCCTAGCTATAGAGATTACATACATGGAAGACCATTTCCTCTCAGGGCCACTACTATACCTTCTAAAGTTTCAGATGATTTTGGATCATCTCTGTTGCCATTGTATAATCATCCCATGTTCTTCCTTTAATAACATGTGAACCTGTCTACTTCTAGTGCGGGCAGCAGAAATTGTCAAGGTGAGGCCTTGAAGATGGCCTTCTGTTAAATAAAAATTCAGGGGAATAAGAAGAAGGGAGGAAATCACACAGTGGTATCTGAAGTACTGTGGAACCAAAAAAAGTCCAAGGCATGGCTTGGAGGACAGGCTAAGAGAATTCCACAAGAGAGACCAGTAACAAGCAAATCAATTGATCTGGTGCATCCCATGCGTCTGAGAGGGGACTAAAAAGACCATGTCTGTCATTCCTAAAACTGTAATTACGGTTTCTGGGGAGGAACTTTCCTATCTGATCATTGGCTAACAGGCTATTCCACTATGCCAAAAGTGTTAACAGCTTTGTGACTACTATTAAGACTGTATTTACCAGGGTTATGTCCAGGGTGGTTTATATGTTAGATAAGACAGGCTATTCAGCTTTAGTTCACAACTGAACAATTGTTGGTTTTGTTTTGTTTTGTTTTAAAGGAAGAGATTCAATTGTGATTTGGTAGAGGTGAATCTGAAGATTTTTATATATTGGCTGGCCCATGCACTGTCAAAGGTCCATTTATGGACTATCTGTTCAAAGAGGTTGCTGTATTGGCTAGAAAGCCGTGGGATGAATAAGACTGTTCTTTCCATCTCTGGTGGTTGCACCCATTTCTTTACTTAGGAAATGACTAAGGTTTATCTTCCTGGCTCCAGAAATTTTGACTCATTTTCCATGGAAGGGGAAGGTTCTCTGAAGCTCTGGTCATGGTCCTTCAATAATCGAAGATTGGATAAAAGCTTTGCAAAGACTATTCCTAAGGAGTCTGTCTAATTTCTTCAATCCTTGCCTTACTTCAGAAAGGCTAGAGATATTTTCAAGAGGTGTTTTAAGGGAGGGGGCACCTATTACTCTTAACGGCTGTCTTAGATAATGTGGTGCATGTTAGACATGGCATGATTCATTGTTGAAGGCGGCCTACTAGAGTACCATAAAGTGTGCCCAAGCCATGTCAGCTCACAATCAATATAGTGTTCACTGATGCAAGAAGCAACATTATCACATCCTGGATACTACCCCCAAAGCCCAGCCTGAGCACTAAATATCTCCAATAACAAGACTATGTGAAGTGACAAGGGCTATTATTTTTAACCTGCAGACTAAACCTCTCTGAGAAGCTGAGCTGCCAAAATCCTCCCATTTGAGTTTATCAGGGCAGCCGCCTCAGCCCCTTCGTAATCCCACGACAGACATCAAAATGCTTGCCTAACACAGCCAAGATTGGCAGTTCCATTTAGCTGGATTGCCAAACAGCACGTTTGGTTGATGGGACAGGTTAAATGTGGGATTTCTTTTATGGTGTTTGTAATCATCTTCTAAAAGATGGAACTTTGATTTCAATGTATCAGGGAAAATGTACTCTAATAAATGAAACCTTCTCCCACCTTGGATTTCTTTTGAGAGAGAAAAAAATCTGTTCTTAATATCTGTACTGTAAAGAAAGGTCATGTCTCAGAGAAGCTTTCATTACTCATAAAAGGAAATTGACACAGATTCCTAAACATGAAATAAAAATTATTCATGCAACACAAACCTTGACCACAAAAGCCTTAAAAAAATTATCCAGTTTTATTTCATGCTAATATTTTACAAGAGATTAAAAACTAGATGTTGAAATGGGAAAAGCAGAGGGGAAAAAGTGCGTTCAAAATCTTGTTTTTTTACAGCTTCAGAGTTCTTCAGCTTGGCATAATTCATAGTGGTTCATAGTACCAACTTCAACTTGGGCAACTTTATCCTAATATAGAAGAGTTTTTGAAGTGGAATTGCTACTGAAAAAGTCAAATCCATAAGCACCAAGAGCTATGAATAATACATGTACAGGTTATCTCTTTTTTAAAAAATTAAAATTACAGCCTAGTTGTGCTGGTCACTCTATACAGCACTCCCACAATAAAATGCATGCCAGAATTCACTGGATACAGGCATGTTGATCTTCAAGACATCAGTTTCCTTAATTTGTATGGAGAAACAGGAAAGGAAAATATTCATTAGTGGTTTTCGCTTCCTTGCTCTTGCCAGAGCCTTTACTAGCTGACAAGGAATTAATAGAACTGATTAGCTTCTCTTTTTTCCATTTGGCTAAGCCTTTCATTTTATTTTTTCTTGTGTGTGTGTATATATGTACCTTCAGGTTGCCTGTCAACTCGTGGTGACCTCATGATTTCATAGGGTTTTCTTAGGCAAGGAATATGCAGAGGTGGCTTTGCCAGATGCTTTCTCTGAAATAAAGCCTACAGCATCTGGTATTTATTGGCAGTCCTCCATCTAAGTACTAACCAGGGCTGACTCTGCTTAGCTTCCGAGATCAGATCAGATCTGGTGCTGTTAGGGTATTTCTCATAGGACTTCAAAGATAATATTGAACGAGTTGCCATATATGAATTCACTAAGCCATACCAGAGGTGTATTGTAGCTCAGCATTGAGAAATATTGTATCTCAGGCTGGTGTCTTTTCCAGCCTTGTTAGGTGGTGGTAACTGAAAACTTGAAAAGGCCAGGGGTTGAACATGACACCTTCTGCACACCCGGCTATGCTCATGTCCAGACAACGCCTCCCAAGGTAGTACACGGATGGCTAATTTTCCTTGCTAGTGACCTGCTAAAGCCAGTAGTAATTAACATGTTCTACTGCTTTCAATGAGACAAAGTCACAGCTAACCTGGATCAGGGCCAACCGCCTTTTTGATTGAATGTTACATGATATTTATTACACTGCCAATTCAGAATGTATCTAGATACTCTTTCACCCTACTATGGATTGGAATTTAGCAAAGCCAAAGCTCGAGGGTCGGGGAGAAGTGCTGCTACATGTTTCTAACATGTCTGAGAATCTCCAGGAGGAGAGAATCATTAATTTTTCCAAATATTCTGGTCCAGATACTGAGGAACTTGCAGGAAGTCTGACATTATGCTATTCACAGACTTCTGATGTCTCTTCTGTGTTCCATCTTAGTACTATGCCATTCAAATGACTTTTCAAACACCCTCCTCTCACAGTTTTCCAATCCACATCGATTTGAATTTGAAAGCTTGCATTCATTCCAATGCATCTATCCACTGCTGGTATTAATGAGCTAAAACTTACAAAGATATACTCAACAAACAATGTATCTAGCCCTGTAGGAAAAGCCAAACATATTGGGGGGCATTCTCTGACAGATTAGTAGAGGGCTTTATATCTGGCCCTTCCATGCTCATGAGGGTTTGTGACGCAGAACCCTTGTGAAAGTGGAAAAAACATGAATAACTCCTCCCCTGCAATCCCATTCCCATTCCCCTCCAGAACTTCCCCCCTCCCTCTCTGGCTCCAGCATTCCTGGAGGAAGCAAAAAGACAAGCTAAAAAGCTTACCTCAGACAAAGAAGAATGGGTTTCTGGAATTCTAGCAACTTCTGGTCACTATGTTGAGAAAGGAGGGGTAGAAGCAAAGAGAACACCTGTCCAATCAGCCATTACACAGCAGAATGTGCAACTACATAGTAAAGAGTATATCTTTGTAATTTTTAGCTTATTAATACCAGCTGTGGATAGATGCATTGGAATGAATGCAAGCAGAATGTGCAACTACATGGAGGACATGGCTCCAGCAGTGAGAGAGGGCTTTGCTCATCCAAAAGGGGGGAAAAAAAACAATTTTAAACACAAGTCTCGCAAGTCTGGAGTGAAGAATGCAAGGGAATGGGAGGAGGAAACTAGTGGGGCGGGGAGGTAAGCATGTGCCTCATAAATAATTAAATTTGCCAAGGTCAAACCTGTGGAGGGAGGACCGTATATACTTTTTCAGACCTTGGGGAAGGAGGTGTCCAGTACCTCCTTCCAGAAGGCCTTCGTCCTAGTGTATTTAATAGCCACAGCGGTGTCTACCCAGCCAGTGATCAGGCTCATTTTGAGTGTTCTTGACCACGGAGGGAGGAAGGATCAGACTTACACCAGGGGTGGAGACTGCTCCTTCTTCTTCTTCTGTACATGCTCAAAAGCAGCCACAATGAGCTTGAGTATATCCCTCTGCTGATCATTGGCTAGGGAGATGGAACTGCACCCAACACACATACAGCTGTTGTTGCATACTTGGGGGATTCATTGGGCACCAGTTCTGCTGGCTCCCATTATGAATGCAGTCAGAGACTTACACTCCATTAGAACGATGTAAAATCTCAGCTGTTGTATTCTGGGGAAGGTTTACATCATGAATTCACAGCAGTGGTGATAATGGCCAACCTGCAAGAAAAGGCAAGTGAATGGATGGGGGCAGTGACATGACCAGAGAAGGCATGCACATGGGCTGCCCTCTCCCGTTTGCTTGCCTTTTGCCCAGATCCGTGGAAGGAAGACACATGTGAATGGGCAAAAGGCAGGGGGGACGAGACGGGGAGAATGGTGGGAGAGGCAAGCAAGCACCTCGCGAATAGTCAAGTTCGCGAAGGTCCAACCCATGAGGGTGGAGAGAGGACTGTACATATTTTCTGTAAAAGGATGCGTTCATGATATTCTTCTGTGAAATACAGAAACACGTTCACGTAGCTTCTGCATGAAAGAATATGAGAAACTGCATCAACTATTGACCTTAATGTTAAACAAATAGTCTTGTGCATTTTTACACAGAGTGCACAGAATCTGATGGCACTTAATTCCAAGTAAATATGTTTGGGACTGCAGCCATCTTGTGAAAGCTTAAATATATGATCAACTAACAGGTAAATTTTAGAAACACTTATAGACTCAAATGGTGCCCCTTAACTAGGCAGTATTTTGAAACAATCACTATTCATACAATTTGTTATAGAAACCACATCAGAAACAGCATCTTAGTAAAGCCATTTCATGTCTCCTTTCACAGAAGATGAAATACTTCTTATAAGATGGCACCTGCTGCAATGCACAGCCCTACCAGAAAAGCTGAAAACAGTTGCCAGTGAATAATAATTTCAGTATCCTTGCCAAATTCTAAATGATTTTGTTGTGGTGTTAGCCTTCCACTTCTGACAAAGCAGGTGTTGCTAAGAGATTGTTTTTACCGTATGTAAAACAGCTTTACCACAACTTGAAGCCATTGATTGGGCAGCCCAGCAGCATTTGGAAATAAATATTCCAAAAGGGAGCAATGCTGCATCATGCTATGCCATAGTTCCTAGGAGGTTTATTGAGGTGGGAAGTGGTTGCCCCCTTGTGCTAAAATATATCTTCTCAAAATATAGATTACAATCATTTTGCTTAATCTTTACTCATCTATCCAATGAATATATAGCCAACCACATTTTGTGCTTTCTGGTAATATATGTAAACTATCTTGTGTTGTACATGAAAATTTGTGCTGAAGCACAAGATCATTCTCCTATGCACACACAATGTGGAAATGAAGTGGAGATGCTTGATGACTCTGTTCCTTTCAGTGTGTGTGTGTCTATTTTCTTTTTGTCTGAAAAACTTCCCCCAGAGGCACGGCTCATGTACTACGTTGTTCTAGATTAAGAAACAATAACCCTAAGATTAGAGTATGGTGGCAGTTTAACTGAGGTGGATGGATCTATGACAGCCTTCTGAAAAATAGGTCTCCTTCCACCAGCAGAAGTCTTCTGCTCCAGGGGGAACAGAAAAAATATTTGTTGGTACTTCCCTTCATCTGCACTCCCCATTGATCTCTGGTGAGCTGAAACTCTCTAGAGCAGTGCAGAAGGAAGTGTGGAAGCTAGAAAGAAGGAATTGGTAATGTTTATGTGCCATCTCTGTTTTCCTTTTCACCAGTAGAAATCTTCTGAACAGTTCTGCTCAGGTGTTACCCCCCACTGGACAGAACCCTGTCCTGGGGGCATATAAAATTAAAATCAAAAATATCAGCTATGCCAGAGAGGTTGCCTGGGTGGGTGCGTAGACAAATAGGTCAAGTGACTCGACATAGGTCAAGGCCAGGAAAATCCCCAGTCATGTTTCTCAAGGAGACCTCAGGCAAGGCATGTCCACATAAACAAAGGGTCCTCAGCCACAAAGCCAACTTGAGGGGATTACCAGGTTTTCCCCTGCTGAGCAATGCTTGCATTGGCAAATCCTGTGAGGGCGAGGTCCATTGACATGAAACAATCATGCAAGCCATCAAGTTGCTATTGTGCAGTATTCTCCTTCTGTTTCAACCATTGTTTTTTTCCTGGGAACAGGTCTGCCCCCAAGGTACGTTGTGCCTATAAGTAGACCCCCTTTTGGACACCCTTTTTGGAGAACTCCCCCGCTATACTAGCAGACCGGCATTCTGTTAGTTGAATGCTCCCTTTAGACACTTCTCTTTGCTGAGCCCCTTCTTTCTCACCACTTCCTGTACTGAAGACTTCTAGACAGGTGCAGTATTACTGCCCTTACACCCTCTCTGCTTATCCCCTATAAGCTTTCACCTCTTACCCTTCTCAATAGGCCTTGTGTGCATGAGTGAGTGAGTGGCCCTTTCCACGTGTGGGAAAGGAACCGCACAAAAACTGGACTCGCCAGACTTCTTCAGCGTCCAGGCGAGTCTATCGGGACGAGGAGCAGTGCGAGCTCGTTGCTCCGCACTGCTTCAGCATCCAAAATGGCAGCTTCTGGTTTGTGGAGGCTCTCCACCAACTGGAGAAGCTCACCAGCCTAAAGCCCGCCCCCGGCAGATTTGCAGGCATGCACTAGTGCGCACCTGCAAATCTGCACTGGAGTGTGGCGATGGAGTGACACGGGGTCGTGTGCGCCGTGCTTTTTAAAAGCCTCTTAAAAGAGATTTTTAAAAAGCACACCGCACGACCAGTTCCGGTCACTCCGGAGAGGACTGAGGTGTGGAACTATGGTCTGTTGGAGGTCACTCTGCACCGTTTTAATAGGCCGGTGTGGAAAGGGTCAGTGTCTGTGTGTGGAAACACATTTGCTAATAAATTTCATTATTGACACAATTGGCTCGTTTTTGCTCGGTCTTACCCCATAAAAATTGAGTTGAAGATCTCGCTGAGTTACCCTGCCCCTCGTTCTGCCATAGCCAGTGCTCCACTATTCCCCCAGTCTTTGCATTTTTGGACCAAAACAAGGTGTCCCCCAGGGGACCCCCAGAAGTCAGGGTAACACAGGCAATGCTTGTTCACCAGAAAAGAACAAAGGCCCAGTTCACAATCTCTCTATATGCAAGAAGTAGATGAGAACATTTTACATATCCAGTCCATAAATCTACACATTAAGGTAATTTTGCTGGCCAGTGAGCAAAGGCAAGAGTCTTGGAACTCAAATTAGCCCTTGTATCTAACTGTTAGATTATATCATGTACTTAAAAACTGGAAATACTTTAGTGTTCCAGAAAGTGGGGAGTTACAAAGTAAGGAAATAAGACAAAACCAGAAAAATTCAATGATGATGTGAGAGTCACCTGTATTTTAAAGCTCACTTATTACACTGAATGCTTCCTGCTTCCATGAATTTTATAATATTTGACTTTTATTGCTATTTTATTTGATCTGTGTAGTGCCTCAGGCACCTAAGAAGGAGAGGAATGATTCATAAAAGTATTTAAAAATTACATAAATAATTGTATGTAAGAAATATCAGCCTTTGTCATAAAGTACTTGGGATTATTGAGAGGAAAGCTAAGACCATAGTAATGCTTCATCATCAACAGAGTGATTGTCATCATTATGTTATCACGTTATAATTATATGCTAATGATAAGGGTGGTGATGCCATCATATCCATGTGCAGCACAGGTTTGTTACCACAGTGTTGTTGATTAGAAAACTTTTAGGGGGAATGAGGTGATTTGTGAATATTTTGCACTTGGAACAGGAGGGAAAGCAATAAGAGATCATACTGCCCTTTAATATCTGTTTGCTATTTCATAAGAATGACAGAAGTTGAATGCAGTGCCACGAGTTCGCTCGTGTTTGCTGAAAGCTGGAGGGAAGCCATTTACACCCAGGACATTGTGAGAAAACCCCAAAGCTGGCCTGTTTTTCAGGTCATCTGATACCAGATCTCCTGAGGCAGAGATAGGTAATTGCTGAGAAATGTCTCATAACAGAGGTGAAATGTACACATTGCATTGACATAAGGACGTTGAACAGCAATTAAACTCATCAACTAATCTCTAAGAATACGACTCCATGACAGGAAGGAAAGACCCTGAGGGAAGAGATTTTTTTCCCCCTGTCACTTACTAGCCAATCACCCATACTTATTTATTTTACTTTATTTTACTTTTTTTCATTTTTTAAGGAACACGGTGACAGCCAGTCATTTCTCCTCCCTCTCCATCATTCTGATTAGCAAGCTTTTAAGAGCTTCGGTCTTTTTGCACAATTTTTATTTAATGAGAGAAGTAACTACTTTTCTTTAATTTGTGCTCTGCTGGCTTGCTGCTACATTCTATATTGGCACTCATTTTCCAACCTGAACTCTCCATGTTCTCTTCTACTCCTGATTGTGGGTTGCATGCAGCATCAATCCTTTTGTGGACAGAGGGACCCTTTCTCTCTGCAGGAGTCCTTTAATCCATATGAGGGATCCTTGTGGCTGAATAAATCTTTGTGGATTACCCCTTCATTCCCATCTTATGACTGGGTGACTTTTGAATGTGCCACTTAGGGCCTTTCTGCACTAGACTGATATAGTGCCCTTATTCTACTTTCAACATCCTATGGAATCCTGGGGTTTGCAGTTTCAGGAGGGGCCTTTAGACTTCTCAGCCAGAGAGCTCTTTGGCCTCAGTAAACTACAAACCTCAGAATTCCACAGGATGTTGTAAGTAGAATAATAGCACTGTACCAGTCTAGTGCAGAAAGGCCCTCAGTCTTTCATTGTCTTCTACTGTAGCTCTCCCCACTTTTTTCTTTAGGTGTAATCACAGGAAGTTGAACTTTCTCTCAAGCACAGGCAAACGTGCAGACCTATGATCATGGTGGCTTGGCCATTTTGGTAGTTATGGTCCAAAAAAGGAACTTTTCCAAGATCTAGATCAACTACATATTTCCATGAATGTTGGGAAATCCATTTGATGCACAGTTAATAGACCAGTCACAAGAAAAGTGATTCCTTCAAAACATTATGAAGAACTTCTGTTCTGTAGGAGTTGTTAGACAGTGGAATGGACTACCTTGGAGGGTTCTCCTTCTCTGGAAGTTTTTAAATAGAGGTTAGGTGGCCAACTTTCCATTTAGTTGTATATTCCTGCACAGCAAGGGGTTCGACTACACATCCCTTGTGATGCCTTCCAACTCAAAGTTTTTGTGACTTTTTTAAATAAATGCTATCCTAAACATCACAGTTTCCCTTTAAATATTTCCACTCTAAATTATATTTCCCAAATCCATGATCTTGCCTCCATGAAAAATTTCCCGCTTTAAAATCTAGACAGCTATTCATTCTATCACTAGTCACATTTTTTCCTCAGTCGGTGACCATTCATCAGTTAGTGAGATACACAGTGAGAACCATGGAATGCATCAGAGAGCTTCTTAAACTGGGAGAAAGCTAAGCAAAGACACTGCTTAGTAAAGTAAAGTAAAGTAAAGTAAAGTGCAGGCAGGACATAAACAGCCCATGTGGCAACATTTAACTCATAAACTGCTACCTCATTTTTCGGTAACACACCTGGAGGTGCCAACTGTTGTACATTTGGGGAATGTTTGGGGAATATTTGTAGATCCTATCTACTTTCCTGATCCAGCTTCATCTATTATTTATTTACTGTGTTTATATGCTACCTTTTTCTCAGAGGGAGGAGCCTTTCTCTCAGCACAGCATCCAGGGCAGTGTACAATGTTTCAAAAGCATAATGCCGTTAAAAAAATCCCTCTTTAGCACAAATGTTAGAACACAAATTGAACTTATGTTTAAAAAACACAAGTTAAAGCAGTATTAAAAACAAGTTTGAAATAGTATTAAAAGACACTTAAAATATATAAAAATAAAAACATTCAATCTCCCATTTTCTGCTGCAACTCATGAAAAACCAAAAGTTCCCTAATATAAGAAAGTCTTTATCTACCAGTGGAAATATAGCAGAAAGGGGAACAACCAGACCTCCTGGGTTAGGGAGATCCATAACTTTGGAGCAGCCACTGAGAAGGCTCTCTCTTATATCCTCACCAGATGTGCATGTGATGGTGGTGAGACTGACGCCATTTCTGCACTAGACTGTTATAGTGCTATGATTCCACTTGCAACCTCCTATGGGATCCTGGGGTTTGCAGTTCAGGGAGGGGCTGGCCGGCCCCTCCCTGAACTGCAAACCCCAGGATCCCATAGGAGGTTGCAAGTGGAATCATGGTGTTATAACAGTCTAGTGTGGAAACGGTGTGAGAGAAATCTTCCCTCTCTAGATCTTAAAACATGGGCAGGCTCATATTGGGAGATATGGTTCTATGACAGAACCCATAGAACAAATCTTAAAGAGAGAAAAGGTAGGATTGACTTTTATTAGGTCTATAATAGATCTATAATGAGTTAATACTAGAATTCAGCAGTTAAATTGTGAATATCCTGACAAATGGCTTCTGACTAAATATTTATTTTGTGCTTTGGCACCAGTTCTGCAACAAAGGCTAGTTCTGCACAAAATCACTATCCTGCAACAGCAACACGTTGTTTCTGGTCCAGTTGTCATGCATGACGTCATCACTATCCAGCTGCTATCTTGTTCCCAAGCGTTGCAAAACCACCTTATACCATTTCCAGAAAAAATCCATTAAGAGCCTCCTTCAGTGTTCCAGTCCTCTCAGCTGGCTCAATGCAGTACCATAACAATGCTTGATAGCACTTCCTGTCTTCCTAGATCCAGGAGTGGGCAGGGTATGGGTGTGTCCGGCTTGTTCCTCCCTCAGCTACTTCCATGGCGTGGTAACTTCAAAATCGATCATCTCTCCCTATCTTCAAGTTCTCCTTTGAGTTAAAACTTTTTATTTTTTTTAAATACATTTTTAAGCATTATAGCAAAACAATGCAATAGTGTACTAGTGTGTCATGCCATTACAACATTGCTATGCTAGTATGGCTTCCAAAAAACCCCCACTGACTTATCAGGGGCAGTGGAGTGAGGTGAAGGCGGGAAAGGAGAAGCTAAGGATGCTGTAGTGTGGAAGGAACACCAGTGGCAATACTGCTACTCACCTGCTTAAGGTGGAAGGGTGCAGAAGAGAGCATTTCTAACCTGCTACCATCATGTGAATGGCAATGCTGGGACTGGAATGGAAGAATGTGTTAATGGGGTATGGTGTGGAAAGGGCCAAAGTTTTTCATACCTCTGTGCTCAGTTACAGGCCTGATTAATGGTCAGATTAACCTGACTAATGGTGGTTTTTCACAGTGAATGAACCACATGGAGAGACACTCAGAAATTCAGGCAGTGAAAAGTATTAGATAACCCACAGTCCACAAACTTCACTCTGAGGTAGACAGTAGATTCTATTTGTAGATAATGCAGGCAACATAATACACTTCTTCTAAAGTCTAGCAGACATGAAACACACACCTTTTATAGGTACAATTCCAAAATTTATATGTGCAAAGCTGTGATTGGAGAAGATCATAAATCTAGCATCACATCACCTCTCAGACTGTTCCCAGAGCCATGATTGGTTCCCACTTCTCATTCCTGACATAGGCATATTTCCTGCCTTTTATCTCAAAGACACCAGGTTCTCAAAACACCAGCCTTTACATTTTCATTTTCTCCCAGCTCTGATCTTCCCCCCTTCATGGGATACATTGTAGCAATAGGCAATAAAGCAATTAACCAGTTGAGACTTGGTAATAATACAGGTGGGCTTCAAATAGATACATTGTTGCAATTATCAATTAGCACTGGATACTTTGTAGCATTATATGGAGTTCTTAATGGAGTTCTACAGCACTACTTTTACACTGACTACAATACACTATAGCAATGCATATCCAGATCAACTTATGGCAGGAGCTGTGCATCCTGACAGGCAGCTTGGACCTGAAGAAAAGAAGAGCCACTTCTTCTTTTGGCATGAGCTACCAATTCCAATTCTAATTTCGTGACTTCATAATCCCTGTAGAATTCACCTCAAGTGAAATAATGCTTCATAATTCTTACCTTATTTATCTTCAATGACTTGAAAGGTTGTGGGATCCAGTTGTTTCAGTGTAGTCAAGCAACAAGGGGGCAAATGTTATTAACGGGGAAGAACAAATAAAAGCACTGCTTTAAGCAAAGAAACCCTGGAATTTATGTGCTGAGTTTAGGAAAGCCTGAAAAAAAGAAAGAAAAAAGAAAAAGAAAACTCGAATCAATAAATACAATGTTGTACTGTAGCTGTCTTCTAGTTAATGGCATATGTAGGTGTAAGTCAACCTTATGTTGACATATGTCATTTTTTGGTCATTGCAGAGGCTGATATTCCCTCCCCCTCTGTGCAACAACCAAAACTCCCTCCCCAGACTTATCATAGAACATCTGCAGCTTCCTCATGGCTATTTTGTGCCTGATCGTGACAAGGGAGGGGATCAGAGAATCATCTGGCTGTTTCCCCATGGCTGGATGCAAAACGATTACATCTGGCAGACTTCTTTGCATGACGTAATCATTTCTCATCTAGCTATATCCTCCCCCCTCTGTAGTTTCCACTTGGCATAGAATATCCTGAGGGGCAGGGATAGGGAGGGGCACCACTTACTGCTTTACAGTAAGTGGCGAACAGCCAACTGTAACACAGTTCTACATAGAGAACTACTATGCTTTGTTGAACCATACAGTATTTTGGCATCTCTCTCTCTCTGTGCATGTGTGCTCACAGCATCATTAACAACAACCATGTTGTGATGATGAGCCTTCAAGTTATTATTGACTTATGGTGACCACAAGACAAAGTTATCACGGGGTTTTCTTGGCAAGATTTCTTCAAAGGAAGTTGGCCTTTGCCTTTCTCTGAAGCTGAGACAGTGTGACTTATCCAAGGTTAGCCAATGGGTTCCATGGCCACGTGGGGAATTGAACCCTGGCCTCCAGAGTCCTAGTCCATCATCCAATCCACTACACCACCCTGGCTTTCAATATAATATAATATAACACATTTTTTCTGCCTTTATCATCTATCGTTTGTTGTGAGCCTTTGAGTCATTTCTGACTCAACTCTAAGGAAATCCAATCATGGGGTTTTCTTGGAAAGATTAGTTCAGAGGAGGTTTGCTATTGCTTTCTGCCAAGGCTGAGAGAGTGTCACTTGCCCAAGAATTCCACAGTCAAGTAGAGATTCGAATTCTTGTCTCTCAGACTGCACAACCTGCTCATCATTGCAGCTTTTTCAGTGTTCCTACCACCAATTCCCTCTCCCCAATGCACATTACAGATCTGATCAGAACTCACCTTCCCCGTAACATAACACTCATACAGTCACTTTGAGCCAATCATAGTTTCTTAGCTTAATCTATTTCACAGAATTGTTCTTAGCATAAACATCGGATGGATAGATATAGTAAAATAATATACAATCCTCCAGGAGATAAATGGAACACAGTTAACAAAGCTACAGTTGAAGAAATAACCATGATTGTTATAAAGAAATGCATGCACTAATAATGTCCTTTTTCACCAAGGAATAAGTCACATTGGATTCAGTGCAACGTATGATTACATTGTTAATATGAATGGAACATTGCTCTGAAGAATAAAAACCTTCTTCATAGAATCATAAAGCTGGAAGAGACCACAAGGGTCATCAAGTCCAACCTCCTACCATGCAGGAATACACAATCAAAGCATTCCTGACAGATGGCCATCCAGCCTCTGTTTAAAAACCTTCAAAGGAGGAATCTCTACCACACTTTGAGGCAGTGTATTTCACTGGCAGATTGCTCTTATAATCAGGAAGTTCTTCCTAATGTTTACGTGGAATCTCTTTTCCTGAAGTTTGGAGCCATTGCTCTCTGAAGCATCTGAAAACAGACTTGCTCCGTTCTCCATATGACATCCCTTCAAATATTTGAACATAGATGTCATGTCATTTCTTAACTGTCTCTTCTCCAGGCTAAACATCCCAGCTCCCTAAGTCACTCCTCATAGGGCATGGTTTCCAGGCCTTCTACCATTTTGGTCACCCTCCTCTGGACATGTTTCTGTGTGTCAATATCCTTCCCGAACTGTGGTGCCCAGAACTGGACAGAGTATTCCAAGCAGAAATCCAGGTCAAAATCCACAAAAACATCTCCCAGTGCTACACCTCCACAAGTTAGCATTTCTTTTCTGTCGCACTGTGCAGCTCTGACACACACAGAGGGTTAATAAATCAAAATGAAGGGGTGGGGAAAAGAAAACCAATAAAACTAAGCCTTAAAATATAATGCTTATGCAAATTTCAAAAGCAAACAAAATTCTGAATTGAAAGAAGGAAAGAAAAGAATCTAGCTAGGAATGCTTCTCTGAAATCTTGAGCCTATTTTAGGAAGGTTAGAGCTAGAAAAGAAAGTCTATGTGTCTGTGAGAAATAGAGATTGAGAGCACTTGGTGCATACTTCTGCGAGTGCTATAATTCAAAAGGGATGTCATCTAGAAAAATTCTTCTAAACTGTTAGTGTGATCCCCTTCTCCTGCTTTTTGCAAAGTGTAATTGTTCCTTTTTGCTTACCTCAAAAAGCAATTTGGAGTCAAAGAGCACTGAATATTCTGTTCCAAAGCCAGGAGTAGCCAAAGCAATTTGCCCTTGGTTGAGCCTGGTGTAGCAGTTTGAGCATTGGACTATGACCCTGGAAATCAGGGTTTGATTCTTGGATTGGCCATGGAAAGCCACTGGGTGACCCTGGGAATGTCACACTCTCTCAACCCCAGAAAATGCTGCTATAGGTTCACCTTAGGTTTACCATAAGTCAGAAATGACTTGAAGGCACACAACAACAAAGCCTACTAAGAAGGACAAGAATCCATCCCTCCTCTTTTCCTGAACTAATTGAGTACAAACTCTTTTAGCACTTTGAACTCAGTTGGAGGAGGAGATACAAACCAGGACATTTTGAAAGCAACTGAAAAAGTAGGATGGCAGAAGACAGTGGGGGGCATGCACCTCACCTTGTGCCCAAACCTATGAACTCAAAGAAACTTGTAACAAAATTAAAAACAGCTGTAAATAAAATACAAAAAGTTTTAATTATAACAAATTATAAGTTTTTTTAATAAAAAATATTAGAACACAATAGAATTAAAAGCTATTTGAAAACACATCAATTAAAATATAAAGCCTCTTCCTTGGCATTCAGTTCCCAAAAGCCTGCCCAAATAAAGAGATCTTTGTCACCAGTGGAAGGACAACAAAGAGTCTTCTTTGGAGGAAGTTTCAAAAGCTGGGAGCAGCCACTGAAAAGGCCCTGTTTCATATCCCCACCCAATGTCTTTGAGGGTGATGATGCCAAAAAAAGAGCTTCCCCTGAAGATCTTAAAAAACAGGCAGGCTCATATGAGAGACTATGGTCCATACTATCTGGATCCAAGCCATATGAGACTTGATAGGTAAAAAGAGTTCAGCACTTTGAATTGTTCCCAGAAGCAGGCCCACACACAGTGACATACTTATAACCAGAAAGTCTACTCTACTGTCGAATAGCTCTAGTCATAATGTCAGCAGAAGAAGGACATATCTCTTCATGGAGAATAAAGAATTTTCTCTTGAAGTTTAGCTAAAATCTACTTCCCCACAATTTCTACCCATTAGTTCTATGAAACACCAGATAACAAGTCTACTTCATCTTCTGGCTAAGAGTCCTTCTGATATTTGAAGACTGCTCATGTCTCCTTGTTGTTGTTTTTGATGATTGCAATGATTTATTTTTGATTATTGCAATGAAACTCAGCACTGGGATTCAAGGCAACTTCCAAAGAACAAAACAGAGGCAGATAAAAACATATTATTAATAATGGCATAACAAAAAGTTAAAATTCTATCAATAGAGTTAAGAGAAACTTAAGACATGTCTGTTAGAAAGGCAAGAAAATAAAAGAACTATTAAATTCTTAGAAGACAGGAGGAAATGCATGTTCATTCATAGCAATGGCAGCTGCTGTGCCAGAGTGAGAGGTCAGGTTGTTGCCCAGCACAAAAAATGGTGGGGGGGGGGCACTTGTCCAATGGCTCTTAGCGCCATTTTCTGTAGAACCATGTTCCCTGGCTTCAGTGCAAGAGACAGTAGGCTTGGATGCTAAGGAACAGAAACCTCTTTAAACCAAAGGCAAACGGCCACTGAAGGCAAATGAATTATCACATTGATTGCATTCTGTTTGAGAATACAGAGACCATCTCTGTATTCTCAAACAGAACGTTAAAATGGCCATAGTAGAAATTCCAAGCTTTTCCTCGTGACTGTAGAAGAGGCTGTTTGTGAATCAACAGTCCAGAGATGTTCCTGAAAGCCTTTCTTCTTGGGTACATTCCTGTCATACATACATGCAATGTGCCCTGCCTTAAGGTTAATTTATATTTGAGCTACACAATAAACTCCATCAAGATTCACTTCATGTGAGCTACATTGAGTCAAGTATCCTCAGATAAAAAGAACAGCATTGACTCTTGAGCAAAGCTTTGGGAAGTCACTGCAGGTGACTGCAGCTCTCAGAATCTCTTTGCCAATGTAATCACAGAACCTTCAAATAGAGAATAGACTGAGGCCGTTTCTGGACAATCTCGCTGTCCCATGATGGGGATGTGTTGCTGATGGTCCACAAGTTGTACTTTCACACAGCGTCATCATGGTCCCACTTCCAACATGTCCCCACCCATTGTAATTATAGGATCTTCCATGACTAGATAAAAAATTTCTGGTAATGGTCCCTGATTGTGTGACATTCCCACTACTGGTGGCTGTGCAGAAAGGGAAGAAGTGCGATTTAGGCGCTTCCTTCCCCAGTGCAGCATGGGAAGTGGCCAATTGCACTGAAGAAGGAAGGCGCATGTTGCTTGCGCTACCCTTCCACAGTCAGCCAGTCAGGTGTGAAGGGGAGTGTTCATGTCATGCTCCCATCCCAGCATTGGTACTGCTGAGATCGCAACGGGATGACAACAGAGGCAGGTAAGCTGTGGAAATTGCCTGAAATGAAGCAGATGATGGGCTAAAACTCAGAAATCTTAACCAATGAGTGCGACTTTGACAACATGGAATATGATTCCCCGGAGTGTGGTAGAGTCTCCTTTGAAGGTTTTTAAGCAGAGGCTGAATGGCCATCTGTTGGGAATGTTTTGATGTGTGTTCCTGCATGGCAGGGGGTTTGACTGGATGGCCTCGGGGTCTCTTCCAACTCTGTGATTCTGTGATTCTAACATGATCAGTCTAAACAGCAGAAAAATATTTTACACCAGTGCTTGTTTGATTGTTGACAGGGGGCTTTATGAAACTGATGAAAACTGTGGACCCTCTCCCAGAAGAATGTACAGAAAACCCACACATTTTAAAATGCTGCATACAGTTTTATTGGATTAGAAATTGATTTCTTTCATATAGACTAGTCTGGAATGAAATAATTACAATGAATATTTGAAAAGCTTGATTGTTAACCTTAAAATTGATTGTGACAGGAAACATTCAAAGTAACAGGTAGGACTTCAAAGGGGGGAATCATTTTTTACACCCCATTCAGGAACCTCCATGAGGTATGTTCATGGACCCTGTAGATGTTCATGGATTCAAGGTTAAGAAATCCTGCTTTATGTATCGCAGTGAGAAAGAACAGCAGTACTTTCCAGCACCCCTGTTCACAATGAAAGAGGAGACAATGTCTTTGCCCAGCTATAAGGAACATTGGTCGGGCTCAGGCATGAATAGATATAAGGAATGAATTTCTCAAAATTAAAGGTGCATTCATTGCAATGCTCACTGAGGAACACAAATCATTTGAGACAGCCAGTCAGGAGTCACCCAAGGAAGGGAATGAATTACAGGCAACTTCAAAGGGCCCCCAACTGCCCTCTGTGACATCCCCTCATTAAAAGCTTATTTGCTTTGATTCACAAACCGTCATGTAAAGCTACAAAAGCATTCATGAGTATCATCATCACTTCATGGTAGAAAGATGAATAAACCTTGGATTTGTAAAATGGTGTAAACTACTATATTTTGATACAAAATAAAAGCCAGCAAACATTCACATCTCTCTCTGTCATTCCAATGTTTTTAGCCATGATTTGTTTTTCTTCTGCCTTGCCTTTGGGAGCAAAGCAATTGCTTTCTGCAGTCTAAGCTTGGATTATAGCAGAAGAGATCACACACATACTTGCCTATACTATTGCATCATTCCCATTTAGTCTTTGCAATGAGACAGAACAGAAAAATATTAGAGCAACTGGCTATCCAGAAATCTGAGAAATGTGATGCAATATGCCTGTACTGTATGGAGAGAGATTTGGATCAAACTGTGGTAACTTTTCCTGGGTGGGGGTGTCTGTCAAAAATCAATACATCTAGAATAAAAAAAAATGTGTAGTACAGATTGCTGTTCACCGGACCTCAAACTCCTATGTATCCCCACTAAGATCTAGAATCCATTTCAATTGTAATGCAGTGAGTCAGCTGCAGTGTGTTTTTATATAAGGTTCATAAGTCCAGTGTGGCATAGCGATTTGAGTGTTGGGCCATAACCCTAGGGACCAGGGTTTGATTCCCCACAGAGTGAGGGAAATGCATGGAGTGCCCTTGGGAACTCAATGAGTTAAATCCAGAAATATGCCAATATTCTACATTGGCTACTTAGTTACAAATGCATAACTGATGCCTCCTAGCTCAATCCTCCAAATCTATCTTAACAGCCAGCATCTGTATCAAGTGGCTGATGGTGAGGAATTGTGGCACGGTTCTTGTTTCTGATTGTCACAGGCTTGCTTGCCAATTGGAAGAGTCTGGAAATATCATCATCCTTGCAACCTGCTTGGCAGCTTAAGAGACCTCCTCCATTCGATGTGGCTACTGGCTCTGAAAGTGGGCTATTTATGAGGTGTTTATGATTGTGCAATAGTGCCACAATCATAATTATACAGTCTTATTGAATACAGAGCAATTATGACTCTGTCTTTCTGGGTTACAAGTCCATAACTGCAATACAGAATGCCACCATGAGTACATACTTAGCAAAGACCTGTTGAAATTAGTTGAGTTTCAATTTAGTCATGACCAGGCAAAGTCCTACTGGAATTCATTGGTAAACTCTAAGCACAAGTTTCAATCCAAACCATTAAAAATAACACTTGGAGAAAAACAGTGGATCCTGTCTGAAGGGAAGCAATGTTTTTCACATGAAGAAACCATTCAGCCATTCCAGGTATTCACAGATAAGACAGACACATATTGTGTACTTACTCCAAGTATTGTTATTCCGGTTATTCTAAGACTGACCTTCAGAAAAGGTTCCCATACATACCATTTCAATCTTCAGTAATGGTGTGAACAATGGGATTGTAGTGATTTGGGGACAAAATTCTGTTGAAAGAGACATATGTTGGATATTTTAAAGATAAGTTGCAAACAACAACAATGGATTTTAAAATCATAGTTATATCTTATTATAGGAATGTTAGCAACACAATTGTTTTTTTAAGCCAGAGGAATTCCTGATTTAGTCTTATGTACTAGAGTTGCTAGGTCAGGATTATCTCAGGCCCTGAGGTTTCAAGATGAAATCTTGAGACATAGGGACAACCCCTTGTGATGTCACTAGAAGCAGGCCCTAGTGATTTTACAATGGCAATGTCGGCAAGCAGAAGTCCGTGATTATGTCATTAAGCATCCACCACATCTGTAGGGGATGCCATTCAAAAAAGAAATACCAAGTCTAGCAAATGAGGTAAACACACACACACACACACACACACACACAATTTTCAATGCAGCATTCTTATCTTGAGATTCCACCACCTCCTTTTCAGGTCCACAGAAGAAAGTCCAGGCCCTGAGATCTGGACACCCTAGTATTCACCTAATAAACAAAGTAAATGAATTATTTTTAACAATTATCACTCCATGTGGTGTTCAGATTATGGGAGCAAAGGTTGGAGACCTTAAACAAAGTCCACAAACACCGCTTCTAATCTCCCCTTCCCACACATTTTAGCCTTTAGCCTTCTAAAAACAAATCCATGTGCAATAGCACAGCATGCATAATTCCAATTCCATGACCTTCACATAAAAGATGTGGAAAGTGATGCTTTTTGTCCTTTTGTAATTTAAGCATAGAGAATGTGTAAAACCAGTCCATCATCCAGAAACAGGTGCTCCTGAGAAATGCCTAAAACTGGAATATAAGTGTGTTGGTCTTTACCCTGGTAAGGGAAATAACAATTAAGGATGCTGGAAGAAGCTGGTGGGGCTAGAGAGAATAAGGATCTAAGTTCCCCTGCATTCTACCCATCCTCCAAAGAGAGAACTAATATGAACCTAGTTTGATATAATCAGTTCAGACTTATTCCTCCTGGAGACTACCTCTTGGTTTCTTCATTTGCTTCTGGCAATGCCATTTCCTTTGCATGGATGCAGCCTGCGTCTCCAAGACTAATCTAATGTGAAAGCCGGCAGTCTCTGTTGCACTTGACACCCTAGCCTAAAGCTGAGGTGGTCCATCACCCATCAGTGACAGGAATGCAGTAAGCACCGCTGGTTTGTTTTTAATTTGCAGGCTTTCCCTTTCCCATCCCTCCCTTAATGCAATTTGTCACCAGAGTAAGATTGCTGCGCCAGGCATAAGTGACATAACATATAACAAGTATTAAGCTCTCTATCATCAGAGCTGCTGGACTATCAATATTAATGCTGGTTTCTCCACTCCCTGCCCCCTCCGATACCTTCCTTCCACTGAGCTTAAGCCCTGATTGCTGTCCCCAGCAAAGATCAAGGAGATGGATTTGGGAATATGAGACACCTCAACGTCCTGGGCTGGGTGTGAAGAGACAGCCTTGGGCTGACAGAAGGACCTTATCATAACACAATATTATCAGCCAGGTTTCCAGGAGATTTTAGGCTATGTAGCACCTTGTTATGGCTCCCCAGGGGATCCCATGTCAGCGTACTGTGCTATAACCCATGATCTACAGTGCGCCCCTCCTCCCATTATGCTTTACTCTTCTTCCTGCCCTACGAGGGGGGAAGAAATGGCAGATTGATAGCCTTTCTTTGCCATTACTCACCTTAGAAAAGGGAAGTTGGGTTCTCCTGGCAGGCATCCTTAGTGTCCTTTTCATTTTAATAATATTTTTCTGAAGAGATTCACAGCTGGGAACATGGAATAAGGTACCAATGGACTCTCAGAAGCTACCTGCAGAATCATTTCAGCTCAAAATAGGAAATGTACGGTTGTTATTCATTTGTCATTCTCTCAGAATAGCACCTGGAGTCACACTCGCTTTCTTACCTTTTAACCAAAACTCAAACTGCAATACTTCGTTACTTGGAAGGAAAAAAAAATGAAACTTGTCATCCACTGAGTACATTCTCTGTCATGATAGAAACTGTATTTAATGTGTTTGTACAAGTGTCATGATCTCCTATTAGCTGGTGCCTTTGAATAACAACCAGCGTAAGCAGTCCCTGCCCTGGCAAGCCAGCTTGCCAAAGACTAGAAACATCCAAGAGAATTCAAAGGAAAGAAAAAATAAAGGTTGAAATCCAGTTAGTGTCTTACGCATGCATAAGTTCCCCTATGAAGGTGGTGGAACATTTTTCTCTGATGTAGTACATCTGCAGTCAGTTCAAGGTTGTAGAATTGGAATTGTGCATGCTGTGCCGTTGCACATGGTTGAGCTTTGCACATGGATTTGTGTGCTCATAGGTTTACAAATACATTATGCATTGATGTGCATCATGTAGTACAAATGCAGATGTGCATACACACTGGTTGCACGTTCTGTTGCACAAGACTGCCAATTCACTAGCCAGGTGGGGTTACTCAACAACTTCTTAAATTCCATGAGTGTAAAATTATGTTCCTTTTTTTGAAGGGGGGTGCAAGATCTTGGGCAAAGTCTCAGGATGTACAAAAATGGGTTCTCTTCATATCTATATAGATATAGATATAGATAGATATGTGTACATGTATATATCTATATCTATCTATCTCTGTGTGTGTGCGTGTGTGTGTACATACACACACACACACATACATACCCCAATATATTTTGTCCTGGAAATACAATATAGGCTTTCCAGAGGCTATTCAAGAAACCACTGTACATATGCATTAGACAGACATGATACACATTCAGTGTGTGTACAACACTTGCACATACACTTGTATCTCCCATTAGTTTACAGAAGAAATTAATATCTATAAAGAAAAATATGGAAAGTGAAAATTATATACATAGAAGAGATGATTTTATACTAACAAAAGATTTTGAAAAATCTGCTGCAGGAATTTCAAGATAGCATGTCTCCAACGCTTGTGAATGGCAATTGATAGACTTCAGAGAGAGACACAAAACACTATACTTACCTTTGGATGCTAAATGTTTTTCCTAGGTATAATTTTTTTTGAGAAACATCTAATCAAATCAATTCATTTATTTATTTATTGAATTTATACAACCTTTCTCCCAGGATCACAAAACAGATATTAACAAGTTGAAAACTGTTTCAGAGTGTCTCTTTTCTGGGTTTTATAGCCCACAAATTATCTTGGCAGTATAGATGCACAGTATCTTTTGATTGGTAGCATTAGGAGCACTGGGAATCTGGAAGTACCCCTAGACAAACATCCCATCAAAATCAAATTTAAATATCAAATGCCACATCACATTTCTAGTAAGATGCAGTAATGGGAACTAACAAATTAAAATCATACTAAGTTATGAATTAAGAGGAAAATTGGCCAACAAAAGTACAAAGTTAATAATCTTTGATTGGAGTTGTGTCTTTGTTAAGTGGAGTTGAGTGTGTGGGGATTAGAATTGGGAAGATGCTCAACTATAGTATCTAGTAGAGGGCTGCTGTTATGCAACTACATAGCAGAGCCAGCAAAAGGATTTGTGTGGAAAGGGCTTACGTACAATGGGACTGATGCACATCTCATGAGCCCCAGCGTGCATCAGGCAGCAAAGCACATCTGGCACTCTTGCTGGTGTCCTGTTATGTACCTTCACAATTCACTTACAAGGTTTCTTACCACCTCCGCTTCATAGTTAGGTGTAGACAAATTTATGTTGAGTGAGAGGTCATACAGGATTCTGATGTTTATTTTCTAATAAAAAGAATGGACTTAAATTGGAATTTTGGCATTAATGTTTCTCCAGAATGGATTGATTGACTGATTGTATGAGTCACAGCATTAAAGAGCCAACAAGTTTTACCTTATACAACTATTTCTTTATCCAAAGCCTTGCTCTCTTAGATTTTTATGGAATTACTTACCATTTTCTTTTTTAGCTAAAGGAGGGAGAAGGGTATGGCAAAAGATTATAACAAAGGAAAAGCAAGAGAAGTGTGTGTGTGTGTGTGTGTGTGTGTGTGTGTTTGGAAGGGCGAGTGACAAATGAGTTTTTGAAAAAGTCATGCAGTTGTTTCTTTCTTTCCCAAGCCTAAAAGGGCAATAGGGGAGGGGCAGTAAAAGTATGGCAGCATTTTCAGCTTCACATTGGTAAAAATTTTAGGCTGACACTTTGCCCCTTGCTCTTAGACTGGAGAGTGCTGCTAGTGAACTGCGATCAAGTTCTCCCTTTTGTCCCCCATGCCTGACCTCAGTTTGCAGTGCTAGTGCGCACATCTGTGGCTAATCTTCTGTTTTGAAGATAGTAAAAAGACTTGCCACCTTCCCAGCTTCCGTCATATACCACAACTACGCCTATACTTCCCTTTTCCAACTGTAACACCACAGCTGGGAGCTTCCACCTCCCAGTGGGGGGTACCTGATTGGCTGTGGGGTGTATCCCAGCACCACCTAGCTGGGGTTGTACATAGGGGGCACAAGAAGACACTGAATAGTTCTTTCCACTACCACTAAAACACAGGCATATGGATGTAACAGAAGGTGTATATTGCCAATAGAATTCCCACCTTAGTATAGCAATGTAAAGCAAATTTAAATGTCAATTTGAAAGTAACTTAATTATCTGAAACATATATACAATTTGAATGAGAGTTTTCTTACTTATTAATGGCTAACTTAGAGCTCTCCAGACAAGTAAAAGGTCTCTGGAAGTCCCAGGTTTGGTTCCTGTACAAACCATTTTTATCTTGGAGATCTAAATGATGTTTTCTCCATCCCAAAGTATTCCCAGGGAACTCCCACCATTATCAAGGAATTACCATTCTTACTCTCCACATCAGTTTAAACCTACTGTTAACCTACTAGTTCCCAACATGAAATGTGCCTCCTCATGGCTGTTTGTGCTATACCAGACCTACGGTAGCTAAGATGACTGCCACCAAGAAACACAGTAGTCTGTGTGTATTATTTCAGAACTACCTAAAATGGTCACTGCCAGTAGAACACCATTATAGCTTCTCAGACACAGATTCAACAGATATCAAGTGAGGAAAAGTGAAATGCTAACAATAAAAGAAAATGATCATAATGCCTAAGTACTGCAATATTGTTAAAGCACTTAAACACTTTGATTTTAACTGTGGCATAATAATTAAAAAGGGATCAATGGAAATAGGTGAAAATCGGTTTCTGAGATGTTGCCTGAATCTAGATGTGACATGTGGTCAGTGGGAAAAGGAAGAACATCAGAGAGAGGAGGACTGAAGGAAACCCAAGATATTTCAATAAAGAATTTGGATGCAAGACCATGAATATGCAGGTAAAATAAAAACAAAAAGAATTGAAAGTCTTGGACTTCCAGGGACTTTTATCTTGCTTAAATAAATCGTTAGGGTGGATATCCTGTTCGTGGCATACACAAGCATGAGTTCTACAAGCATATGGCTACATTTGGTCACTGTGAAGGATGGTGTTCTCTTCCCTTCCTAAAGGCCGGTATGGAGAACCTACCATGGAATCGTTGAAGCTCCCTCTCCAACTGCTCCATGCCTGATGGAGAGCGGCCATGGGTATTGCAGACGTGTTTGGCTATGCCCCTGTAGTCAGACTGAAATTATTACATCAACCACTGAGACCTCCAGAGACCCCTGGTGGACCTCAGCAGATAAGGGAATCATTTTGTGTCTGGTCATGGGAACATATCCAGACTCTTCTGTGATTCCCTTGCTCTCCACCAGGCATAGAATGGCTGGAGTAGGGGTTTCAATAGCTTTGCTGTAAGTCTGTGGGGATGGAAAATGGCTCAGCATAGCACCGTTCTGCATGAGGAACTACCATGCCATTCTGAACTCTGCAGGGTTGTGACCTTAATATGTTAAGCCTTTCCTCCTCACTTCCCCTTTCTGGTAAAATGCCCCCTCTCCTTTGCTTATTCAGAATGTGAAAACAAGAGCAAGCACAAGAACAGCATTGTTTTTCATTTTTATTATAATAGAGCACTCTGCTTGTTCCTGTCTAGTGAGACAAGCAACTCACATTATTCTCTCTGCTGAAGACAATTAGCGTGGGCCTTTTTTCAAGGCAAGACCTGTCATCAGCAGGAAAGTACATTAAACCCATCAAACTCTAGCCTGAAATCAACTCCCATGAATGCCTGGAGACTGAATCAAATATTCAGTGTACGCAGTAGCATTTAGAGCTACTTACCTGACCACTGCCATCCTCTAATTCAGAAAAGATGCTCAAAGCCATTGTTTCCTGCTCTTTTGGTATAGAATGATTCATTGTAATAGAAGCAATTCATTGTTCCATTTCTGCTCCTGACATCTCTTAGAGCAGCTGTGCAGTATGGCAAAGGACGTAACTGGTCAGGATATTGACATAAAACTCTTCAGATCACACCAGAAGATTTTTCTAACTTGGTATTGCATTTCCATCAGGGTGTCAGTCGGATGCTGACAAGGAGAGATTGACCGGCAAACTTGTTGTTGTTTTTGGTTTTTAACCCCAGAACCTGTTATTGTGAAGTATACTGCCTTTAAATGTGAGCTGTCATGGTTTACCAGAGAGACTGTGTAAATGTGTATGTGTATGTGTGCATGTGCGCCTGTGCTCATACACACAAACACTTACCCAATCTATTTTGAGTAAGGGGTTTATTTTGTGATAATTTAGGAGAAATGGACCATGAAGACTACTTTCAAGTTAAATGAAGACAAGTGACTAATCTGTCAATAACCAGAGAATCTACATCATTAGTTAAACATAAATATGCCTTATGAAATCATGCAAGGAAAGGAAATGGCCACAAAATCAAAAGACTCTTATCCAAAAGATCCCCTCTCTCTCTTTCTCTCCATTCTGTCACCTGGACACTCCTTTCTCTTCATGGCATTGGATGCTGATATGTTCCTACTTTCTGACATTCTAGCTCTAATACTGGCTTACTACACATAACAAGAGGCAGAGGAACGAGGTGTAGTAGCAGTTAGGAGCAGCGGTAGCAGTCATGGTAGTTTAATCACACTGATGGGAAGAAAGTGGCAGCTCCATTTTTCAGGCAGAAACCTGTTCTTCCTCTGCTCTTTCTTAGTTATTTCCCTGGATGTGTTCACCAGTTCAGGGTCTGGCACAACCCTAATACCAATGGATGGTGTTCATATGTCATGTTGCCTATGACTTCATTAAATGGGGACAATTTTGTTGGGCAGATTTAAAATCGTTAGGTACCAAAAGGTGGGGTCTGGGTGCAGACGTGACTTTCACATGCTTGGCTATTATTAATTACTGTCTTATGTTCTTTATTCTTTCTTAAAAAGGAAATTAATCACTATTATAACCTCAAGCTATGTGTGTTTATCTGATTTTCAAGGACAGTAACTGCCAGGACTTTCCCCTTAATGTGTGCACTTGTACCTATGGATAGATTTCATTTTTATTCATGTATATTGTGTACTTCTAAATGCACATCTAGAAATGCTTATGAACACTACTTATCCAAATTTGTCCCCAGCTTAGGTCATTTCCACATGATGTTGCTATCCCACAATAGTAGCAGGTTGTTTCTGGTTCAGGAGCCATACTACTGCATGACATTGTTGCTATCCAGCTGCTAACCCATCCCCAAGCATTGCCAAACCACCCTATTCTATTTCCATAAAAAATATGTTACTTGCCTCCTTTAGTGCTTCAATCCTGTCAGCTGGCTCACTGCAGAACCATAATAGTGCTTAATAGTCCTTCCTGTTGTTGTGGATCCAGCAGTGGGTGGGTGGTGGGTGTGTCCAGCTTGTCCTCCCCTCATTGACTTCCATGGCCTGGTAACTTTGAAAGCTATCACCTCTCCATGTTTATTTTAAAGTTCTCCATTTCGTTAAAACTTTTTGTAAAATACATTTTTAGGCAGTATAGCATGAAAATGCACTAGTGTACTGGCATGTTTAGTATGGCTTCCAAAGAAAAACAAACAAGCCCCCTGACCAATTAGGGGCAGTGGGATGGGCTGAAGGAGGTGAAAGGGAGTGGCCATGGACTCCGTAGTGCAGAAGGAACACTGGTGGCAATATCGCTATTCATCTGCTTAAGGCAAAAATGTGCAGAAAGCAATGTTCCTAATCTGCTACCATTGCATGAACAGCAATGCCAGGATTGTAACAGATGAATGCGCTAATGGCATCTAGTGTGAAAATGGCCTTAATCTAGCAATGCATTTTCAATACTCGTGTGAATATAAGACTTATCTAAGGCCATTTCCACACTAGACTGTTATAGAGCTGTGATTCCACTTTCAACATCTTATGGAATCCTGGGGTTTGCAGTTTTAGGAGGGACCAGCCCCAGGATTCCATAGGATGTTGAAAGTGAAATCAAAGCGCTACAACAGTCTAGTGCAGAAATGGCCTAAATTTGGAATATACAGATATACAAACAGCAACCAACAGCTGACCATGGATGAGTGTCCTTGAAATTGTTGCTCAGTTACATGAGAGCACACATCCTATGAAATAGGTTTCAGCTTGTGGGAGAGTTTTCAGGAACTTTACCAGTGATGTACATTAGAACAATATGCATCTTCAGCCCTTTTCTGGGTCTGTTCTCTCACACATATGCCAACTACAAGTGGCAGATTGTTCACTGAAGTAAATCCCAAGTTGTACCATAACAGTGGCACAAAGGGACTTAGTCAGGCTTGAAGTAAGACATGCCAAGATCCCTAAGTTATGTCAAGTTTAAGAGGCATAGAGTTACTAAGAATGTATTTCCTGGTATGCACACAAACACATGTGTGGAGGGTGGGGTGGAGAGTTTACAGTGATACAACCATAATTCTATCTATCTATCTATCTATCTATCTATCTATCTATCTATCTATCTATCTATCTATCTATCTACCTACCTACCTATCCTACTAACATGATCTTGGGGACATAGGGAGGAAGATGTTCAAACATTGCTGTCATTCAATAGGAACATGCCAGTTATAGCAAGGACTTTGTTGTTGATAGCTGCTCTCAACTTGATCTAGAGTAAAAGCGATCCTATGAAAGAGAGACTTTCTAGTCACCCTGTCATCAACAGCCCCACTCAGGTCTTGCCGACTCAGGGCCATGGCTTCTTTAATTGAGTCTATCCATCTGTAATGTGGTTTTTTTCTTTTCCTACTGCCTTATCAAACATTATTGTTTTTTTTCTAGTGAGTCCTGTCTTCTCATGGTATTTCCAAAGTATGATGGATTTTGAGTTTAGTGATTTTGACTTCTAGGGAAAGTTCAGGCTTGATTTGCTCTAGGACCCATTTATTTGGGTACTAGAGGACTAGTGATATCAAATCCTACCAAGTATATTCTTTCTCAAGAAGTCTCACTGCAAAGTGTTACATTACAGACAAACTGGACCCTTCAAACGACTTCTCTCAGACAAGGTGCTAGCTCAAGATTTCTTGCTTGCCTGATAGAGCCTGATTTGCATATGTGAGCAAGCTTCCTGGGCTGATAAATGTTTCTAATTTGTTCTCCGAATGTCAGCATTTCATTGCTGCCTCCTGCCCTGGTGCTTGTAAAGATGAAGTTTTATGTTGTTTGTTTTTTAATTAGGACCCTATATTTGGAGAAACAAATAACTTGTATTTAATTAAAAATCACTCATGCGCCTCCATCAGCTGAAACTTACTGAAAGCGAGACTCCCAGATGGACCTGGGGCAGATTGATAACCAGAAGGAGAAGAAGATATCAGAGTCTTGTTATAGAGAAATAATTAAGAGATTAATAGTGAAAGTTGCTGCAGTGATGGGACTGGAAAGGGTGCATCATTCATCCCCGGATGTCATGGGCAGGGCCATTACAATACCGCCACCCACCGTATTATTACAGCTATAATCGTTTCTGTTGTATTTTAATGAGTTGGTGCTGTGTTCATACCGTAACTACTGAGGAAAGTGAAACTGAGAGATGACCTGTTTGAGGCCAGCCAGGGGGGTTGTGGCTGAAAAGGGATCTGAACCCACGTCTTAGGCCATTTCCATCCTACACTGTTATAGAGCTATTATTCCACTTCAACAGCCTGTGGACTCCTGGGGTTTGCAGTTTAGGGAGAGGCCTTTAGAATTCTCAGCCAGAGAGCTCTTTGGCCTCAGTAAACTACAAACCCCAGAATTCCACAGGATGTTGAAAGTGGAATAATAGCACTATAATAACATGTTGTGGAAATGGCCTAAGAAATCTCTACATCTAATGACTGGACCTGATTGCAGTACAGACTGTCTTGCTCTTCCACTATAGGTATGATGGCATTGCTATAATCTTAGCTTTGTGGTTTTATGAAACATTAGGCTCTGGAAAATAAAACATTCCAGCTCAAACAGAGGGTTTTGTTCTTGGCCCTAGGATCCCATGGAACACTAATATTTCATCCATCTATCTGTGACCATTCACTTTCTACAAGAAGGCTCTGACAACAAGACTTGAACCAAAGAGATCCCTTTCAAAAGTTTACAATACATATAAAAATACATCTTAGACCACTTTTTCAATAACCTTGTGACTCCAGTTCCCAGCTTTTCCTTGGCATCCAGATATCAATTTCTACCATATCTGACCTGCAGGGACATCAGAATATTCAGGCCAATTGGAGCACTGAAGCCAGACTAAGGTCCCTCAATGATGTCAGAGCATTTAAGCCAATCAGACTATTTACAGATAGTAGGGAGCTCTGCCTGCCTGCTATGATACCAGGATAGATTGTAAATCTGGACCATCTTATTTAAAGCCACTGGTACCAAAACAGATTAATTTGTCTTTTGTTTTTAATTAATGCTTGAAAATTGTAAGCACTAAAGCACAAAGAGTTTTCAATAATACTGAGCTTTGTGAAAGCAGACTGTGTTTTAAGTTTGTTCTTTCTACCAAGATATTCTATCACTACGGGAAAAATGAACATTTTTTTCCATAATCCATTGTTCTGGGAACCATTCATAATCTTATGTGCCTCTGTTTTACCCACCAGTAGGTTTTCATTTTCTGAGTTCATATCCCATTAGCTTTTTCTCATAAAATTAATTGCTGGAGTAAAGAGAATGGTGGACATTGTTCATAATTTGAAGTTGAGCTCTCTGTTATCAATTAGTGTCTGAGGCTGCTTGCTTTCCTGTTTGTTCCCAGTCCTAAGGAAAAGGCAATTTATGGATAGGTCAACTGGATCTGAGAAAGACCTGAACCTGTTTGGTGCATAATGGATCACTCTGAAGATTTAAATTTCTCTATTATGTATTCTGCTTGTCTATGTTTATGGATATTAAAACATTGTAGGGAACTTGGCCTGCCTCTAATCTGCTAGGGAAGGCCTGGTCCAAGGAATTCTTCTCTCCCAGGGAAATTAAACTGGACTGGGGATCTCCTTCTATTCTAAGCAACAGAACAATTGCAGGAGCAATCCTAGACTCTGGAGGACACTAGCTAAGGGGTCACTAGATATTGTAGACGGGGCAACCTTCCAACAGAGAACTTTTTGTGGCAAAGGTAGCACAAAGCTCCATTGTTCAATACTGCAATAAAATAATCAGGGCTCGATTTATGAATACAGAGGATAATCAAAATTAACTGTCTCCACTGAAAGAAAAGACAAAAACTAAGTCCTCACTGTTATCGTTAGCTCTCTGCTTTTCAAGAGGATGCTGAAATGTTGCCTTAAACTGAGTTCAGAGGGGCTTCTCGTTGTATGACACCTTGGTGCCACATCTCTCCTTCTGACGAGCATAACAGTGGCAAATGGGGAAATGGTGTGGAGCTGCTTGCCCTATATGCCAAAGGTTCCTCCGGTTTTTTCATACCTGTGTGCTCTATTGAAAGACCAAGGTCATTTCCGTGCTAGCCTGTTATAGAGCTATTATTCCACTTTAACATCCTATGGAATCCTGGGGTTTGCAGTTTAGGGAGGAGCCAGGATTCTATAGGATGTCGAAGGTGGGATTATAGCACTATAACAGGCTAGTACAGAAATGGCACAAGTATATGTCAAAGAAGATCTTAGAGACAGAGACTATATCTGTATTATGTAAGTATATCTATCCTATTCTGCTTTAACTGCCATACCTCCATTGTATGGAAGCTTGGGATTTGCAGTTCGGGGAAGCAGACCAGACCTCTCTAGCAGACAACCCTAAATTGCTCATGAAACTGCAAATCCCAGTGTTCCATATGACAGTCATGACAGTTAAAGTGCTATCCAGCTGGAATAACTGTATAATGTAGATGGGTATTTTATGGGTTTCCTGCTCTGACTGCAGTTACCAGAGCTTGGAACTCTCTCTCTCTCTTTTTCTCTCTCTCACATGCACAATCTCTCCCTCTCTCTCAGATTTTAACTTCCAGAATTCCTCACCCCACACAATTGTGGCCATGATGGATTAGGGATTCTGGAAGCTGGGATCCAAAAGTAATTTTTCCAAGCTCTAATTCTTAGTGTCCCTAAACACATGGGCTGCACATATAATTTAGAATTCTACTAGAGTTTTAAATTAGGAGGAAAGCGAATATACATAAAAGAGTCACATGCTTCAGAGCTTCCTGACCAATCTATAGGCTGAGGTGGATGTGATCTAGCAGGTGGATCCAGTGAGCATGGCCCCACTGTTTCTTTTAGGAGATGGTTATAACATGAGCTACCATTAATACCCAAATAGGGCTATATAGCTAGGATTTCCTAGGGAGTTCACAGAAAGCAAAAAGTCTCTAAAGAAAATGTCTGCAGCCACTGATGCAAAATCTGTATCCAAGGTCACCCCAAGGTTAATGTACAATCTAGAGTTCTTTAATTAAAATTAATACATTTATACACTGGTTGCTCATTTAATGTAGTGATAAAGCTAAATATTAGCCTGCAAGATGCTGTCTGTGCAATTTCTTTCTTCTCTATTTTACTCATCTGGAAATAGCAGGAAGCTTAATGAGCATTAGTTTTTAAACTTACTATGTGGGTGATATTTATAAACTGAAAATTAGTGGAGTGACCTTTGTTACTAGTGCCATTTGTTTCGCTATTGTGGCCTCCAGGTGCTGCTTACAGCACTTTGTCCATGCCATTGCATTTCATCTTCTGGGTGACCTCGAGGTCTTAGCTATTCTGTTGATAATTAGCAGTCCTTTTGCTCTTCATCTTTAAGGACTGGTTCAGTTACTACAAATCAGTAAAAAATTCCAACTGAGTAGTTTATTTTTGCCTGGCTAAATTGTAGAATTGCCTTGAGCCCTGTTTTGAGGGAAAAGCAGGCTGCTGGCATTATTATTGCTATTACTACGACGACAACAACAACAATGATGATTATGATAATTGGTATTATTATTACTATTACTATTACTATTACTATTACTATTACTATTACTACTATTATTAACCTGTATTTTTCTAACATCTACTTAGTTAAGTATAGTTAGCCAAGAAACTTCTCCTGGTCCAGCTCCCTGCAAACCTGACAAGAAACATCATTCACCTGTGCTCTGGTCACCAGCAGAATGGACCTCCTTCTCCCCATGAAGCTGATCCTAGTAAAGTGGGTTGTAGGAGTAATGATTGTGGCAATAGCGTCATGGGCCTGACTATTTATGGCTGAGCAGTGATTGTAAGAGCCAGCATGGTGTAGTGGTCTGACCATTGGACTATGGCCTGGAAGAGCAGGGTTTGATTCCCTGTTCAGCCATGGAAACCAGGGGGTGAACTTGGGCACATCACACACTTTCAGCCCCAGAAAACCCTGTAATAGGTTCACCTTAGGGTTGCCTTAAGTCAAAAGTGACTTGAAGTGTGAATATGGAACGGTTGTGAATATGGAACAGTTACAGAATACTCCTCTTCTTCCTCTTCTTCCTCTTCCTCTTCTTCTTCTTCTTCTTCTTCTCGTTATTGATGATGATGGTGATGATGTTGATAGGTAACTTTTCACATTTACTGGCCAACAGTAGGCACCTTTTCAAAGTGGAAAAACGACAAAGACTTTAAGTGCAGTGGATGTAGAATATATTATACTAGTTATGATGTCTCTGTCCTTGCAGGATCTTTCTCTGCTGGGAACAAGCAATGGTACGTTGAGGTAATTTTAGACTTTGGATTTAATGGTATTATCAGAGACAGAGGGCTCTTCAAATGACAGTGCATATGTTTTCCCTTATTTGAAAATGTGGTGAGTCACTTTGCCCTGTGAGGCCATGGATTTCTGCCTGAAGGTCCTGCCCTGACAGCATCACAGGAACAAATGATCCACAGACTAGTTGTCTAACTTGATGTATGGAAGACAGGCCACTGGCTCTCAAAACACCTGATCCTGGGCTTGCAGAAGATTCCTAACATAACTTTAAATTCTCTGATGCAAGGGAAGGTGAAGCAGCCACAGCGTTTCTCTCCTTTTCCCTTCCCAGTCTTGCCATCCTAACTCACCCTTACTTGCTTTAATGAGTAAGCGGGGACGTGCAGCCACTGCCTGAGGTGTTAGTTGAGGGGTGGTGTGGAGAGGGCAGAAAGGTAATCTACAGGTTGTTCCACTCTGTGGGGTAACAGGGCTGTGTGCTATGTGTGGAAACTGCACTCTCTAAACTAATGTGCAGTGCTCAGATGTGGTGGGCGATTCTGTCCCACCACAAGTATTGAACAAGAGTAATCTGTTCCTCCATTCAGATCACATTATAGAAGAGGTGATCTTACTTTGGTCCCTTTATAGATTGTGTGATAGGAGATCAGAGGATATGAGTTCACGAAGTGGAGAGAAAGCTTCTGGATGTTCTGGTCATTCGCAAACCTAACCAACAATTGGGCCACATGGTTTACAGAAAACCTACACACACTGACAGATATCTACACAAAAACTCCAACCATCATCCAGGACAAAAAAAGGAGCACAATAAAAATTCTGGTAGAATCTGTGAACCCCACCTCCTGAAAGATGAACTGAACCATCTAAACTGGGCTCTACAGGTCAATGGTTACTCCAGTTCAGACATCAGAAGAGCCTCTAGACCTGGAAAAAAACACAGCAGTGAAGATAAGCAGCCAATCAAAGGGAATGTGTTTTTACCATACATCAAAGGGGTCACTGACCATATAGGGAAACTGGTGAAGAAACAGAACCTCCAAACAATATGCAGACCAACCAAGAAAATTCAACAAATGCTACGCTCAGCAAAGGACAAGAGGGATCCTCTAACTTCTGCTGGAGTTTACTGCATACCTTGCAGCTGTGGGCAGGTCTATATAGGGACTACGAAATGCAGCATCCAAACATGAATCAAAGAACATGAAAGACATTGCAGACTGATCCACCCAGAAAAATCAGCAGTAGCAGAACATGTCATAAATCAACCTGGACACAGAATGCTTTTTGAAAGCACAGAAATTCTGGACCATGCTGACAACTACTATGTCAGACTACACGGAGAGGCCGTTGAAATCCATAACACATGGACAATTTCAGCAGCAAAGAAGAAACTCGGAAAGTAAACAAGATTTGGCTACCAGTACTGAAGAACACTAAAATCAAGACTCAAAAATATGCCAATGAACACCACCCAGACTCTGGAGGCCCTCTACAGGGAACAATACAATGGGTTGCTAATGTACTTAACGCATTGTTATGCATATCACCTGACTAACAATACACCCTGGGGGATATTCCATTTAACAATAGGCCATCACACAAGCCAACTGTAACACATGCAAATTGCTCACTCCCACCCGGGGACTACACAAGTATATATACTTTGTCTCACTTCCATGCCACCAGATCCTCTGAAGATGCCAGCCACAGATGTAGGTCAAACGTCAGGAGAAAA
>CAOLHI010003176.1:0-196419 GCA_948474755.1 Ctenosaura bakeri | reverse complement strand
AAAAGCCTGTTTAAGCAAACAAAGCCAAACCAAGCCCCCTCACTGTCCTACTCCCCCTCCTTTTCAGACTGCAAGGAACAACCAAGGGCAAACAAAGCCCTCTCTCGTGGAGAGAGACTGAAACCCCCTACGTTCTGCAATTTAAACCCCCAACTCTCCAATTCGATCCCACCGCTGCCACCATGTGAGGCTGGGAATGCCCCATCCCACCATACGCCAGCATGTGAAGCTGGAAAATGACACCATGCGCTGCTGGGATGTATATTCCAGCCTTTTATGATTTCTAGCTGTTAATTCATCTTCGCTGCCACCACCCGCTGAATTATGAATTATCTGGACAGTTGTACAGTACAGCGGGACCCTGTCCAACCACGTACATCCCTAAGCTTAAGGATCTTCCTTGTCCCCCCAGTCTACCCAGCTTGGCGTGGGAAGGAGAGAAACGGGGTCTTTTACAGAAAGTATTTATTAAAGATATTCAAATAAACAAAGCAAATCACCACACATGGGAAGCTCCCTCTTCCCAGGCACGCTTAGTTACAGAAAGAACAGATATGAAAGCACAGATACATTCTTTAGATCAGCCATCCTCCAAAATAACAGAAAAGTCCCTAACGCGACTAGATAACTTTAGTACTCACCGATGGTTCTCAGGCTTAGATATTCTAAAAGGAAGGGCCAGGAGGCGAGGCCTATGGCCTCCAGCCTGCTACTGGCACAGAACCCCCCTCCAGGAGGTTCCTTGGTTGTTATCCCTTTGTTATCTCCTTGTTGTCTCTCGGCCACATGGCCTCCAAGAAGTTTTATAACTTCTCCTTGGAAGCATCTGGAAGCATCCTGAAGATGCTCACTTCTTTCCTTTTTGATTGGTCAGTTCTCACCCTATGACCTGTGATGCTGACCCACATGACCTATGATGCTGACCACATACTAAAATGTTATCTAATCCCAACACCTTATTAACCCTTGGTTTACCTGAAGAAGGAAATGTCCCCCTTTAACTAAGTCTAGATAATGGGAAGCCCCATTATCACAGACCAGTAGGCACAAAAGAGATGGAAGCATTGTTCAAAGTTGTATGGTTTCTTAATGACTGTCTTTTGTTATTGAACCAAGGACAACAAGTTGGTCACTAAAAATATACAAATCACTAGTTGAGTTGAGTCAGTGTGTCATTTATTGGTGAGTTGAGTCCAACTTGAGTCTGAGTTACTTGACACAAGTCTATATCACTGGCTTTCAGGGGAGAAAGAATATACAACTGAGGCTTGTCTCTGGCAGAAGGCTGATAAGGAAGAGATGGCCTAGAGCAGAGTTTTCCAAACTTATCATGTTGGTGACACACTTTTTGGACATGCATCATTTTGCGACACAGTAATTCAGTTTTATCGGTAAACTGCAGGTTAAACTAACTCCTTATAAGAGATACAGACATATACATAAATTGTAATAACAAAATGTATGGAGACACAACATATCTCATGAAAACCTTTCATATATTATTAAAAATATATGATTTATAAATAATAACATAAATTTCCAAGGTTGTAGCCAACACACCTACACACTTCAAGTGACACACTAACGTTTTGTGGCACACCATTTGGAAAGTCCTGGCCTGGAGACAAGGAAATGATTGCTGAGAGATAGGGGAAAGATGACACAGAGGGAAGAGCTGTAAAAGAGAGAGGACAGTCAGCCAGGAGGAAGAATTTAATAGGGTTTTGGGGAGCCATGAATTATTACATAGTTCAGGGGCTGATATGCAATCTAAATGTATCCTAACAAACTTCTATTTGTTTTTCTTTTCTTTTCTTTTTTACAACTGTGTCTGGATGCTCCTGTTCAACTTTGATAGCCAGGCTAATCCACTGGCTGAACCCACTGAACCCACTGAACAACATACTGACTGATCCATATAGGAATCACCTTGAGACCCAAGTGCTCAGTCCAGGGAGGAACTTGAAGGGAAAAGGGGCGAGGTGAGTGACAGGAGTCCAAGAGTTTGGAACTGTGAGGCCAGCCTGGAGAGGGGATCTGCCACAAGCTCCTTCAAAGTTCAGACTAAAAACTGGAGTGCTTTCACCACCACATTGACATGATCAACAAGACATGATGCTTGAAAACGACTTGTGCAAAAACAATACAGGGGCTCCTCAAAAGTGACAGTTGGGGGGAACATCAAGTAAGGTGGGTCAAACTTATTTAAATAGTGCAGATATTTCTTGATGCAGGATGCTTGTGATGTTCCGCATAAAGTACTTGCATGAATGTGTATGTGTGTATATATAAATACCTATATATTTGTGTGTGTGAGTGCACATACATTTGTACTGAAAGAAATGTATTTCTAACAGTATACACGTGTGCATATATACACAGATTTATATTTATATGTTATTTGCATATTTTAAATCATATATATATATATTATATACATGTATTTCATATGCATACACAAATATATATACATATACATATGCAATACACATGTGTAATATGTGTACTGTATATATACTAGCATATATACCTGGCATTGCCTGGGATTTTATTTTCTCATAGGTAATACTTGTCAGAAGATTTGAGTTCATGTGTCTCTAATTCCCCAAACTGTCTCGTCCAGTACCTCTAACTTTTCCCCATATTCCCCTATCCAACCTGTATTCAGAGTTATTAACATACACAGGTTGGTTTCCTGAGGGGATACACTGTCCTCCTCCTTGCTGCTAGGCCTCATCTCCATAGCAATTGGCCTATTCATGACAGTCACAGTTGACCTACGCCCAAGAGCTCTCTGGCTGAGAATTCTAAAGGCCCTTCCCTAAACTGCAAACCCTGGGATTCCACAGAATCTTCACAGGCAGCCAATCATATGAGGTCTTCCCCGGACACAGCCAATCATATGAGGTCTTCACCTGACACAGACAAACTTTGACTTTTAGATAATGGACATGGGCTTTTGTGTATATATAATACACATACCCAGACACACATATATATTATACTATGGATTTAAATATATATAGGACGTATAATATACAGTATAATATAGATAGATAGGTAGATAGATAGATAGATAGATATAGATATGTGTGCCTATACAACCACCTGTGTATTACGTTAGAAGGAAACACACTTTACTACAGAGAACTTGTCGGCCATTTCCGCACTACAGCCTTATAGCGCGATGATTCCACTTTCAACCTCCTCTGGAATCCTGGGGTTTGCAGTTTCGGGAGGGGCCTGCCGGTCCCTCCCGAAACTGCAAACCCCAGGATTCCAGAGGAGGTTGAAAGTGGAATCATCGCGCTATAAGGCTGTAGTGCGGAAATGGCCGTCATCACCCAAACTGGTCATCATTCTCACCTACACTCCAGAATATATACACACACCCTGATAAAGAGAGAAAAACGCTCCACGTCCGTTCCTTCTCTGCCCTCGTGGCCCCCTGCCCTTGGCAAAATTTGGGGCCGGGCAAGAAAGCCAAAGCGGCAGCCCACCGGCGGCCACTCGTGGTTCCTCCTCAGCCGCCCGCCAGACCTGCCTCTCCTCCCCCCCCCGCGGGCCCCGTCATCACCGCCACAAGTGGCGTAAAGCACCGAAGTCTCGCCGCCGCCGCACAAGGCAGGCGGGCCCGCAGCTTCCCAGGGCTGGCCGTGCCGCGGCGAGGAGGGCGGGGGGCGAGGGCGCGCTCTGCCCAGGCTCCCCAGAGCGAGCGCCCGGCTTGAGCGAAGCCGCCCCTGAGCCTTCCCTTCTTGGGAGGGAAGAGGAGAAGGCGCCCGCTGCTCGGATCCGGTTTCTCCAAGCCCGCCCGCTCGCCCGTCCGCCCGCTTTCTCTCTCCTCTCCCTCCCTCCCTCCCTCGTCGGTTTTCTAGCCAGCCGTCTGGAGCTGCTGCGGCGATGGGAAGCTGGGCCCTGGCCGGAGTGGTGCTTTGCAGCCTGGCGGCCGCTGCAACGCTCGGTAAGGTGGCGGCGGAGGGAAGCGGCGACCGGGCTGCTTGCGGGTGGGGTGGTGGCAGGGACGGAGAGGCTTTCCGCACTACGCTGTTACCGCGCATATTCCACTTTCAACGTCCTATAGAATCCTAGGGTTTGCAGTTTCGGGAGGGGCCCCTCCCGAAACTGCAAACCCCAGGATTCCATAGGATGCTGAAAGTGGAATCATAGCGCGGTAACAGCGTAGTGCGGAAATGGCTGGAGGCAGGCCCGCGGGACTCTCCAGATTTAAGCCAGCGGGTCCCCAGCGTGCGGGGAGAACCCGCGGAACGGCGGCGGACCCTTGAGCCTTCAGGCCTGGCCCGTGGAGCGCTCCGCCCGGCCTCTTTGCGCGCCGCCCCGTGGCTTATGGCTCCGGGCTCCTGGGTTTGCGCTTTATGCTGGGATTAAGGGGATGAGGAAAACGGCCTTAGAGGCTGCTGGTTGTTTTGGATCAGTGCCGAATTGGAAGTCCCGAGCGGTTTTCCACGCAGCTTTAAAACTGCATGTATGGTAAAGAATGCGTCTGAGCGTGCCTAAAGTGCCGTCCGCTGAATGAACAAAACCAACCCCTTGTACAGCGAAGACTAAGGTCATTTCCGCACTAGCCCCTCCCGAAACTGCAAACCCCAGGATTCCAGAGGATGTTCAAAGTGGAATCATCGCGCTATAACAGGCTAGTGTGGAAATGGCCTAAGCCGGAGATTTTATTGGTTGGTCCTTCTCCACTGGTCTTTGATCTCTGGGGATCAAGTGTATGGTATGTGTGGGTGGGTGGGTTCTTCTCCTGCCAGCCTGCTGCTGGCTTGTGTGTTCTTTAGAAAACAAGCAGAGCTTGATAAAGTTACTTGATTTTCACCTACAGTCCCCTCAATTCCCCAGGTAGTATGACCAGCCTTCATGTGGGCTGGGGCATTTTGGGAGCTGTAAGCCCAAACAGCAACACTTCCAAGCTCCAGTTTGTCTGACCTTTCTTCATTGTGGGACATACCCAAAGGGGTACAGTGAGTGGTCTGTTTCCTCCGACACCATCTTTGTCCTTATATTCTGGATTTAATCCTTTGAGGAGACAGGAAACACATGGTTGATCATCCTGTGGCCCATAAACTGATGAACAGGAAGCAGGAGCAGCTGAATAACTTGATTATCAATCAATTGGCTTAATACCATGTATCTCTCAGTTGGAATGTACATCTTCAGATCTGTCTGTGGAGCCAGAGATTAGGCAAGAAACCTGTCATGCAATCTGAGCATTTGAATGAATGGGAACTGCACAGGAATCTGGATATATTCATTCATGTTTGTGGACTTTGCACAAGGAAAAGTCCCCAGTGATATTTCAACTTTGTGTACTTCTCAATATCCTGTTTGGGGAACACAAGTTGGAGGGTACTGTTATCCTCCCATCCTACTTGTGGGATTCCCAGAGGTGACTGGTAGTTAACCACTACCCTTCTCCTGTAAATTTGTGATAGCTGGCAACAGTCCTTGCCTTCTGTTCCAGTTTCTTGGGCATCAGAAAGCTTCTACAAGCCAGTGAACGTGCAGATGCCTACGCCTATTTATCACTGGGTTCTATTTAACTGTCTTGCCATATTCTTTTCGACTAGTGTGTGAATAAGGGCTCTGTGCAAATTATTTTTGTCTGTGGTTAAGGAAGCAGGCTAACCCAGAATTATAGGAAATTCGAGGAAGATAAATGTCCTATTCAGTGAGCTCTTAAAATAGATAAACTATTTTCAGAAATGTGACAGCTAAACTTGCTGACAACCAGTCTGGTTCTCTTGATCCTTTATTGGTTTTTGCTGGAAAACTGGGATCATCTGACCACATGGTAGAGTTCGTCTGATACTGATTTAAAATTATTTTAAGCTACTGTCTTTAAGGATAGAACCCTTAAGGATTTTATAAATGTTATTTTCACTGACAGTTAAGGTTTTTTTTTTTTACTGTATAAAACATAGCGAGCTAATTCAAATGTTTTGAGAAACTGTATGCAAGAGACTTGCCAAGAACTATAAAACTTCAGAGTGCAGGTACAGAAATCACATGTGTTAAGGCATCCCCTGTCAAAAAAGGATGAAAAGCTAACATATTAGAGAGATCTTATGGAATAACTAGGAGTGGAATGTACTGGTATTTCTGTACACTAGAAGTGCTAAACGTTTTCACATTGGGCACCTATATAAACATGTGAAGCTGTCTTCAACTCAGTTCATATTGGGTCCCTTTATGAGCATGTGAAGTTGCCTTGCACTCATTGGCTTATCTGTTCCAATACTGCTGGTTCTCACTGGCTGCTGCTCTCCAAGGTCTAAAGTAGATATCTGATTCTTTCACTCTAGACTGGCCCCCATAAGACTGCCTGATTCATTCACCAGATTGCTCCCCTTGGGACTTTCTCTGTGTTCCGCATGTGTTCAGTCACTAAAGCTAAAGCCCCTTTCATATACTTGCTTCTCCAGAAATCTGATGTAAATACAAAGCTACTATTGGTGAGAACTAATTTTTGATTTCTGTTACATATTTTATTCAATGTTTGTCATCTTCATACGTGTCTTGTATAAACATTATGCAGGTACACTAGGTTTTGGGGATGCTTTTTGGTACACCATTACTCCTGAATGGTTAGGTGGGTGTAGTGGCCAAGTATGCGTTTGCTGAGAGTCACCCGGTGTGTCAGCAATTGACAGGCTGCTTGGCCTTCCAGGCTGTTTATGAGCCTCAGTTCAAACTGTGGGGTTTCACCTGTAGAGCCTTAAACGACTTGCACCCAGGATATCTATAAGAGCACCATTTTCCCAGGAGCTTTTTCCCTAATTTGCGTTCATCATATGAGACCCTCTTAAAGGTGGGGGGTAATCAAAAGAGGGCTTTTTATGTAGCAGCCCCTCTCCCTAAATAAGCTGTGTTCTCTATTGGCTGCCCATTAGGTGAGTATTGAAGACAAGATTGTTCTGCTATGTTTTTAAAGATTCAAGATGCTCTCTTGTTTTAGTAGTGCTCCCTGGCTTTATTGTAATAGTTTTTTCTTTCTTGCCTTTGTCACTCATTGAGCTGAGGAGCAATCCAAGAATATAATCAATAGGCAAATAAAAGAAATCCTCTCTCCTGAGGTCTACATTGTCAAAAATTGTGCAAGCATTGTGTTCATTAACAGGGCAAATCTCAGAGAGGCTATTGATTCTCCCATCCTGGAAATTTTCTGTTCCTAGAGTACTGTACCTGTTGGCCTCCTCAAGTTCACTCAGTGCAATTAGTTAATATTCTTTAATTGCTGCAGTCAGAGAGCTGCTAGGTTATAACAGCCCTGTTGGTTTTTACATTTTGACCTTTGGCCAGGGATGGAGTTATAGGGGTAGGGTGAATGAAGGTATGGCTCAAGTGATAATTTGCCCTCTGCCATGAAATTTTTCTTCATCCCCTCCTCCCTAGATTTCTACTATTGCTGAGAATGAGACATTGTAAATAATTCACACTGAGAACTGTTAGCTGTGATCATATTCCCTTGATAGTTTTGCCTGGCCTTTTTCTTTGGATGCTTAAACCATACTTCTAAACACTCAGCTGAAGTATTAAGTTACTGCATTGCTAGAAATTTGGGGACTGAAGGAAATTTTCTGGGTTGGGGGAGGGGGGAGAATTCTTATCTGGTTGACAATGCTGTGATTCCCCCCAACAATATACCCACTTCTGCCCCACTTGTTCCTTGTTCACTTCTTTAATGCTTATTAGAGGCAAAAATAAGCTTATTTTTTTCCTGTACACCAATATTTATCCTCTCACCACTTTTGTGGCAAGTGAACGCAAGAGAGTCCCTCATAGTTCATAGTGCAGTGCTTATCAGGCAGAACAGCTTTTTCCAAAGCTTTGGCAGATGAAATGTATGTGTCCTTTTTTCAATGATCTAGTGCCTTCATATAGTAACAGTAGCCTGTTCACATCAGAAGTTAATCAAATCTGATGACTGTGCTTTAGATCTAGGTTTAGGTGTAAAGATCCAACTATTTAGATGTTTCAAAAGAATCTTCAATAATTTTTCAGTTCCACAATTTTTTTTCTCAAAAGTGTTCATTTTTTAATTAGAAGAAATCTGCTACAGCTTCAGTTTAGCTACTAATAGTATAATATTCCATCGGCACATAGTGAGTGGAGTGGGTGAGTTTCTGCAGGAGGAAGGTCATGCTGCTGTTCACAACACATTTAAACAGAATATACAGCTGGCAAACAGATGTTTAAGAAATCAAGAAATGATTCTTGCAATAGCCAGTCAGTGTGGTAGGAAAGAATGTGAGGCATGTGTTTGTGTAACAGAGGCTTAAACTGCTCACGATGGTGGCAGATTGGTTGGCTCAAACTGGATCTGTCCCAACTGTGTGTAAGGTGGAGTGAAGACCAGTTTATGGAGCCAAAGCTATGTACAGATGGACTTGTGGGTTCAGTTAAGCAAGCTTTCTCATATCTGCCATCATTCTTCCTTAATATGGTTGAGGAGTCATTGGAATTGAAGGCACCACAGTGGAAAAAGTAGTTTTACAAGCACTTCTGAATTATTTTATGTTGTCTTCAAACAAATTTTCTAAGGATACAACGTCAAGTTTCTTATGGTTCTCAGAGTAAAAAATTAATGTATTTGAGGCAGAGGGCCACAGAAATGAAGCTTAAGGATGGCTGTGTTAGCTATTTCATTTGTCTTAGTGGATACAAAAGACCTGAGCATGACAAAAGATTTTTTTTGCAAGATATAGCAATGTTGACAATGAAGCAGAGGCCCCAAGGCTTCAGTCTGAATTCCGTTAAAATCAGAGCTTTAAGGTTGATTCCCATGTGAATGCACATTTCTTTTTGTTTAATCACTTGGTGAATTCTGATCTAGTAATTTACAGTAAATGTATGAATGGCATCTAAGTACTTATTTATTTTATTTTTGTTCTCTTTTTTTACTTACAACTACTGCTCAGGATGGCTAACAGACCTTATTAAAAACAAATTAAATACAAGATGAAAACCAATTAGACAAGGTAACCATTAAAGAGCATTGAAGCTCTATTGCAAAGCATTGGGTTAAGGCATAGCGTATTAAGGGTATTTCACATTTGCAAACCGTGACTTCATGATGTAGTAATTAAAATAACAAACATGTCTGTATGAACTCAACTGTTATTTCCACATAGCATGTTTAGCTTGTGTGAACACTTGGAATCATTGACAGTTTGTCAGAGTTCAGGAACCATCATAGACCTTGGTACTTCTATCTTCTAATCAAAATATATAATTCTTTGTTTGGGCTTATTCTCTCTTTTTCTCTTTCCTGTGAAAATAACAAAGACCTTCCAGTAAATTATATGTACACATACATGTGCATGAGCATGGACATACATATGCACACAAAAGGGAATTTTCATTCATTTTATCTACAATAATATTGGAAAATTTTTTGGTATTGCACTGTTATAGATTTGATAGACAGTGGTATAGTATTAGCAGGTCACAACGTTATCTCATGGTTATTTACTTTGTCCAGCTACCTCTAGTGGAACTGTCTCACAAATAAGAGTATAGGATTTGCAACTAATATTCTTTATCGTGACATCTTATTGCAGCAGTATTTGAAATAAACAGCAGAATATCTACTTTCACTCATATAGATAGCTCCCTGTGCTTTCTGTTATGTATCAAAGCCAGCTTGAGAGAAAGCTGAGTATAAATAAGACAGACAGATAGCTAGATTTTTGAAATTTGTTGTAGCCAATTTGTATTTGCTCTGATAATTGTGGTTGACAAGGCATTTTTCTCTAATCACCTTTTGTGCAGTTCTATGGACAGTCTGGATTTATGGTAGGTATGTGTAATGGTCTCCTGATGCTAAAAGATAGTTTAAAAAAACACAAAAACAACCATGGCAGGCTGTGATCAGAACCAGAACAGCAGAGCAGTGAAACTTGACCATTTGCTACATCCATATGTGTATATGTGTGTGTGTGTGTAAAAATATATACTGGTATATATTTACTCTATAGTGGAAGGAACTGGCAAAGGTCTCCTTGCATATTCTTTGCCTAAGAAAATGTTACAGAATTCATGGGGTCACAATAAGTTGACAGGTGAAAGCACATATACACACACAAGTGAAGAAATAGCTTTTTATAAAAACAACCAACCCCATACCCCTATTAGCATCTCTGCAATGTGACATTGAATTTAGCCTTTACTGTTTCTCAATCAGACCTTCAATAGGATCATCCTCTCTCAATTATTGGCTCTGAGATACTCAGATATGGAATCATCGCTCAAGTAGCTTTTCAAATGACAGCTTTTCCTTTCCAAATTTGTTGCTTGAAAAACGGTGTACAGGTTATATACATGAGATCCCACATACTCAGATATACACACTAGAAAGCTTTACCAGCTGATTGAACGAGCTCAGCCCCTGCAATTATATTTTGTTGAAGTGCAATGTTTAGAGTCTGGTTTTCATAGCAGAAGTTTTTAAAGATTTTTCAGTACAACAACAATAACAACAAGAAGAATCAATTCTGAAAAATGTGTTTAAAACACTTGACATTTTTAACAACAGATGTGCCATCCCTTGAGTAGAAGAAAACTCGAAAGAAATAAGAAGACATTTTGAAATTTGAAAATAAAACACTTGACACAATATGTTAATTGAACAAGTGTTTTTTATTTGTTTACTAAAGGAATAATGAAATGATTATTTTGTTGCTACAGTCGAGGTTCTGCTTGGCACCTTCTTAGAAGGTCAAGGGAGTATTAACTCTCCCCTGGTGTATGTATGTGTTAAGGAAGAGCTGTTGGCTCCATAGCTGACGGCCTTAATTGGGGATAATTGGATGAAAGTGTACATCTGACAAACATCTGTGGGAAAATCTATTGCAATCATATGTACGGCTTCTTTGTAGCTAGGTAAATGTGAATAGATAAATGAAAAACTGGTGGGAGATGAGATTTAGGGGCGCATGTCCTGAAACCTTTGAAACCAGGAAAATCTCGGAAGCTGTGGGAAAGTTCTGGCAAGCCAGAGAGGGGCCACAGGCAAATAAAGTGAAGTGAAAGATACTTGGTGAGAGGATGCCATTTAAGGCCATGGCTGATAACTGAAACTGTATTAGAGACCAAGTGAATTGCCCTTAGGAGATAGCTGATGAGCTAGACATAATCAAAGGCATTTATTCAGATTGTAAGGTCATTTATCAGCCTTGTCATGGGTTTGGTTACATGTAGATATAATGCACTCTATGCCAGGAGTCCTTGCTCAATTCCTTGACTCAATGGAAATTTCTTGGATCCTTGTAGTGCTGCTGTTGGTACTGTTTTATAGCTGAAACAGCCCGACGGCCCTTTAAACACTTCCCAAGTTTGAAGAAATTACCTTTGTGGATTACAATTCCGTTGAGCCCTCCTGAGCTTGGAAAAATTACTCTTTAGATAGCAGCTCTCCCAAATCCCCCTACCAGCAATGTCAGCTGATTCTTAGACTTGTAGCTCCAAAAAGAACTTTTCCAAACTCTGTCCCCACCTAAGTCTTGGTTAAATTATGTGTACTTGAGATCTTCAAGCTGTATGAGTGGGTATTTTCTGAAGCTGACTGGTGTCTCTTGGCTTTTAGTGGCTCATTAAGAGCTTTGTCTGAAAAACCTTTGAGGGGAGCAGGCTAGATGATACTCATGTTGTTTTGAGCTTACCTCTTTGACTCTATGGATGAATCTACACAGGATAAATAATGTGTTCTTATCTCTATCATAGTCCTGTTGGAACACACGATGCGCCATTCCTTCTGATGTGTAAACACCTCTCTTTGATGCCTGTGGGCTTTCAGGTGATTTGTAAAAAAACTTCCAGTTTACTTTGCTGTTTTGGGGAATTGAGACTGCAGTGGAATCAAGGGAGGAAGGTGGATGAGTGGAGAGTGGGCAAGGTTGGGGGGTGGTTCCCTTGAACAGGCGGTCACCAGATTGTTTCCACTACAGAAGGCTAGCTCCCTTGTTTGTATTGGCATCCAAAAAAACAAAAAACAGTGGTATTGCCTTGTGGAGAGGGATTTGACGCTTGCATGCACAGATTCTCAGGTCAGTGTTTCAGTTCCCCCTTCTCTACTGGCCTCACTTTATGGAAGTGAGGGTGGGCAAAAAGGAAAACAAAGGCTATTTGATGAAGCAAATATGCACGTGCTTGGCAAGAATAAAAAAAAACCCTGCCACTGTTATGTTCATGTGACCAGACATAAATTGGTATGGCAAACAGGGGTACATAGTATAAGCGCCCCCTTGCACCAGCATGGCTACCTAACAGGGTTCCTGTGTAGCTTTCCAACCTCCTTTTGCTTTGGATTAAAACAGGTGTCTGTGGCAGTAAAGGGGTCAAACCAGGGAGGGATACTACACAGTGGAGCTGGGATACAGCCCTTATATAGATTCAGTCTATATGTCTATATTTTTTCCCCAAAAGATCCATCCTAATTGCAGTCCTGTATCATGCTATACTAGGCATAATTGTGAAATATCTGTTATCTGTTTAGGAAAAGGTTAAGTTTTCCTTGACAAGTTAAAAAAAAAAAAGGATGAGGATGAAAGCAAGGAACAGCTGTTCCGGTAGAGGCAGAGTGTGAATCTAGAAGAAGGCTCACAATAAGGAGGGAGAAAAAGGACATATTTTATCAGCTCCCATCAAATCACTAAGTATACTGTAGCCTGACAGTTTAGCTTTAATGCTGCTGAGAATGAGATCATCTGCAAGGTTTAGTCAGGAAAAACAACAAAGTAGCCCTCAGAGAAATTGACATAGGAATATTTTATCTGCAGCACAGATAGCCAACAACGATCAACATACCTATTCTTTTTGTAGTGTTGATTGCAACTTCAGTCTTTACTGCACTTAGCAAATCATTGAATCATAGAATCATAGAAATGTAGAGTTGGAAGAGACCGCAGGGGCCATCTAGTTCAACCCTTTGCCATGCAGGAACACCGTCAAAGCACTCCCAACAGATGACCATCAAGCCTCTGCTTAAAAACCTCCAAAGAAGGAGACTCCACTCCACTCTGAGGCAGCATATTCCACTGCCAGACAGCCCTGACTGTCAGAAAGTTCTTCCTGAGGTATAGGTAGAATCTCCTTTCCTGCAGCTTGAATCCACTGCTCCTTGTCCTGGTCTCTGGAGCAGCAGAAAACAAGCCCTCTCCTTCTTCTACTGTTGTGGCGAGGAAAAGATGAAGACCTTCAGGTTGTTCCAAAACAGAAAGCTTTATTTTCCAAACCATTTATTTACTGCGCAGGGCAAGCAGCGGATATATAATGTCCAAAACTGCCAGCCCCGATTGATTAAAACACTTAGTTCTTATACCTTTGGTCAACAGCGTCAGCAATCAATCACATTTCTAGTCTACGTCAGCCATTACATTTGGAGCTTAATACCACCCCCAAAACAAGGGAACAAAGGCCTCAGTCACCAAATGACTGACAAAAGATGAGGCAAAAGAGTATGCTTGACTCCCTTTTACTTCCCAGGCACCTAAGCATAGTGTTACAAGGCCAATCATACTTTCAAACCGAGATAAGGCAGGGACATCTGCTGTCCAATTCACTTATTTTTCTACTCATGCAGTACTTCTCTGAATTTAACTCTTTCATTCCCCCCTTCATGCCAAATTCAATTCCTTGCAATTTGAAGCATGCGCTATTTGCCTATTGCCTTTATAACACAAAGGATACATAGCAGCAAAAGTTACATAGCAGCAGTAGGATTCCTCCAGCAGTCAGGTATACAAAACCTGTGAACAGGGCTTTCAGACCCACGGTTTTAGGGGAAAGATTTATTGTGCACAATTCCATCCTCCCTAACACTGTCTCACAGAGTACCATTGTATTCCTTTCAAACACAGAGAGATTTCAATCAAAGCATATACTGCAGCCTTTCCCTCTATTACTCTAATCATTACAGATTGAAAACTATTTAACATGCAGAGTACAGAAAAGCAGATTTAGTAAGGCCATTATTTATGCACAAAGCAATTCTTCAAACAGTGTCTTTTACCCATACTTACTTAGGGAACCAAATAATCATGTCCACATGCCTGCCGAGTACAAAATGACTTTCTAACATTGAATACTGCTAAATGTATTTTCCCTCTTCACAATCAAATTCATTTACACAATAGTAAGACAGTTCAACCAATTTCATGCTGGGCTACCTTCATTGGTTGGTGCCCTGGGTGAAAGGGGATACCCTCAGTGGCCACACCAACTCATCCCAGAAGAACAAACCATATACACTCTCCATGGTAAAAGCTGGTTTCTTCTAGAACTCATTTATGGAGGACCACAGGCCCCCTTTTTCCCATATAACCTCAATAAAACCATTGCTATAACTAAAGGAAAAGTCAACATTGGGATGCTTTCCTGGGCATGCCTGTAGAGATTAGGGATTTCAAACTTTACATAACAATTGGGATGGTATATCTCCTAAGCTTAGCCCATGAGAACATACTCAGTCATTACTGACATTCAGGGTGTGGTCCAAGATCTGATTGACCAGTTGGTGAAACCAATTCACTTCCCAGCCTCTCCTGCCCAGCATTCTCATCATCACCATCATTACCAACAATTACCATATACACATATCTTCCAACCCCACAGAACATCCGTCTGTAGTGATAAAACAGGCAGGCCAGGCTTCCTGCCCCTCCTATGCCTGCCACAACCCATAATATTGTCTCCAACATTCAGGGATCTGGCCGTGTGTAGAGCAGTGTGTACGTCCCAGGTCACACCTGCAACAGGGCCTAGTCCCCGTCTTCTTCCTCTCCAGTTGCTAAGTCTGACCGTAAGTAGAGCCTGACAGCTTCCAGGTGTGTGTCAGGCAATAAGGTCTAGCTTAGATTTCTTCATTCACCAGTTGCGGATCTGACTGTGCTTAGAGTGACCAATTTCTCCTGGTCTGGCCACAGCAGAGTAGTCCGAATTTTCTCTCCCCCTTCGTCTGGAGATCTTCAGGTTCAGAGAATTACAACCCAATCAGTAAAGGCTCTCTTAGCCTGGCATAAAAGTATCCGAAGGCTTCGAACCCTGCTACCTTTACAGCTGTAGGGGCAACCAGCAACACCTAATACAATCCCCTCCACCTATGACCCAGTTGCACTCTAAGGGGAATCTCTATTCCCACATTTTCTCCCTTGTTGTACTCAGAGCTTTCCCTAATCTACTAACTCTCCCTTATACGTCTCCTTGATCCACCCAAAATGGCCTCATGCTTTGGCTTGAAAGGGAACAAACAGCCTTATGGTTCTGTGAAGTGTGTACCTCATCCTATGCCATCCTATGATGGGGCTCTGGGAAGAACAAAAATACTCCTGGTTTTTCTGTTGTGGGCTGCACATGGAATAAAAGTGGAAAGCCTCTGTAAAATGGCCTAGGTAGATGGTGGTATCATATCACTTGCCCTGTGTTGGCATCCAGTCCAAAGACATAACCAGGGCTGTTGTTTGGGCCATACACGTTGAACTACTGTTTCTTCAGGATTTATCCATTTCCTCCACTTTTCTCCTGAGTTCTGAGGTCTGCAGGTACAATGTGACTTCCAGGTGATTCCTAGAATGGTGGTTCTTGCCTTTGGTGATCCTGTGGACAGATGCAGGTCTGTTGCTCTTGAGCATATGTGGTGTGTGGGCCTTTTAGGGCTGTTGTTGGTCCCTTAGCTGTTCACAGCTTGCATCTCTCTTTTCTCTCTCCCTTGCCTTTTCAGTCAGCGTCCTTCAGCTGCAGTTCCACTTCCAGCCTGGGAGGGGCACACAATCGCCTCTCAGAAGTGCCCCCTTATTTCTCCCTTCCAGCTCAGGAGGTTGTGCACCATCACCTCTCCTCCCAGCTTACTCGTAGGGGTGCTCTGTCACCTCCTCCATCCAGCTGAGGCTGCGCTTAGGGAGCCATTCCAATCTCCACCTTATCGGGGACTGGTAGGGGGCACTCCTTTGCTGCTTGGACTTCCTTTCATCTTGGACTCTGCCCTTTCCTGTATTCTTCATGCTTTTGCTGCCAACTTTCCTTTTCCAGAATGTCACAACTCCAAGCCCTTGCCCTTCTCTGTCTGTGGGATGGAACAAAACCTTTTCCTCAGTCTGCTGACATATTTGGCCACTGACAGTATTCTACTTCCATTAGTCCCTGCATCCTCAGTTGGACCATCTTTTCTGCTTTCCTCTTCCACACACGTCCACATCCTTCTCTGATTCTCTTCAGGCTCTCTTGCCTATATCTCTCCTGCCCCCACTGGGCACTTTGGCTCTCAGAGACCCTCATCCTCCTCTGGGGTCTCTTTCTCTTCTGACCTCTGCTCCATCATTCGTTAATCTTCTTTCTTTCTCCGCTTGACAGCCAGTCATAAATCTTGCTTCATAGAGCTAAATGGCAGGCCCTTTAAATCTTCCTTAATTGTTCTGTGGAATCCTGAATCCTGAAGCCTTTTCAAAGACTTCCTGAAGAGATTCCTCTGCTGCATCATATGAGAGGTTGCTAACAATAGGAGTCCCTTCAGATTCCTGGAGCCTCCTTCCAAAACATTCAGATAGCCTTGGGTTTTTACAACAGCCCACAGCTCCCAGTATTTCCAGGCGGTCTCCCATCCAAGTACTAACCAGGCCCGACCCTGCTTCACTTCCGAGATAGACGAGTACGGACGTGTCAGGGTGGTATGGCCGTGGCGGCTGACCTTTCTCCTTTTCAGCTCCCTTCGGTTTCATGCAGCTTTTTCCTACTATGTTAATGGCACCTCCTACTGGCCACCGTTCTACAGCATCCCCTCCACCTCCTCTCAGGTAGGAAAGGGCAGCCAGGGCTTGTGGTTTCCTGTAATTCTCCACCCACAACTTTAAACATATTGACTGGCTTTTTCTAGCAGAGTCTGACACTGGGAAGAATTCCCAGTGTATTGAGATCCCATCAGGGGTCCATCAAAGACACTCTCCCTTATCCACACCTGGGAGTTCTCTCCTGGATGATCTGCTTTGCCTGCTGGATAATTTAGCTCCTTTCTTCAGTAGTTACTGGCAATCTTGCCAGTTAGGCATGTGCATTGCCATGATGCTAGAACACAGTTCTACTATCTTTCAATTCAACAAATCCGACGTGGTGGAGGGCATGTGTGCATAAACAGGTATGTAGGGAGGTGTTGTAGATTGTGAGGTCTCATCTGAGTTAGCTGCCTCAATAGAAGGCAACTGCATTATTCCTAGCTCGAATGTCCACAGGCAAATCTTCCTATTAAGGGGAGTTTACAATTTCCCTAAGTTGTTGAGTAGCTTCTTAATAAAAATCATGACACCATGGCTTCTGGTTCTGCTGCTTAGAATCCTCAGGCAGCCTCTCTGGTGGGGTCTGCCGCTACTCCCATCCTCCCTCCTTCTCATTGCAAGCTGGGGGTGGGGAAGAACTGCTGCGCGAGCCATTTCTACTTTTTTTCTCTTCCATGCAAAAGCAGGCAGGTCTTTCATGCAAATGCTGATTCTTTTGCTCTTTCCCCTCCCTGTCTGTCTCCTCGGGGGAGAGGCAGTTTCCTGTTGGTGTGTTTAATTCCCCCGGGGGGAGGGGCATCCAATATTTTACTTCTCTTGTTACTACAATTCCCATGTGCCCCAAAGTTCGTATGCTAAATGCTTTTTTTTAAAAAAAACTTATTGTCAAATACGAGATTTGCAGCCCCTTTTTTTTTCCTTTTTTTTTTTTTTTTTTAACCAAGTTGTTGACGTAATAATGCCAGAATTGCAAATTCATGCTCCTCATTCCCTCCGTCTCAAGAGGGGGAGGGTTGCATTCAGCCCGATGGCCACAAGGAGTGAGAAAAAAGCCATGTCTTTTGGAGAAGCAGCCTTCCCTATGCTAAAGCTGCATTGTAATCTTGTTTTCTCTCTTTGATGTAGGAAATATGCTCAAAAGGTAGACACAACTGCTGCCACACTAGAAAGAATAGTTCATTGTTCATTGTAAGGGAAAAACGAAACTAACACCTCTTGTATGACATGTTTGTCTATACGGGCTCTCAAGGTGAGGTTTTTGCTTTGTTTTTGTTGTTTTTCCCTTCTTCTCCAGATGCAGCTCTTCTCTGTGCTTAGAGAAAACATTGGGACTCTGTATTGTTTAGAAATGTTGCAAAAAGTACTGGAGGAGAAGTTTCCAAAGTTCTCTTTTTTTTCTTTTCTTTTCCTTCTATGTGAGCCAAAAGGGGGGAGAGATACTGGATCACTTGAAGAGTTTAAAACATGAAACAGGCAGCTGTCACCAGAGTCTTCAGCAATTTTTTCCAAAACTTCGCCATCCTGTATTCATTTTACCTGAAAGCCTGTTTTTTTTGTTATTATTATTCTTCCTTGCTTCTATGACATCCTCACTCAGCCTGCCAGGCTGAAATCAAGTTATTGAAACTATCTTCATAGCCCTCCCTATGTACACACTGACAGAATTCGGCAAGCATTTGGCTAAAGAAACTTCCATTCTCCAAAAACCAGCAACTATGGAGTTAACATCTAAAGGAGAAGGGAGGGGCTACAGGGAGGGGAAAGGGAGGCAGGCAAAGGAATACAACTCTGAACTCCTTTCCTGCTCCAAAACTTGAGCTGGTCGGTCCTGAAGGATAAGAAAATTGTCCTATATTCAACTCCTTTTTCAAAAGCTTGCTGCTTCTTCCTTTTTTCTCCTGAAAGTCCTTTGACTTTTGAAGTGCACATCCATGGGATACTCTCTTGCCTCTTGCAGAGTGATTTTCTTTCCAGTTGATTGAATCACCGACCTGTGCATTTGGAGAAAACAATGAAACCCTATTGTTTCCTCACTATTTCTCATTAACACCTAAACTCCCTCATCATTTACATACTGACTTAATTTCTGCTTTTTCCAAGCCCCTGGCCAGATCATTTCCATCCCTGCAGGCAACTTCATGGTTAACTCAGAGCCAGGAGAGGGAGGGGCTCTGGGCAATGGCACCCAGCAGAGGGAAAACAGAAGACTCTCCTGTCCTGGGGTAAGCTACACAGCACAAATAGCACACAGCAATGGTAACATTTCCACTGAATCCTTTCTTCAAGATTCTTCAGCATATTGTCCAGAGGGTTTGCACAAACTCACCCCCCTCCCATATCCTCCCGCTGTTTAGACAAAACACAGAAGGGGGAGGGATGTGACGCGCAGGTAAAGGGGGTGCTGTGCGCCCACACAAGAGGATTTTACAACAGACTTTCTGTGTCGACCTGGTCACCAACGAATGAAATGGCATGAGCCAGGAAATGCGACACCAAGCATAAATCTGACTCTGGGTCAGACCAGTCACACCACACTCACACCAACAAACGGCCTCCCACCACCGTTTACCAGACTCGAAGAGATGTCTCTTTACCAAAGTCTTCGCGGCTTCACTAGGAAGGCCCCACTAGCCATGAGTTACTAGGGCGAGACTAGAGGTGATCAAGCTCTCTCCCTTGAAAACGCAAGGGAGTCAACTTCACCAATTAGCCGTGGGAGGCCTTATGTTTTCTGCATGACCAGAGTCCGTTGACTAGAAAATGCTGCTGCCAGGGAAACCACCCCGCTCAAGGCCAAACCTCTTCGACCAAAGCAGTCGAGGGCGCCCTGGGTTTCGCCAAGAGGGGGGGGTGGCGACCCCAACACTCAAGCATCTGTCAAGGGGGGCCCCAAAACCCCTTCTCTCGATTCCCGGCCAATGCACCAAAATGTTGTGGCGAGGAAAAGATGAAGACCTTGGGGTTTCTCCCAAAACAGAAAGCTTTATTTTCCAAACCATTTATTTACTGCGCAGGGCAGACAAGCGGTATGTAATGTCCAAAACTGCCAGCCCCGATTGATTAAAACACTTAGTTCTTATACCTTTGGTCAACAGCGTCAGCAATCAATCACATTTCTGGTCCCGTCAGCCATTACACATTTGGAGCTTAATACCACCCCCAAAACAAGGGAACAAAGGCCTCAGTCACCAAATAACTAACAAAAATAAGGCAAAAGAGTATGCTTGACTCCCTTTTACTTCCCAGGCACCTAAGCATAGTGTTACAAGGCCAATCATACTTTCAAACCGAGATAAGGCAGGGACATCTGCTGTCCAATTCACTTATTTTTCTACTCATGCAGTACTTCTCTGAATTTAACTCTTTCACTACATGGCATCCCTTCAAATATTTAAACATGGCTATAGTGCCCTTCTTAACCTTCTCTTCTGCAGACTAAACATACCCAGCTCTCTACGGTATCACTCGTGGGCATTAGCTCCAGGTCCCTTTGCCCAGTTTTGGTCGCCCTCTGGACTTGCTCCAGCTTGACCATGTCCTTCTTGAATTGGGGTGCCAGAACTGGACACAGTATTCAAGATGAGGTCTAACTAAAGCAGAGTAGAGTGGTACCAATACCTCCTTGATCTAGACACCATACTCCTATTGATGCAACCGAGAATTGCATTGGCTTTCTTGGCTGCCACATCACACTGCTGACTCATGTCCAGCTTGTGGTCTGTGAAGACTCCTAGATCCCTTTCACACGTACGGCTATCCAGCCACGTGTTCCATACTTATATTTCTGTATTCCATTTTTTCTACCTAAGTGTAGGACCTTACACTTCTCTCTGTTGAATTTCATTTTGTTAGCCTTGGCCCAGCTCTCCAATCTGTCCAGATCATTTGAAACTTGATCCTGTCCTCTGGCATATTAGCAACCCCTCCCAATTTGGTGTCCATGTCCAAATTTGATGAGCATGCCCTCTATTCCTTCATCCAAGTCGTTGATGAAGATCTGAACAGCACTGGGGCCAGGACAGAACCGTGGCACCTGCTAGTCACTTCTCTCCAGGATGAAAAGCAGCCATTGGTGAGTACCCTGGGAACAGTCAAACCACGACTTACAAGATCCACCTGACAGTCGCCCTGTCCAGCCCACATTTTACTAGCTTTTTTTGGAAGAATGTCATGGGGAACTTTAAAGGCCTTACTGAAATCGAGGTATGCTACATCCACAGCATTCCCTTCATCTGTCAAGATCATTAGTTTGTCATAAAAAGAAATAAGATTAGTCTGGCATGACTTATTTTTGAGAAATCCATGTTGATTTCTCGTGATTATTGCATTGCTTTGTAAGTGATTAGAAACTGACTGCTTAATGATCTGCTCCAGGATCTTTTAAAGAGAGTACTGATGTCAGGCTGACTGGGTGATAATTATTTGGGTCCTCTTTTTTTCCCTTCTTGAAGTTAAGGACAACATTTGCCCTTCTCTAGTCTGCTTGAACCTCTCCTGTCCTCCAAGATTTCTCAAAGATTTATAGCAAGCGGTTCCAAAATGACCTCTGCCAGTTCTTTTAATATCCTAGGATGCAATTCATCTGGCCCTGGAGATTTGAATTCATCCAGTGTAGCCAGGTATTCCTGTACCACCTCTCTACCTATTATGTGCCACATTTCCCCTGCTTCCTCACCTGCTCCCCAACCGCCAGGTTGAGTGCTTGTATCCTTCTGGGAAAAAAATGAGGCAAAGAAGGTGTTAAGTAGTTCTGCCATTTCTCTTCCCCCTGTCAGTAATTTGCCATGTTCGCTGCGCAGCAACCCTATCATCTCCTTCTTTTTCCTTTCGCTGTGGACATATTTTAAAAAGCCCTTTTTATAGTTTTTAATGTCTCTGGCCAGCCTAAGTTCGTTCTGTGCTTTAGCCTTTCTGACCTTCTCCCTACATCTCCTGGCTACTTGCTTAAATTCTTCTTTGGTGGTTTCCCCTTTCTTCCATTTCCTGTACATGTTTCTCTTAACACTTAGCTCAGCTGAGAGTTCTTTAGTCAACCATTCTGGTTTCTTCAGATGCCTTCCATTTTTCCTCCTTATTGGCACAGTTTTAGACTGTGCCTTCAGTATCTCCCGTTTAAGGAACTCCCATGCCTCCTGAACTCCTTTCTCTTTCACTATTCTTGACCACGGAATTTCAGCTAGCAGCTCCTTAAGTTTACAGAAGTCTGCTTTTTTAAAATCTAAGATGAGTGTCTGCCTACCCTTATCTTCTCCTTCCCACTGAATGCCAAATTCCAGTAGGGCATGATCACTGCCCCCTAAAGATCCAACCACTTCTACCTGATTAACAAGGTCATCCCTGTTGGTCAGGATCAGATCTAGAATATTTGATCCCCTTCTGGACCATGAAATTGTCTGCAAGACAAGCAAGAAACTTGCTGGACCTTGCTGTCTTGGCAGAGTTTGACTGCCAACATATATCCGGGTAATTGAAATCTCCCATTATTACTGTATCTCTCCTTTTTGAATGTGCAGTCATTTGGTTGAGGAAGGCTTCATCAAAGTCCTCAGTCTGGGTTGAAGGTCTGTAGTAAACCCCCATCAGAATATCCCTATTGTTTCTTGCTCCCTTAATTCTTACCCAGATGCTCTCAACCTGGCTTTCTGGGTTTAAGTCATGGATCTCTTCACAGGTGAAAACATCCTTGACATACAAAGCTACTCCTCCTCCTTTCTTGTTTGATCTGTTTCTACAAAATAGGCTATACCCCTCTATTCCTACATTCCAATCAGGAGATTCATCCTACCAGGTCTCAGTGATGCCTATCAAATCGTATTTATTTTGTTGTACTAGGAGTTCAAGTTCATCTTGCTTGAATTGCTTGCATGATTCCATGATTCTGTTCTGTTGAAGTACTCTGCTTAAGTACTACAGCTGAAATTAAGCTGAAGGCATAATCTGAAACCCATAGTCCCTAAAGTCTGTGAATCTAGGGAAGTCCCAGGTACTCTGATGCTAGTATATCTTGGAGTATTTCTTTTCTAATATTAGTAAAGTCAAAAATATATTCTGTTTCTACATAGGGCCTATTCAGTGACGTAGCAAGAGCTTTTGCCGCCCAGGGCCATTGCTGAGTTTGCTGCCCCTCTCAATATGCACCAAAAATACTACGAAAAACTAAACCAACATATGGGGAAATACATTAAAACACTATAGTTATTTTTGAAGTAAAGCTTTAATTCCAACATTCTAAAATGTTATTTTTCTTGCTTTTCTGTTAGCAAAATTGTCAGTGATATTGTTGAAGTGTATTTCATCATTCTGTTGCTGTTCTATAGACAGTATGACAAGATTTCTTAAACTCAAGGTACTCATGTAGATCTTAGGTAATTCTTAATAATAATAATAATTATTATTAATATTACTAAAACCTACCACTGTAGTCATTACCATGAAAGCTAAATTAGCACATGTTGGTGTTTCCAATTGGGAAAAGATAGCACTGCAATCCTCTGCAGACTTACACATAAATCCAGTTTAGATCCAACTTGGGTAGAGATACCAAGTGCAATTAATTCATTGTGTCTACTTGAGTTGGAACTACCAGTTAGTTAGGTTTCATGTGGAAGTAAAACTCACTGAATTCTTTGAGACTTTCTTCCACATTAATAGGCACAGGGGATGAAGCAACAGCAAAACCACACTTCTTGGGGAAACCTGAGAAGTTGGGGATGGGAGTAAAGTAAAAATGTTCAAAAATCTGAGAAAAATGTTCTCACAAAAGACAACATTGATTTACTACATCAGTAACCCCATTCCACACACATACTGCTGAATATGGCCACCAAAGCCCAGTCTGTTCATGTCATTTTTCCTGTTATGAGAAACCATTTCTGTTCTTATATACCAATTAACTTCATGCAGGAGAAAGCAACAGTAAAAATAGAGTGCCCTGCAGCAACTAAGGCCCCAATCCTAAACATATTAAGGAGTAATTTTCATTTAACAGAACTGGGCTTACTTTTGAGCAAGCAAACAAGCAAAAGATACTTCTGCAAACTGTTCTTGTGAGAAGGCACTGCAATTTTATACAAGGTAGCTGGGAATAAATTGAATTAAATCCAGAAGAATATATTTCTCAGTAACCATTGAACTGTAGGGCACGCCCTGAAAATGAACAGTTTACAAAACATTAAAACTTCTTAAAGAATTTTAAAAAAGTATAAATTGAATAGCCAAATCCATATGGTGGTATTACCTCTGTAAAGGCAATAAAAAGGCACTAAATCTCTATGCAAGCTTTCAAAACAACAGATCACTTCGTAAGGCATAGACATTTAAAAGAAGGCAAAGGAGGAGGTAAGGATTTTGGAAACATGTAGTCTGCAAACATGTTGCTTGGAACTAGAGGAAAAGTTAGCGAACTGTCAGATTAGGCACCACATTTAAAGGGCAAAATGGATACTCTTCAGGAACCGTGTGTAGCAATAAACACAACTGATACAAGTTTCAAGGTTGGGATGCAGAAGCCATTCTCTGCCTAAGCTTCTGATCTTGCCCTTTTGTAGAGGAAAGAGGGGGGAGAAGGGAAAAACCCAAGGCGGAACAGTTATAAGAGATGAGGGCAGGATAAAACTCTGCAGACTACAGCCCTCTTTCTCTGCAGCAGCTGAGTAGAAAGGGTTAACAAGCTGAACAGAGAGTGACTCTGGACCACTCAGAAGGGAGGACAATTTATTCCGACTCCTGACAGCTCCAAGGTCTAGGCTTTTTTGTGGGGAAACATGCAGGAGAGGGAAAAACTCCTTTGTCTTTGGTGACAGAAATTAAGGCTCTTCCTGCCTCCCTCCCAACCACCCCCGTGCCATTCACATATTCTCTCCACATGCCTCTTTCTTTCTCTGGCCTCCCCCTTCCAGTTCCCACAACCTGGAAAACTGATGGACCAGAACAGTGGTGAAGCTTGGAGTGTGGGGAGGATAGGCAGGAGGGGACGGGGCAATGATGTGAGGGGCATGGCTGTGGTGTGTGGCCAGGGCATGTGGGGTGTGGTTACAGGCCAAGACACCCCAAAAACATTGCTGCCTGGGGCAAACTTCCCCCTCGTCCCTATGCGATTGGACCAGAAGAGCAAACAAAAAACTCTCATGAGGCAAAACCACTGTTGCTGCTTCCCAGAAGCCCCTTGTTGTCTCAGCGCCACCCCCAAAAATCTGCCCCTGAGGGCAAACCACCCTCGCCGCACCCCCTTCCCTACGCAACTGGGCCTATTCTTTTTTGGTGTAGTGTCTGTGTTTATTTGGAACTTTTTTGATCTGTTATGGTGATAGAAGATCTTTGTAAGACTAATATGGGCCAAATTCCTCCATCCCTCTTTAGAAATGTAAACTATCAGGAGAAGAAATGGGAGTATCATCTTCCTCCAAGGGTTTAGCAATCTCTTCCTTCAATAACTGTGGTGGGGTAGTACAACAGAAATCCCCTGGAAAACTCCAAGAATCAAACTTTCTGGCATAAACTTAGTTAGTTGTTGGTAATATTGCACCGGATGCTGATATAATAGTTACGTGGCCAACTGCAGTGACCTAGTGAGTCAAAGACAATGGCCATTTCCGCACGAGCCTGGCCCCTCCTGAAACTGCAAACCCCAAGATTCCATAGGAGGTTGAAAATGGAATCATCGCGCTATAACAGGCTCGTGCGGAAATGGCCAATGTCTTGATGAGCTGGATGATGTTTTGCCTCATCCAGAATGATATTGTGATTGTCTCAATTGTTTCTTCTAAGAGGAGATTGAGATGTTTTAAAGACCATGTGGAAGAAAGAGATGCAGAGTACCTTGAATATTCTGAGCATCCTTAAAATGGCTGCTGCCATTCAAATCTCTGGTGATGACTTGACAGTGCCTGTCTCCATTTTCTTTGCTGTGATTCTGCTTTTTTTTTTTTTTAATTCAAGCTGGTCAAGTGTTCCACCTGTTTTTGCACTGGATAGCTTTTGCCTTTTCAAACTGAAGATCTTCAGTCTGAACCACAGTGACATCAGTTACAACTGCAGATTTATATAAGCATGCTGTCTCAAAGCAACAGCTGCAGGTGTGCACTCTGCTGCATTAGTCTGTTAACATACCACTCTGTGGGCTTCAAACTGTACTAGAAGAGTGTTTAAAAACTGGAACAATTCCTCCCCTCCCCCCAAAAAAACTGTTGATATACTGCCATACATGCTCATTTGTTCTCTTGGGAAGAGCTGTGGAGGAGTAAAACCATCTGCCCATCAAGTTGTATTTGCAACTTTCTCTGTCAGGTGGAGCTGATTGAACCTTCTCCCCTCCTTTTCGTCTGTGCAACTTCCACTACAGTGGAATTAAAGCGAGGGTGCTGAAAAAAAAAAAGCCAGCAAGCAAGCAAGCAAGCAACACCATTCTCTTGAATTCTGTACACATTTTCAATCTATCTTGAGGATGGAAACATAGAAGATTGCTTAGTCCATGACTTTTGAATGTTCTGACAGCCCTGGTAGAAGTGGTACTATTAGAGGTTGTAACAGGATGGAAACTGACCCACAGAGAAACTGTGTCCTGTACTGCTGGGGGCTGGAATTTACCCTTCAACCCTAGAGGCTTAGCTGTGCATAGTGTTTGCTCCCTGTAGGAGCAGTTGCCTTCAGACAAAGATGATGGTGTGATGCTAACAATACTTAAATCTGTAGAGGAAGTCATCAGAGATGGGGATGGAGGAGATGTTAAATCTGGATCATATCTATTTCCCAAAGAGGTGTCGGGATCTTTCTCCTCATATGTTGGTACAGTGTGTTTTTCCCCTTCAGAGGATGGAACATGAGAGGCTGTCTGTACCAATGGCAACACTGATATTGTAGCTGAGACTGATAGTGCATGCAATGCAGTCAGTAGTGAAGCTTGTGTATTAATATTTGAGGCAGTTGTCATGGAGTAGAAATTGTTCTTCACAATGAAGTGCCCAACATTTCTTTAGAAAAGCATCCCAACTCCTTACAGAGGGGTTTTATAAAGAGATGTAGAGGTCAGTTGTGTAGGGATGAGGCGATGGGGGGGGGGGGATTCGCCCTGGGTGGCAATGTTTTTGGGGCATCCCGTCCTGTTGCCATGCCCCCTGGCCACGCCCCACACACCGTGGCCTTGCCCGACACACTGCAGCCACACCCACACACACAGTGGCCATGCCCCTTGAACCACAGCCCCCCGGCCCTCCCCTCTACACACTCCAAGCTCCACCACTGGTAGAGGTTGCGTGGATGACTGATTCTTGGCTATTTTGTTAGCAGTTTTGACAGAAGATTCTCAGACATGTAAATGAAGGCAGGGAATGTAATTTCTCAGGCCCTGCTTCATAAACCCTCAGCAGAACACAGGACTGGGTCTTTTGGCCTTGGCCAAGGCAGAAGAGGGATTCAGGCAGCCTGTCAGACTGGGTGATCTTGCCAGCACAAGTGGAAAATGGCCTTAGCAGTCATAGAAAAAAGCATGGGGGACAATGATTGAAAACAAGGAAGATGATGACAAGAAGCTAAACAAAACAACAAGTAGTAAGCTAAAAAAAAAAAAGTGATGAAGAAAGTCAGCAAGTTGTTTTATTGAAGATGGTGTAATTGGATAGACCCAGTGGTAGGCAGGGCAGGGAATTCCATCAGAATCTGCTTAGCTCTAGAACGTACTTACCAAAACTCTGGAGGACAAGATCCATTTGTGTGAGTCACAAATAAGAACCACAGTTATAGATGAGCTGCTCTTTTCTGACTCTTGGTAAGGGAAAGATGCTTTCACTGTACTGATGGAGTTAGTTCAAGAGCCTGAATTATTCAAACTCTGTTGCTAGAAAGTGTATTCATGCTTGGCAGTACCTCTGCATAAAAAGTGAAAGAGTGATTAAATTAATGGAGTTTAATCAAAGCTAATGGTGGCAGGTGGAGATTTTTTTTTATCCAACAGACCTTTGGGAACTGAGTTTATGGCAACTATGCAGGAGGCACAGTTCTGATCCCTCCATGCTTTTACTGGTGCATTTGGATACATTGGAGGTGACTGCAGATCACTTACAGTTGTCTTTTTGGCCAGTATTTGGCCATTTTATTTCTCTTTTCCAGGGTTTTCCTCAGAGTTTTAAGGGGTTCTGGGAGACCAGATGACCTCAACTGCTGTGTTCATGGGTGGTTTGCAGGCATTTGGGACATTTTTGGGCCAAAAAATTATTCTAAAATCATTGTGAGAAAAGCTTTAATGGGAGGCTGGGGGGGTCACTAGGAGGGCATTGGAAGGTGCAAAAGTGAGTTTGAGGGCTTACATGTTTTTCCACAGGCTTTGCTTTCCCAGTCTCTGGTAATGGTAATTATTTTAACTTTTGTATGTTTTTACTGACATCAGCTTTTCAGCTTTTATTTGTATCTTTAATTTTTTAAAGCTGCCTTGAATCTGAAGGCTGGAAAAAGATGAGATATAAAATCATCATAATTACCTAGGGTTTCTGGCATCCCATTTTATACAGGATAAACTACATTTGGGGGCCTGAAGTCTACTCTCTCATGTGGGATTTTCAAAATCCCACATTCCTTGATGTGCTGAAAGCAGGTGGCAACTGTGCTTCCAAAGACCAACTCCTGAGCATTTGGTATGCAGCAGTGAATACTGGAAAGTCTCTATCCTGGGACTGTAGCTGGTGTCACACTGCTTTTCATTCTTCTCCCTGGATGGCCAGAAGTAGCCTCAAATCCTATAGTTTTCTCCCTAGAATGAGTGGGAAGAACAGGCATCAGCTATGCTCACAAAAGACTAACCTAGAACATTTGGTGTACAGCAAAATGGCCTCAAATTACACACCAAATACTGTGTACCAAATGCTGTCTGGCTGTCGCAAATATGCCTGGATGATGCTCTTCATGCTCTCAGATCTCCAGGCCCAGGAGATTGAAGTGAATGGCATGCGAGGCAGGTCTATATAAGGCCAATGTCATGTCTTATGAAGGAGGGCCTCTTATGAGAGTTTAACGTTCCCATGAGATCTCTCACTGCACAGGAGCCTGGGACTCTTGCAAGAAGTCCTTCTCTTCTGAAACTCGAGGTGGGCTTTATATAGACCTGCTTCACATGTCCCAACTAGTCTTGGTCTGATCTGGCCTGGCAACGCTGTGCACTGTCTTGTATTGCCATTTGCATCATCATCATTGCAATGGATGATGCAGGCAAAAGCAAGTCTGTTTTATAGAGGACCGCTTCTGAAAGTAGTTGTAAATCAACAGGGAGACATATGGTACAGATTTCTGGTTGGACTGCACATGAAATTATTTCCTGATGCCCCTGAATTAAAGCGTGTCAGAATGTGGAACCGCTACATGTCAGAAAGCTGGGCAGGGTTTGGTTTTTCACCTCTTCATCTCATCACTGCAGAGCTGTTCCTACTGTGCGCTGCAACCCATTAAAAGTACAGAAGCACTAACAGAACTGTGTTAATGGTGCATATGTGCGTAGTTTCTCCCTTGTGATCTAATAGTGCCAGGAAAAAGAATGCTGTAGCTGCAGTCATCAAGAGGAGAGAATGAGAGAGAATCATAGAACCATAGAATCATAGAAATTCAGAGTTGGAAGAGACCACACAGGCCATCCAGTCCAACCCCCTGCCATGCAGGAACACCCTCAAATCAATCCCAACAGATGGCCATCAAGCCTCTGCTTAAAAACCTCCAAGGAAGGAGACTCCACTACACTCCGAGGCAGCAGATTCCACTGCCGGACAGCCCTGACTGTCAGGAAGTTCTTCCTGAGGTTCAGGTGGAATCTCCTTTCCTGCAGCTTGAATCCATTGCTCCTTGTCCTGGTCTCTGGAGCAGCAGAAAACAAGTCCCCTCCTTCTTCTACGTGGCATCCCTTCAAATATTTAAACATGGCTATCATGTCCCCTCTTAACCTCCTCTTCTGCAGACTAAACATACCCAGCTCTCTAAGTCTGTCCTCATAGGGCATGGCTTCCAGGCCTCTCACCATTTTGGTCGCCCTCCTCTGGACTTGCTCCAGCTTGTCAATATCCTTCTTGAATTGGGGTGCCCAGAACTGGACGCAGTATTCAAGATGGGGTCTAACCAAAGCAGAATAGAGTGGTACCAGTACCTCCCTCGATCTAGACACCATCTGTCTTTTTTGTAAAACACAAAAGGAAGGCAGGCAAGCAGGCAGGCTTGTCCTGGCTGTATGGGTGAGCAGACCATGTATGGATGCTGGACTTCGTCCTTTCTGAGAATTAATAATTATTTCCATGTTCATTTGTGAACCAGATGATTATGATCTTAAAAGTGCCTGTCAGCATACTTGTGGTTCTTGCCCCATTTCCAAGTCAACAAAACCCTGCTTTGATTTTTCTTGTTTTTCATCCAGTTAGTAGTCAGGTAGGGAGATTGGTGTAGGATGGATATGGGTGCCCGGGTGACTTGCATGGATTGTGGGCAGAAGACACTGAACTGGCATACTTGAAATGAAAAGAAGGCACCATGCAAGAATATTATTTACCACAGCCATCATGGGTCATTAATTTTGAGATTGACCATAATTCAGTGTGTGTTGCTAGATGTTTAAATCCAATGGCTAGTCCAATTAAAGCAGACTCATTGAATCAGTGTGGTTTACATAAGTTTAAACTTACTACTGTTAGTAGTACATTCTTTCTTTCCCCAGCAGATCAACTCTAGTTGGGGCTAGCAATTGGACTTGGTGATTAAAATATCTTACCAAGTGTTGTGTAGCAGTAGGAAGCCATCCTGTTCTCTAAGGGGAATGTTGGTATATGTGGAAGATTTGCTTTTTAGCACTGCAGATTTTGTGTAAAGTCTTCAGACCATTGTAATAAAATGTAGTGTAATGTACTGTCATGGTTATAGATGTTAGACTAGGACTAGGAAGTTCAGATCCCTGCTTAGTACTGAAGCTCACTGGGTGACCTTGGACCAGTCTCTACTTCTTGACCTCCACAAGTTGTTGTTAGGGTCAAGTGGAACAAGGAGAGAATTAGAGGCATCTCTTTGATCTGCTTGGAAGGAAAGAAAGATAGGAAGTAAATGAAACAATCATGAAACGATTTGTGCACTGCAGATTTCTGGGGCAGTTTCTTCTGAAGTTCAATGTTGCTAAAACCAAAATTGGTTAACATAAAACACAGCATACAGTCCTCCTTCCACATTTGACCTTTGCAGTTATTCATGAGGCATGCACATGCCTCCCAGCTCATTCTTCTCATCCCATTCCCTTGCATTTTGCCAGGCGCAGAGAAGGAAGGCAAGCATCTGGACAAAAGGCAGGAAAGGGAGGGAGGGGAGGCACACAAGAGCCTTCCTTTTCCTCTTCCTTCTCCCCTCCAGAGCTCCTGCTCCCATTCCCTTGCCTCTAGCCCCAGAGCTGAAAACTTGCCCCGAAGCAATAGGCAAGGGAATGGGAATGGTCTTGTGCGGGTGGGAATTATTTGCTGTTTTTCCACTTTTCCGAGGGTTCTGCTCCCTGAACTCTCATGAAAGTGGAGGGACCACTGTACTTTATAATCATATATTTAAATCAACTGGTGGAACAGTGTATCATTAATCTAGTGTTCAAATATATGTAATTTGTTTTGATTTTCTGTTTTTCTCCCTGTTATTGTTAAATCTTGGACTCTTCTCTCACTTCTAAAAAGAAAAATCTGTGTGCCTAATGTACCATTTACAGCTTCCTGAAGGATTTTGTGGTGGTTGCTATGGCCAAAGGATCATAAACAAAGTGGTGGGAACATGATCTCTTTGCCAGCCTTGAATGGTTGGTACAGTCAAAGTTGCAATATGTTTACAGAGTCAGTAGCACTCCAGGCATTCCAAGACAGCTGGTCATATTCTGTATGGGGAGATCACATTTTAAAGAGAAGGGAACTTGGAGCATAACCGTGAATCACAACATTCAATACTCTAGGTGGTAATGTGAAACTACAGCAGCTGCCCAACCTATTCCACAGAGTATAGGCATTTCAATTTCTTCTTCCAGCATTGCTGTAACTCATAGGCAGGTCTAGGTCTAACGTAACTTGATCTCCACGTGTGGGTGTGTTTTCTCCTGTATGACAGCTTTTATATATGGGTGTTCATCCATGTGTCCAAGGACTGAGGACATGGATGTGAGTCTGCATCAGCCCTTTACCTATTTATTTTAAGAGCAGAATGGCTCTGTGTGATTCATGCCATCTGCCTGGCAGGGGGAAAAATGGATCTAAGAATACAAATGTGAAAAATGATGCAAAGAGCGATTTGTTACTGCACTTGCTTGGAACATACGCTTATACACGTCTACAGGCTACTTGTTCAGAGAAAGTTTGAATGGGAGTGAGGGTGGAGATTTAGTTTAAATGTATTAGGGAAATCATTTCCCATTTCAATACTGGCACTGTTCTCCTACAGTATAGGTTGCTATCTGTCCAGAAACTTCCACAGTTTCCAAATTCAATAGAGCACAGTTGACCTTGTTTACTTAATGTAGTGAAGTACCCTTATAAGGTTTGTGGGGAGCAAGAAAGTCAAGAACTTTTCCAGAAATGGAGTTTATTGAGTAAGTACACAATATACATGAGGCGCCTTTGAGGCCCCTCCCTAAACTGCAAACCCCAGAATTCCATAGGATGTTGAAAGTGGAATAATAACACTATAACAGTCTAGCGCAGAAATGGCCTGAAGGCATGAATAGGGCTGTGGTGTTGGTTTAACTAGCCTGGGAAGCAGAAGAAAAAGCATTAATGAGAAGGACCATAAAGAGGCAAGGTTAATAGCCAGTGGCATGAGGGTTAGGGTGAACGGTAGCTACATTCCAAAGGGCCAAGGAAGAGAGGCTGAGAGTCAAAAGCCACACTGAACATTTTTAATGGCCAAGTTTCAGGGGAAAATTCATTTAAAAAAGGACTCCGATTCAGTTGTCACTTGATCATGAAGATCCCTTCAGCAATCTGGAAAGCACCAGTTCCATGCCTGTATGTAAATTTGAGGTCAGTGTATAACCTTGGGCACAGTACACCCTCCCAGCCCCAAAAAGCCCTGTGAAAGAGTTGCCTTAGGGTTAGTAAGTTAGTAAGTTAGAAATGACTTGAAGGCACACTACCACCACGACCACCACAAGTTGATCATGCTGGATCATTTTGTGTAGCTTGAGGGTGAGGAGCTCAGCCTGGTCAAATCAGAGCAAGGAAACCAGCCGTGCTCAGATTTATCACCCCATTGTGTACTACTGTGAGGAGGCAGGAACAAAAAACTAGTAAAAACAATCTGAAGAAAATTAAGCTTTAAATATTTCAGAAGGTTCCATGGCAGTATGTCATGGAATGGAATGGAATATCTCCTCATCCTTTTCAGCATGGAATTTTGGTGGGAACTTTTAGGTGCAGTTTGGCCTTGTTTGCTAGATTCTTGTATGTTCGCTTTTCCAGGCAAGTGGAACTTTTTGAGCTAAGACTCTTGTGAGGGTAGCTATTACATTACGCCAGTTCTATTTTTGGGTGTGCTTTTGTAACACTCAGTTTAGAAGTGTTATTGCCTTACTTATACAATCTTTTGGTGCTCAGCTACTCTGGCTTTACTGGGCAATTCACTGTCATGGTGATATATGTGGAGGCATGAAAGAAATGGGAAACTAATTTCTTCTCTGGTTACATGTATTCGTGCAGGAAATCTCCATTACATTTAGAGGAAGCCACTCAAGGCATCAGATTCCATCTGATTTTGGAAGCTAAGCAGGGTCATCTGTGGTCAGTACTTGGAAGGGAAACCATCAATGAGTACCAGGTGCTGTAGGCTATGTTTCAGAGGAATAAATTAGCAAAATTACCTCTGAGTGGGGATGTAGATTCAAGTTGACTAACTTGGACTCAAGCTGGACTTAAGTTGCTTCAGTGACTTGACTCAGACTCGACTTGGGAATAAATGATGCACTGACTCAACTCAACTTGAGACTTGTATATTTTTAATGACAGACTTGCTGCCCTTGGTTCAGTAACATAACACATTCATCCAGAAACCTTATGACTTTGAACAGCATTTCCATCTCTTTTTGCCTACTGGTCACATGATCATCTGTCTCAAACCCAAAGTGTGGGTGCATTTCTCAGAGAGGAACAGCAAACAGGTTAGGCAGTGGGCTTGAGGTCTGCTCAGAAGCCTGTCCTTGCTGCATATATCGGAGGAGCCTTCTAAAACTTTTCCTAATAACAGAAGACAAGACTCACCTCCAGAGTGCAGGGTGCATTTCTCAGGGGGCACAGCAGATGTCTTAGGCAATAGGCTTGAGGAGGAAAGATCCTTCCTTCTAAAGCTTTTGAAGCTTCAGTAATGGGGAGTAAGAAGGATCCTTTTACCTACTTCTGAAAAATCTTCCAGTTTCAGAAATGGGAAGTAAGAAGGATCATAATTCCCCACTTCAGAAGCTGCAGACTGTTTTATGCACATTAGCACAAAATCCTCCAGCTTTGGGAAAAGGGAGTAAGAAGAATCCTGTTCTCCACTTCCAAAGCTGCAGATGGCAAAATCAGAAATGTGGAGGGCTGCTTCTGCTTAAATTGTTAAAACTGACTTTACTGAACTCTGCCTAGAAATTCTGGTATACAGATTGGGGCATAAAGTTGGCTTCTAGGCTTGAGACCTGACATTGAGAGTATCTTTGAGGAGTCTCTTTCTTTAGAGGTTTTTAAGCAGAGGCTGGATGGCCATCTGTCAGCAGTGCTTTGATGTGGGTTCCTGCATGGCAGGGGGTTAGACTGGATGGCCCTGTTACATCTTCCAACTCTATGACCTGAGACTCGACTTGAGACTTGAAGGTAGAGACTTGAGACTTGACTTGAGCAAAAGATTTAAATACATCACTGTCTCTGAGTATTCTTTGCCTAAGAAAACCATTGAAATTCATGGGGCCACCCTAATTGGACAAGTGCCTTGAAGGCACATGTGTATGCGCGCGTACGCGTGCGTGTGCACACACACACACACACAATGGATCCCATATACACTGGTACTTCTGGAAATGGATTCTGAACAGAAGCTCAGAATGCACCCTGAGGCACTCAAAGTGCATCCTGAACTCTGGGGTTAGATTCTGGTACTCCTGTTGGCATCCACTTGCTTTTGTCTTTGCATGACAAGCTATCTGAAACTGAATACTGGTGAGAACTTCAATACAATTGTATTTTCTAATTACTTAATTAATTAATTACTTGAATCCTTTCTTTGTCTTAGCACAGTACCCAAGGCAGCTTACATCTTTATAATGAAAAAAAAATGATTGTATTGATGATAGCCATCATTGCTGTTCTCATTTGATTAAAGCTGTGGAGAAAGGATCCACTGCAAGTGAAGGAAGTGTACTCTGCACATGCATTGGGCCATTTTCACCCATATTTACTCAGATTCAAACCTACTACTGAAAACATCATCCTGATGACATTCTAGCATCAATGAAAAGAAGGATATCTTTTTTTTTTTTTGATCTGTAAATTGTGCCTCTCTGTATTTTGTTATAGTTTTCGTTTGTGGAGCTAAATGGACCATCTAAGAAACAGGAGATAAGACTAGAGAGATCTTTGATTCATTCTAAGATTTTGAATTACACTACATACTCAGGAGTTCATAAACTTCATTTTAGAAAATCCAAGGACCGTTGCTATTCATTATATGAGACAGACTTCCCACATGATTGCATGTTTATCTCCCTTTCTGTCTACCTACAATTGCAGCTGGCAATAATAATGCTGGGTATTTAAATACTCCAGTGGAAGTTTCCACTGGGGAAAATGCTGCAAAGAAGGTTGCCTGTTGAGCCTGCCTTTCTAAACTCTTCACTGTCTCCCAGTTTTGGTGAAGAACCCAAACACTGTGCCTTCTCTGACAAGGATATATAAGCCAAAGAATGGTACAGAATAGGTTTTAGAGGTCTGGGAAGGCACAGCAGAGGACAATAGTTTGTTCTCCCCATCCACTTGAAATCATTCAGTAACTGTCAGCTGAAGGCTAACATAATGTTTAAGTATGGAACCCAGTTCTGTATTTGTAGAAGGTCTTTCACAGTGTTTAACTTTCTGCCCTCTTTATTCAAGTCCCAGGGAACGTTCAATTGCTTCCCTGATGGACGAGGATTTTACTGCTTCTGTTAATAAGGAAACGGAATTTCCTCCAAACAGTTAATGCAAATGTGTTGTTATGTAGTAGCTACAGCAAAATTGAAGCCAAACTAAATGCAATACATTTGGGAGATGATTTACCAGTCTAGGCCATCTCAGTCAGATGTGTTTTCTGTGCTGGATCCTCCGCTGTATTGGGTTTGTTTAAAACAGATATTCCATGGCAGAGGTAGAAAATGTGCAGCTTTCTATATGGTGTTGTACCACATCTGGCATTAGAACTCATCACTTGACTATGCTAGCTAAAGCTAGTGAGAGTTGCAGTTTGGCAAGGTCTGAAAGACCTCGTTTTCTCTACCTTTGGTTTGTGGCAAAGGTGGGCCGAGTGCATTTGGAACCACAAAGTACAGCCCCTGAAGCCATATCGAAACCCCTCAAAGCCCCCAGACTCCTCTGGTTTTTTTTTCATATTTTGTGCACTGATTTTTGGTCAGTTCTTCATTGCAAAACATGAGAAATCAACCTCAAACTTGCCATAAATGTGATAGTTTACTTCTCCTACTATTAGCCTCCTAACTTATTCAGCCATTCCAAACAATCAAAAAAGCCTGAAAATCTGGCAAAATGGCAGAAGTGATGGAACATCACTTGCAGTGCATGAAAACATGTGTGGCTCACTCCATTGGAGTGGGGTGGGGAATGCATCAAGCTCTGTCTGCAGTTGTGCATCCCTGGTTAATGCCCTTCTGGGTAAAACAGTAAGCTGAAACTAATGGGCCTATCTATTTTACAGAGTGGGAGGTTGTTGAATGCAAACCACAACTCATTCTTTGGAAGCTAAGTTAGAAGATGCTCATGGATAGATCCATTATAATGTGTTTTTGACAGGTTTGTCATTGTCGTCCTGTATAAAGACTAATGACTGGCTTCTTTCATCTTTCTTCAGTCTCAGCTGATGAGGACTGCAAATGGTACATGGACAGAAATGGCTCCCTGCATCATGGTTTCGATTGCTACTTTCCCTACTTCTGCTGCGGTGACTGCTATCATCGTTACTGCTGCACTGACCTCAGGAGACTCATCACTGAACGGCAGCAAAAGCACTGCATGGCATTCAAGTAAGAACGTTTGAACACTAAGGAGACTGGTGTTAAGAGACAAAGCTGTTATACTTTAGAACTCATAGACATCTCTAAAGAACCAAAGCAGATGGGATGGAGGAGAGATGGGAGCAATTTCATGGTTTCGTCTTTTTATTATTAGGGGTTAAATGAAATGCTATGTCAAATGCACAGTGTACAGCTTAACATTTCTTTCTTTCTTTCTTTCTTTCTTTCTTTCTTTCTTTCTTTCTTCTCTCGAGTAAATGTGTGATGTGTCCAATTTGGCTTTTCACTGATGCTTCAATTGACTAACTCGGGCTGAATGCCCACACTGAAGAGATGCAGCATAACTTTGTACTCATAGAGTTATGCAACAGTTACACAACAAATACCTTGTTAGTGAGTTGCAGTGTTGTGCAACTGAATGCACAATCACACATCCACACACTTCTGCATGCACACTGTACAGCTATGTACAACATACATTCACATCAATTTGCACTCCCATCCATGCACAATGTTCAACAGTAGTACATCCACATCTCTGCTTCTGTGACCTTGAACTGAAAATGATCATTCTGCATTCGACAAAGATGTCCAGCCACTTCTGTCAGGAATCTTATGCATGAGTAAGCTACCAAGAGGATTCTGGCTTTTATGCTCTTCAACCTATCATCAAGATAACTAAAGTGTAGTTGGAGGATCTAACCCAATCTTTCAGTGCAAATCTTAGATGGAAATGGTGATTCTTACACATATAATAGTGAGCATGGGGCTAGGACTAGGTCAGTTTTTAAGTATGACCAAACACAATCTAGTTCACCTTCAGAATGCAAAGAACACAAGGTTCTCATGATTAAAAGTCCAGTCATTAATATTTCAATAAAAGTTGACATCTTGGAATAGAATCAAATGCTATCATATGCACAGCTGAGTTACCATCTTTATCTGCTCCTCATAGCCCAAGAACAATTGCTGGCATTGCTTCAGCTGTGATACTCTTTGTGGCCATTGTTGCCACCATTGTCTGCTGCTTCCTGTGCTCCTGTTGCTACCTGTACCAGCGACGGCATCGCATCCAGACACCTTATCAAGGTAAGAAAGTTCTTGTTGTTATGGATGATTGGCCAAAACTAAAGATGCTGTGAATAACCGTAATCAACAGATTTTGATGCACGTACTGCATACTTTCCTTTGTGTTCATTCTGTGCCTTTGTGTTAATTTGAATACTTGGGACAATTAAAAAAGATCGGTAATTGGATGTGCAACTCATGTACAGCAGTAGATTGCTATAAAGAACCCCAGAAGTCTTCTCAAATTTCTGAACTCAGGAGGAGAGCATCTCAAGCTATCTGATGTGGGGGACTAGCAATTGTTTTTTTCCAACATGCCTGGGACCAGTACCATATTAGCTCCCATTATCTCTACTATTGTTTCTTTCTTTCATGGAAGCTCACCAGGAACTGATAGATTGTTGCTCAGGAACTGACACTGGCTCATGAAGCACAGATGTGGAAATAGATTGCTCCTGGGGGAGCGGGGCCTGGATTAGCCCATAGAACCAAGCCAGTTGGCTGGATTGCCCCAAGTCCTTGCCCCTCTTCTGAGGTCATCAAACCTTTCTCTCTCATTCTCCTTGCAGAGAGCAGTATAGAGTTTGTGCTTCTTTTTGCAGAGTGAATGTCCTTGCTGTCTCCGTCCTTAGATTGGCGAAATCCATTCTGTTGCTCAGAAATTCTGTTTCTGTCTCCAGCCAAATTCTCCATTGGGAACATAGATGAAAGAGGGACTGTGCTTTTAGCTTTGGTCTCAGATTGTACATGTTCTAGGTAATAAGATACACCAGTGTCTCATAATGGAGCTTACCATATAGAGAGTACTTTAATTATGGAATGTGATGCAGCTTTCAGGCCATTTCATATGAATTATTACATCCATATTTTACAGCAGGGCTTAAATTGTTCAAAATGTGCTTTCCTGTGGGGCATCTTTCCTGAGGCATTTGACTTAGTTATTGTGAATGTACTGTAACTGAATGATCTTTGGTCTAATGCAGCAAGGCAGTCCTCATATGATATTTTATTCAGGCCTTGACACTGTCTCCTTTGCAGTTCTAAGCCACTAATTTCCCAAAAGACATTCTAAGATGTGAGTCTCCAACATACTATGTGTGTTTCAGCTATGTTTGCTCTGTAGCTCTTTTGCACATGTCATCCATTTTCATCTGGCCAGCTGAGAACTGTTGCATTAGCAAAGGCTGAAAAATCATCAGTGGAATTTATAGAGATTAGTAATCTGCCTTTTCCCAAAAATCCGCTTCTACAGAGATTTCAGAAATCTAGTCTCATATACTCAAGGCCCAGATCTATACTTTTCCAGTCTGTTGAAGCTGGGGGTCTGAAAGTGGCTTATTGTCATAGAGCTAATGGAGTCTGCTAGTGAGTTTTACTTTATGAAAAGGACTTATGCAAGTTTGGTCACCCAGTCTTTACCAATACTTCTGCTGACTGCAATACTCTGTAGTCAGCCCTCCACATTTGTAGGTTTCACTTTTGCAGATTTGATTATTCATGGATTATTTGCTGTCACCTCTGCTGCCTCCCTATGCCATTTTTAATAGGGACTGCAAGCCTTGTGAGACTGAGAAGCTGTGAACTGCAAACGAGGCTTGTTAGCCCCTTTTAAAAATGGTGTGGGGCAGCAGTGGCAGGAAGCCCCCCCAGGCACCCACTTCTGCCTTGTGAAGGAAGCCTGATGCCTCAAAGGAATCCATGGTGGTTTAATATGACAGCTTTATTTAATTGTTAAATTGCTTGTCACTGCTATACCTGATCAGTTTTTAGTTGTGTTCTGTTTCCATGTTGCAAGCTGTCTAGGAGGAAGGAAGAATATTTAATTCATCCACCCATCTATCCATCAATTCTGTCAGTATTAGAGTGTTCAGCAGTAGACTGGAAGGATGTCTTCCCCTAATTATTTAGGGGAACAGCAATAAAATTATGCCTATCTCCAGCTGTATTGTTCAAATTAAGTAACTTGGAAAAAAGAAGGAAGGAGTGTGAGCAGCATTCAGTTCTGGTACTCAAAATAAATTCTTGGTTTTAGAATTCCTGAATTCCAAGTATATGTATTTGTTTCATATCAGGTTCTGGTTGGAGAACTTGCTGTGCCAGTAAAAACAAAATGGATCTCAAGACTTGTAGTCTGTCCGCTCCTGTTTTATGGGATGGAGTGATTTTAACTTGATAGGCTGCAGGAGGGGCATCTCTGAAATGTACTTGTATTTAGTGGAGTTGCTAGGTTGAGGGCTTCACTTTAGAGGAGCAACCCAGAAAATGCTCAAGAAAACTGTGTTTTTATTTTTGATCCTAGGTCAGGAGATCCCATTGTCTGGCTACCCTCCTCAGCCCCCAGGCCCTTACCCTGTGGATCCCAAAGCAGGCCCAGCACCATTTCATCCTGGATATACCCCTGTGGCTGGGTATCCCCCTACAGTCCCGGCTGCACAGTATCCTCTATACCCACCTGGGCCACCGTATTACAACCCTTCAGGTAAGAAAAAGGGATGAAGTAACAACAAATGGGGCTTAACATTTTTGTCTTATCCCCATGATTGTGCAGAAAACCTGCCCTGGAGGTGCAAGAATTGCAAGGATAGTCAGCTACCAAGTGGGAAAAGGAAGCAATGTGACAATAATTGAATAATGTTGGTTATAGATCAGTATTTCTAAGATACAGACTGGCTAATAAACCTCCTTTTGACTGATTCTGACAGGGGGCAAATCTTACCTTTGTGTGCTCTACACTGTGTAACTGTTTACTTACATCCCAGAAACCTTTATGCCGTTCTTGGAAAAGTTACTTTTTTGGAGTCTAACTCCAAGAATCGCCAGTCAGTCTGGAAGAATTCTGAGCATCACAATGCAATCAATCAATCAATCAGTCAATCAATCAATCAATCAGTCACTGAGTTCTGCATCAGAAGTGGGCAAATGTTCAGCCTTCTGCCTATTGCTGGACTGCAGCTCCCATCACTTGTGACCAGCCTAGCCAGTGGCAAGGAATATTGGGAGATGGATTCCAAAAAGATATCTGAGAGACCATGTTTTATCCGTTCTCGCAGTACATTCAAGGTTGGTATTCAGTGCCTCCAATTTTTATTCTAAATATTGGTGTCTTACTTTTACAGCTCCCCCACCCTATATCCCACCACAGACGTCACAGGCAAGCACCTGAGGAGGAACTTGCAGGGACTATACAATGAATGCTTTTCTCTGGGCCTGTCAGATCCACCTCTGCAGAATTTGTATGGACTTCCTGCTGCACTGGAATGCCAGCCCAAGCTTCAGTATTTGCCAGTTTCCTTACTAGCTCCCTTTTTGCTCTGCATGGTAGGAAGCATTATGACTCTACTTCTTTGCTGCCACCCTCCCCCAAACTTCCTGTCTCTACCACTGAGGGAAGCTCCTAGTCCTCTTCATTTCCCATATAGGCTCAGAAAAGTGATGGTGCCAATGCAGGCAATCAAGACTGGTACAAATGCCACTGATGTTTTCCCACCCCAGGTTCAACTGAGTGTCTTCTGTGGGAGGTGGTAAAGCAGCAGCTGCAAGACAAGAACAAGGGGAAACAACCTTTCACCTGGAAAGAAGACAACCTTTCTCACACTGGGATGTTGGCCTTCCCTGTTCCCTGACAAAGCATGAAGATCAGTCATGTGGCATGCCTGCTATCGGTACCCCCTCTGCCTCAGCTGAGGTTTGATGTCTTCAGAAAGACCCAATCCTTTAAAAAGGTGGATGTAAGGATGCCAGAATACTTCAAGATTCCAGAGAAACTTTGTGCCGTTACATATCATTGAACTACATAGGTGTCAAAGTGGGCAATGCATGGAGTGGATACTATGTGGAAGTCCCATGTAGCTTACTCCAAGTTACCCAAAAGGAAAACATTAATGTAAAGTATAAACTGGAAAGGCTGCATGAACACAGAACCCAGTTGGGAAGCTGAAGCTTTCTATATGCTGGTGGATTGCAACTCGCATGGTTTTTAGCCAGTATAGACAATAAGGGACAATGCAACGTTTGGAGCCTCCCACTTGATTGCATACCTAGAGCAAGACCCTTGCAAGAGATGGGATGAGATCCTGGGAGGAGTGGGCGAAGTGTCATATGTGCTTCTTAGCAAACTGAGGAAGGTTCAGTATCTTTGTAGGGTTTGAGGATTTTGAGGCCAAGTCTCCCTTTTGTACTTCTATTGCAAACCTGAAAGCACATTTCTTAGTTCTTTTGCAAACTGTGGCCACATTTCCCATAAGCACTGCCCAGGAAGGAAAAAACAGTGATGAAGATAGCTGGGCATAATTTAGATTTTCTGGGTGTACAAAGGCTTATTGTCATGTTGTGGCTTCTGATGAAAGCTGCACTGAAATGGTTGCTGTAGAATAACACAAAGCCTTGATATTCGGAAGTGAAAAACAACTGTAGGAGTGTGCAGAACTATGAAGTTTTTAACCATGATGAGACATTAGGTAGCCCTGTTTTTGCTTATTTGCACATGTTAATTCAGCTTAAAGTACTGACACTGCTGAATGACAGGCTGAATGCAAAAAGAACCTGGAGGAATCAGGAACCTAGAAATGTTACTTGTTCGTGCTACAGCTCCAGGAATCCCCCAGCAAGCATGACTTCTGCCCATACTGACTGGGGCATTTTGGGAGTTGGGAGTCCCAAAAATAAACTTTTCCAGACTCTGGCTGGATTTTGCACTTAATGTTGGAAGGGGGGCTTGATTAAAACCAATTCTGCAACAAGCTTCTCACATAAATAGGCATACCAATTAGCTGAGAGACAATTGGATGAGGAGGGGGACTGATTAAAACCAGACAGGCACAAATCAACTCTGTTGCCCTCTTCTCCTGCCCTTTAGAGTGTTTTCAGATTCCAAGTATTACTGTCTTTCCTTCCAACTTGAATCCTTTTTGAGCACAGTCAGTAGACAGACTTGTCAGACTTTATGCTAGCATAAGTAGGAGTTGCGCTAGTAGATCTACATTGTATAACATTGTGGTAAGAAGGTATCTAATTACCCTTTGTGCAAGAGGCTTGCTCAGGAGTTCAATGGCTATCAGATGACATCTCAGCATAGCTCTCCCCCATTGCACTGCGTCCAAATGACCACTGATGCAAATGCTCTTGGTTCCTTTGTGAAAGCTTCCTATTAATGGAGAGAATATTGTAAATCATAATATTCTCACCGGGGCCAGTACTAACTGCATTACTTATTCCAGCTGTCCTCTCCTTAGCTTTGTCTGCGATCAATGGAAGTGGAGCAGCTCCACTAAGACCTTGAAAATGAGCATAGTTGTATTTGCTGTAGAACTTCCCTGTGCTTTGTGTGTATTCTTTCTGCCTAACAGCTCTCCAGGCTGCCACTCAAATTTAAATCTTGTCATTCCCCTTAGACAGGAGCAATGTCCTCTTTCTGGAGATTAGTATGCAAAGTACTGTTGATCTCCTGCAAGGATACTTTGTCTTTGGATCAGGTTGTATTGCAAGCTGAGTCTGTGTTTAAATTCTGTAAAGCAAAATGAAGGCCCAGTGAGGAAGGCAGTGTGGGTGTGGAGAACAGTGGCACCATGCACTAGTCAGGGTACAAAGGCAGTCCTTGTGCAAGGTGCAGTGGGAGGGATACATTTTCATGGTGATCTCCCGGCAGTGAAGCAATTCCCCATGGATTCATGGCACTTAGCAACTAGGGAAGTCAATGGCCCCATTGTGAAGGAAAGCAATGCACTGTGCATGTGATTTTTTTTTTTTTTTTTGCTTTGGGCTTTATCCTCAAAATAAAGCACAGTCTTACAGGCCCAGAGCTTATTGCCTGGGTGTTGAGAACCTGTCTTTTGTTGCGCTTTGATGTGTTTGAGTACTGTAGGAAAATATCCAAGTTGGAGGCAGGAGGGATTTATAGCCTCAAACCCCTGAGCTCAAGTGTTTTCCCCCCACTGTGTGGGGATGACCTTTCTGTGTTCCAGCAGCAGTTACCACTGCTACATCATGTTATAGTCAGAATGGCAAGTGTTTGCATCACAAAATGTTTGCTAAAATGTGGATTAAATGTGTAAATACTGATAAGGCTATTGCTTTCTCTCTCTGTGCTCATTGTTCTACCTACATGGTTAGGAACTCAGGACAGCTAGTTTTGACACATGTCACTATAGGATCTGCTGCAAGCGGCACACCTGCTGAAAATGGTATTATTCAATACTGGAAGTGGCCAGGAGTTCGTTGTCTGTGTTTTTTTTGTTTTTGTTTTTGTAATGCAGGAAAGAAAAGCACCCTTTCATTAAAGTAAGGACTCACATATTGCTTAAAAGAGCACCTGTTCCTGAAAGCTTCCAGGAATATGGCTTTCCTTGTTTCTAATGGTTTTTTGGGGAGTGAGCCAGAAATAGGGAAGGTCTACGTCTTTGGTTTCACACCAAGGAGACAGAATGGGATGGGCAACAGGGCTAGGAAGGCTTCAGTCCTCCAGATGTATTGGCTGTCCCTCCAATAACGCCTTAGCTTTGGACATCTGGTATGGACTTTTAGAGGCTGAAGATCTGGAGAATCAAAGGTTCCTCACTTTTGGTAGATAGATAGCCCTATCATGGTAACAATGTTTAACAGGAGAAATGACAGCTCTGTCTTATTTCTGGAACAATAATGAACTTGGTAAGCAAAAATGAGAATGAGCAGGTGGATGAGAAAGTGAGTGAGTCTGCTTTTGCTTGCAAAAAAAGCACCCACAGGCAATTCAAAAACCTGGAACGGGGAGAATAGGAGAAGGATATTTGCAAAGAATTGCAAAGCTTCATTCAGTCCTAAAATATAAATTCTCACTTATAACAGTACAGTTGTATACATGCCTACTCAGAAATAAGCTCCCTTGAATTCAATGGGACTTGCATGTAAGTGTACATAAAATTGCTTTCTAAAGGAAGAAATTAAATGTTTAAAAAACTCTAGACCAAAGGGGTCCAGCTAATGTACCTTTAAATAGCTTATTCCCATGGCAACCAAGCTTCAGTTTGCATCTCCAGCCTTGGTGTTAAAATTTTTTCTCTCACTGCAGTGTTTTATTTACAAGTTTGTTCTCTTCTTTCACCTTACAGAGTTTCAGATCTTCCTCCCTATCCCTGAAACATCCAGTCCTTTGAAACAAAGGAACTGTCCTTGGTCTAGGCCAAAATAGGCATCTTCTGCTCTTGACTTCATTTGCAACTGTTTAACAGATTATGAGACAACTTTCATATACACACATACACGTGGTGGAAGGAACCTACAACCTAATCAATGTCATACAGATCATATGTCTTTGGAATCAATATAGAGTGATTTTAATGTCTAGAAATGTCCCTGTTTCTTAACAGGGATGTTGATTTCTCACAACCTCTCTCTCTCCCTCTCTCTCTCTTTCACACACACAGAGTGTTTTGTTTATTTGAAATGTTTGCCACAAGAAACCTTCCTTCTACCACTGAGTGGATTTTGCCCAGACAAAGGAGCCTAATGTGATCATAGAGCTGGAAGAGGTCCCATGGGCCATTAGGTACAACCCCCTATTCAGTGAAGGACTCCAGCTACAACATCCTCAGCAGGTAGTTCTTCAGCCTCTTTCTGAAGACATCCAAAGAATAAGATTCCACCACCTTTTTAGGCAGTTGGTTCCATTGCTGAACCATTTTCACTATCAAGAAGTTTCTTCTAATGTTCAATCGAAATCTACTCTCCTGTAATTTAAAACCATTAGACCTAGTTCTACCCGCTGGGCCAGCAGAGAACAAGCCAGCATCCTCCTCTTTTTGGCAGCCCTTGAGGTATTTAAAGAGTACAATCATGTTACCTTTCAATCTTCTCTTCACCAAGTTGAATATGCCCAGCTCTTCTTCTCACATATTTTGTTCTCCGCGCCTTTTATCATCCTCATTGCCCTTCTCTGAAATCACTCCAACCTGTCTATATCCTCCTTAAATTGAGGCACCTAAAACTGAATGCAGTACTACAGATGAGGCCTGACTAGTACAGAATATAGAGGGACTATTACTTCCTTCAACTTGCCAATTATGCTTCTATTAATGCAAGCTATTTCTGCACTAGACTGTTACAGTGCTGTTATTCCACTTTCAACATCCTATGGAATCCTGGGGTTTGCAGTTGAGGGAGGGGTTTCAAAAGCTCCTCACTAAGCTGCAAACCGCAGGATTCCATAGGATGTTGAAAGTGGAATAATAGCACTATAACAGTCTAGTGCTGAAATGGCCTAAGATAGCATTTGCCTTCTTTGCTGCTGCATCATGCTGCTGCTGCATGTTCAATTTATGATCAACAATAATCCCAAGTTCCTTTTCTAAGCGAAGTATCCCCTATCTTATGTCTGTGCACTTGGGTTTTGTGGCCTAAATGCAGAATTTTGCATTTGTCTCTTGAATTTCATTTTATTAACTTTAGCTCACTCCTTTTGAATTCCATTCGTGTCTTCCAGTGTGTTAGCCACCCTTCCCAGTTTTGTATCATCTGCGTATCTGATAAGGATTCCCTCCACCCTATCATCCAAATAATTGATCTCTCTATTCCCAAAACTATTAGTTCACAATTTCTCTATAAAATGTAGTGGATCAGGGGCCTTTTTTTTTTTAAGCTCTGGGACCCTTCAGGGACCACAGTGACTGCCAAAAATTGGGAAGAGACAAAAGTGGTCAGAAGTCCACTTCTGATTTTGCAAAACCAGCTATTTAACACTAAACATTACAGGGCCTCGCTGCAACCTATTTAAAACTGCCACTCCCAGAGGCTTATAGGAGAGGTAATTCAGCCTTTTTGTTGGCCAGGGGAAGCAAAGAATAAAGTTGATGTAAAGTAAAATGGGACAACAGCCACAAGAACAAGCCCTGCCTGGTAACAAAAGTGCATTAAAGCAGATAAATCCATGTGACAATTTTATTATTCTGGTAGAGAATGGAAGACTGGAATCAGGAAAATCTAGGACGAAAACACTGGGCTGGCAAAATGTTTCTTTCCAATAGCACATATAGACATTTCTGGAGTAGCTGATATACATAGATGCATGAAAGAGTGTATACACCTGTGTCTGCTCACTAAGTTTGGAGGTCTCATAGCTTGGGTGCCCCCTGCTGGCGGAGGTAAAGATCTCGGATCTCAGCCAAGCTGCTGCAGACACCACTCAGGGCTTCCGCAATATTGTGTAAAATTGAAGAGGTCTCCCTGTGGCATTTAGCATATTCCTGCCGGAAGGCACGCACCTCCTGCGCCAACTGCTCATTAGACTGGGCAATCCGCCTCTCCACTGGACTAAGATAGCTACTTTCAGGCAGCCCTTCCTGACTAGGCAGAGTCATGGTAGCCACCATATCTTCCAGGATACAATTGTTCAGGTGCCTACATGGTGACTGTCGGTCCAATGTTGTGCTTCCACAGTCTGAAGCCAGGGCCTCCTGCTGTCCCCCAGGCTCACTGAGGGAGAGCTTAGTCAGTGAGGATTTGGGGGGACTTCTGTTCCAGCCCTCACAGAGATCATCAGGGGCACAGCCAGAGCACCTCAGCAGCCGCTTCTCAGCTCCCCGGGTCACACACTGCTGGATAGCCTCAGTGGAAACAGGGTGGAATGGCTCTGACTTCACATCTGCCAGCTCTTCCTTCACTGGTTCCTCCTTCACACCTGTCCAGAGCAGAGAGGAAAGATCACATTTACTGAGAACAGAAGCCGGCCAGAGCCCAGCTTAAGAACAATAGAACCCCTTCTAGTCTTTTCTGACATCCAATGGACAGGTTTTCCCAGAGCCAGTCCAAGAACTCATACCACAAGACTAGGTAACCTCATCCAATATGAAGGTCAAATTTTAATTTCAGACAGGTTTTTGATGGCCACATTCCAGTTGTGAATGGGGGCCAGAGGAAAAACTTTGGGGCAAAATATCAGCATATTTTAACTTAAAGCTCTTACTGGCAATAGCTAAGACTCTCTTAAGTCTTAGCTATTGCCAGTAAGAGCTTTAAGCTAAAATATGACACTTCAACCTTTTAGAATGGCTGAACCATACAAGCCTAGGAAACTGTGGTAAATGTGGGTGGAACACCACTAAGAGGGCTGGATTCAGCCTTAAGGGCTCAAGTTCTGCACCTCAAGGTAACAGAAAAATTTCTGTATAGCACAGAGGAAAGTCAAAAAAGAAGACACATGCTACAGTTTAAGATAGACGCTTAAGCCGTTTTATACAAAGCTGGTCTATTGCGTGTCATCTACACTGTTCAGTGTCATCGACATTGAACCACCAACAGTTTGCTATGGTGAACACTTATAAAATAATACCAAATGTAATAAATAAGATGCTACACAATCCAGATCCTATTTCTCAACTCCAGAATACTTGGAGTTGAACACAATATATTGCCAAGTAGTTCAACACCAATTTAGACTATTGGTCTGCAGTGCCACTTAAGCACTGGCAGAGAACTTTTGATTTTACATTCTGCTTCCACAATAGTTGTGAGCCAAAATACAAAACCAGTGTTTGGTGTTCAATAACGGAACTTTCAAAAAGATTTCTGATCAGTGTTTATTTGACAAACAGATGCAAAGCATATCTGCTTGCTTCTTGGGTTTTAACAAAGGAAGAGCTAAATACTTCCCAATGAAATTACACAAGTAGATGGCTCAGATTGTGCAGCTTGACTAAATTCAGGGTTTTCACCTTTCGTCCCATTTTTAAACTTGAAATCTTCAAGCTGCAGTCAGCCTTGCCCACACTTACCTGCAAATAAGACATATTGAATGCAAGGGGGTTTGTTCTTGAGTAAACCTAGGCCATTTCTGCACTGGACTGCTATAATGCTGTTATTCCACTTTCACCCTCCTATGAAATCCTGGAGTTGTTTAAGGAGGGGCCTTCGAGGCTCTGCCCTAAACTGCAAACCCCAGGATTCCATAGGAAGTTGAAAGTGGAATAATAACACTATAGCAGTCCAGTGCAGAAATGGCCACAGAGGATGATGGTTTGAATGTAGTTGGCTATTGCCATCTAGAGCAGATCCACTGAATCAATTGTGGGATCCTTGTTCATATGTAAATCCCATTGAGCCAATGGGTCTACTTTACCCATCAATTTAGGTGGATGACTGCACCATCACTTTACCTGATGCTGCATCATCCATCCATCCATCCATCAGTCAGTCAACAACAGACTCTGGTTCCCGAGGGGCTGTCAATTAGGGAAGGCGATGAGGGTGGTCCTTTTCTGCTCCCCAAATTTCCCTTCTTCCTCACTGTGCCGGGTCGGGGAGGACTTACCCTGGCCGGCTGCCGCCTCCAGGTTGCCCGGCGGGCGCACGCCGGGCGGGCAGCATTCCGGGCCGGGCGGCTCGCTCGCGCCGGCGCCTCCTCCCCGGGGCCGGGGGCCGGGGGGCTGGTGGGCTTGGCGCTGCAGGCGGTGCCGGGCGACCTCGCCGTCGGCGCGGCGCCGGAGGCCCCGCCAGCGGTTCTTGACCTCGCCGATGTCGCGCTGGTTGCGCCCGGCCGCGTTGATGCGGCTGGTGATGCGCCACCAGATCTTCTGCTTCTCGTAGGCGTTCACGCCGGCCGAGGCGGCGCCGAAGAGCAGCGGCTCGTACCTGAGCACCTCGCTCATCAGGACGTCCAGCTCCTGCAGGGTGAAGTTCGGCTTGCGCTTCAGCATCCCGCGCCGCCCAGCCATCGCGCCCCCGCCGCCGCCCCCGCCAGCCCCCCGGCCTCGGCCCAGGGACTCATGGCTGGCCGGGACCCCCGCCGCCGCCGTACTGCTTGGAGTCTCGGCAGCCCAGGGAACGCGAGCGGGCGGCGAACGAACCCAAGGCAGGCCTGGATGCCGGAGGAGGGCCGAGGCTACCCCGACACACCTTGTCGCGGAGGAGGCCGGCCGCCGAGGAGCCTGCTCCGAAATCGGCCGCTCTGTCGCCGCCTGGCGGGGGAGAAGCGGCTGGGAGACCGGCGCCTCGGCTCTCTTGGGCCAGGTTGGGACAGCGGTGGCCCTCCAGGTGTTGTTGGACTCCAGTTCCCATCGGCCTGGGAGAGGGCAGTTCCCCAGCCCCCTTTGGGACCAAAGATGGGCGCAGGGAGGGGGGAGGTGATTAGGAATTGGAGCCTCCTCAGAGGAGGTGGGTAAAATGAGGTCCTTCCCCCTACTACTGTTGCAGGCACTCAAAGATAAGGAGACCAGAGAGTTGGAAAAAGAGTAAATAAATCTGTGTTAACCAATTTCGGGGCTCTTGGTTTTTTTGGGATGACCCAGCCAGAGCCCGCGCGTTAAATAAATTTACTCTTTTTCCAACTCTCTGGTCTCCTTATCTTTGAGTGCCTGCAACATAACCAGAAAAGATAAATACAATAAAAAAATCTGTGCCTACAGCAAAGTTTTCCTTCAGTTCCCAAACTCCTAGCATCGCAGGAACCTCAAACTTCAACTGAGCTTTGAGAAGTACAGTTGAAGCGTTTGTAGAGAAGGGATGGGCAAACTTCACAAAGTGAATGTGAACATAGCACATGCCTCTAAGGGTGATTGATGTTCAGTGGTCTGTTCTCTGCCATGTTAGAAATTTGGGGAGCAAAGGACAATTTCATAGAAAGGGTGGAAATGTCATCCCCCCCCAGCTACATCCATGAACCTCTCCCCAACAGTTACATATTTGCATTTCAACTATCTGGAATGTGTAATGTCGAAGGCTTTCATGGCCAGAATCCATAAGTTGTTGTGGGTTTTCTGGGCTTTGAGGCCGTGTTCTATTAGTATTTCCTCCCGATGTTTTGCCTGCATCTGTGGCTGGCATCTTCAGAGGATCTGGTAGCACAGAAGTGAGACAGAGTATACATACTGTATGGAAGTGAGACAGAGTATATATACGTTCTGACAACTACTATGTCAGACTACACAGAGAGGCCATTGAAATCCATAAACACGTGGACAATTTCAGCAGAAAAGAAGAAACTCAGAAAGTAAACAAGATTTGGCTACCAGTACTGAAGAACACTAAAATCAAGACTCAAAAATATGCCAATGAACACCACCCAGACTCTGGAGGTCCCTCTACAGGGAACAATACAATGGGTTGCTAATGTATTTAACACACTGTTATGCGTTAGTTCCCTGACTAACAATACAACCTGGAGGATATCCCATTTAACAATAGGCCACCCCACAGGCCAACTGTAACACATGCAGATTGCTCCCTCGCACCCAGGGGACTACACAAGTATATATACTCTGTTTCACTTCCATGCTTCCGGATCTTCTGAAGATGCCAGCCACATATGCAGGCAAAACATCAGGAGAAAATACTAATAGAACACGGCCTCAAAGCCTGGAAAACTCACAACAACCTATGTCTGGAACAGTTTTTTCAAGCTTTCACCCCTCATATACGTGACAAGTAGACATTCCTTTCCATTGAGAAAAAGATCTGTCTGCTTTGTTGAGATTTGGTGACATCATTTGGGTCTGTTAAAATATTTTTAATTGATTAATCAGTGATTAGTCAAGTATATATCTCAACCCTTAGCATGCACAGAGGAAAGGTGGGTGGTGGAACTGTAAATAGTGTTATCAAAAGCCTTGAAAAGTGAGCAACCCGGTATGTGGTATTTCTGTGCAAAGCACAGAGGTATGCAGGATTGATACAGAGACCACAGTAATGTTTGGAGGCTGGAGTGGAGGAGTAACGGGTGCAGGCAAGCTATTTTAACAGTCAGAGATTATTCCAGATCATCTTTGTGAAGAAATTGTCTGCCTCTGAACATCTGCAAGTGTACTTGCCTTGTCATTAAGTAACCGCAGTTCACTATCTCTGACACATTTCAGAGTTGATGGTAAAGCAATGGTGCCTCATGCAGCAAGAGGGATGCCTATAAATGCAATGGGACTTACTCCTGTCTTGGTGTGCATAAAACTACCTTAAAATTCCATTGATTTCAAAGGAAGAGTTAAATATGTGTTCAACAGTGCCATAGTACTTCACTGTGATTGATTGATATCACTAAAACATTAACAAAGGTATAATGGAAATCAGTTTTTGCACCTTCTAAAACTGTACTCCAACAATGTAATTAGAAGTGACATAAAAACAGTAAAGCAATGAAAGCTGCCATGTCCTCAAAAATTTACGCAGTGTTTCTTCACTTGAACATGAGAGACAAGAATCCCACCACATGGGGGCACAGCTGTATTAGGCAAGTCTAAAGCTAAGGGTGCCTCCAGACCATGGTTCCTAATGCTTTCATTGTACAGCAATTTCATGTTTTCCTCTGTGATGGATGTTTTGTATGTGGCAGGAATACAGCAGTAGCAGTGGAAAACGTGGGATGCTTACAGAGGGATGATGTTTCCAGAGTTTTGTGGCACCTTAAACACTTAACGGCCTTATTAAGGCATATTCAAGAACCAGAGCCTGCTTCCTCCGATGCATCTGGATGCCATTCACTATTGTATCTAATGAAGTTGCCTGTAGTCCACAAAAGCATATGGTAATAAATTACTTAGCCTTTAAAGTGCCCCGTGACGGTTTGTTGTCTTTCCTGAGCATATGCCAGAGGGTGCTAAAGATCCAAAGCAGGATAATGAGAATCCCACAGCCCTTTTGGGAGAATGAGGGTGACTGCTTTTCATGCTGTGGAGTAGAAAGCTGAGATGCCACATGGGGGGAGTGCTGCATGGCCCCATTGCCATTTGAGATCATCTCTTTTTGCATATTGGGTTGGAGAGCAGAGCAAAGAGCTTTCCCCCTTATGTAGAGGGATATGTTTACAGTAAATTTTGTAGCAATTAAATATTCGCAGAGAAGGGATGAAGAGCTGAAGAACTTTTCTGTAATCCAACTCATTTAAAACTGAACAGGCTACATTGGTGTAGGTAGCAGCAGCAAGAGGAAGATGATTGCAGGCATAAGGACGGTGCAGAAAGTAAGGTAGGGAGGATGCACGCTGCTCAGAATAAAGGAATTTTGCTTGCTTCCCTCGCCACATTGAACAATCCTGGAAAAAGTGTAATGGCTAACATAGTATACCAACAGGATTCAGGCTCAAAATTGCCTTTTGGGTAGTCAAAAAATGAAGCCTTTGACCATAATCATCCAGTAGTTTTAGCTGGGTCATGCAACCAGATATTAGGAAAGTAATACGGCTGGATTTTCTATTTTCATCTGCCACCTGTGGGCAATGTGGCACTGCCTTTCAAGAGCTGAGGGGAGTCTGTGATAGCAGAAGGTCCACTGGGTGTTCTCACAACAGAGGACAGCTGCCTGTGTGCTAGTAGATGGTAAATAACATTGTGGCAATGACAAGAGAACCACAGGTGGACGGGGTGCCAGCTAAGGCGAGGCCTGTCTGACTGTTTGCGGATGCAATATAACACAGAGCTTAGAAAAAATTACTTTTTTAACTACAGCTTCCAGAATCCTATTGGCTATACTGGTGGGGAGATTCTAGGGTTGTACTCCAAAGGCTGAATCCTATTGTTAGGCCTTTTGAGAATAGACCCAGAGATTAATGGAATTTACCTACATGTTGTCAACAATCAATAATTGATTAAATGAATCTACTTTAGTTCAGACCAAGCAATAGGATTCAAACTCAAGAAAGTAACATTTCCAACTGTGGAAGGGAGAGAGGAACAAGGGAATGAAGCCCTGTTTTCACCTTTCCTTGGCTGTTCTGGGCAGCTGGAAGGCTTCCTGCTATTAGGAAGAGCAAAGGAATGAAGTTTTGCTTGGGCCAGTCTATGCAAAATGCCCAAATATAGACATTTCTCTGGACTTCTCTGACAAGCAGTTCAGCTGCCTTTGGAATCAGCCAGAACCTCAGCAATGACTGACTTATGCACCAAGCTGGCACGCAACCCACTGAATTGGCAGCAGCATGAGGGAGAATGAAGATACTCTTCCCTGGCACACTGCCCAGCACACTTGGGCTGCAGAATGGACTTATGTTTGTACACAAACAAATGTTTCACCCCAGCTGCAAATCTTAAGTTTCTGCTATACTCTGGGTAGTGCTTAGAGAAATTAAATCTCCACTGATTTTTCTCAGCTCCTATAAACTTTAATATGACCCAGTACTACAGATGAGACACCTGAAACTAAGAAATTTGCTTTCTGTGACTTGGGCAACCCTTAGCACATTGACTCCTTGGATCTTGGTCTCATTTGCCCACCTGCAGAGTTATGAATTAGTTTGTGGGGTATTTGAAACATGATTCTGATAAGGGATGCCAGGTGCACAAGACAGCCTTTGGCTGACACGCTTATCCATCAAACCATTCCTTTCTGCCTAGACTTGCAGCAGCAGATGTAAAGGTATTCATTCCTCTCCCTGCCCACAGCTTCAGCATGTTCTACTATGCACAATCAGCAGCATTTTGTGAGCTTTATTAATAAAAGTGTAGGTGATTTTGTACATTTTGCAAAGAGGATTTACATTCATGAGTTAAAGAGAAGAAAATTGAAGCAGGATTTGCATCAGAAGTCTCTTCCTCAAGTGATTTGTCTCCTGCATGATTCCCTCCCATTCCCCACCCCTGCTATTTTCTTTAGTGGACTCTTCATGGAAAGGTTAAACCTCATTCCTTTTTAGCACTTTATAGACACTAATGACAATCCATTTACCTGCAGTTTGTCTGCTTGGCGAGTGGAGAGGATATGGAAGGCTTGTGAGTGGCAAGGATCTCCACAGTGCTCTGTAGTCCTGCTTGTCCTTTATGGAAGGATGGACACTGATGTGGGTGGCTTGGGAAAAGGTGATACCTACCTGTTCCTGAGGTGTGAAATCTTGCTATTTTCTATCATATTGGAGATGATCTCCTGAGTCCATCTCCTGGTTTGATAGCTGAGATAAACTGACTAGAAAATGAATCACTTTCCAGGCTTTTGCAGTTGCGCCACTTGGCATTATCTCAGTGCAGGCATGCTTGGGTAGCTTGAAAAAGAAATTAAACCCTCCTCCACTGAGAGTTATATTAGATACTTCTATCCATCTATATATTAAATTCTTATAGGCACAGAAATACATTGATATACATTATGAAATTTACAGCCTGAGCCACCAATTTGTTAAGCTCAATATTTTGATTTTCACGGAGGGATCACATCTGGGTAGGTGAACTGGTTTGCAGATGGAAATGAACTTGAGAGAAAACAGCCTCTTTTTCCTTGCATTGAAATGGAAAATAGGCACGCTTGTACTTTCAGCCCAGCCTCATACATTCCCCATGTGGCCTATTTCTACTTTCAAAACTGCTCATCTCTAGTTGGCTCAAAAAGCTCAATCAGCAACGGGTTGATATTCTTCTGCAACACATGGACACTTTGAATTATGTGAGTACTTCCATTCACAGAGTTCCATTGTCATATTTCCTGATGTGAGAAATACACTTGTGATCCAGGCTACCCAGGTGCTCAGCATACTTGTGTGTTATCACAAACAATATGGGAGCCAGACAGAGGGTGATGTTTGGCAGCCATAATGCTACAAAGGTAATGTATGAATTACTCTTCACTTGGACAGAGGAGTGATAAGAACTGAAGCTGATACATAGGTTGGTTGACAGACATACCATGTTTGTTGCCCATGTGCCATGGCCTGTAACCATTAGAGCTTGGAAAAATTATTCTTTTGAACTACAGCTCTCGGACTCCTGGAATTCTGGTAGTTTTAGTTCCCAAAGGTAACTATTCTAAAACCTGGCCATGGTCTAGAAGACATTCATCTAAAGGTGACAGACGTCTTAAATCAGCTTACTTTTTTGATGTTGGCACAGAAACCATCTGGTCCCCAAAAAAGCCTTCTGCTGTGTCTATCAGCAAATAACTGCCATGTCAATTTTATTTTCTCTGTTAGGATATTATTGCATCAGCTCTAGGAGACCAAGTGCCAGAACTATGGCTGGAATCCTGTAGCACAATTAGGAATGTGTAACTTGGAGTTACGCACCTGTGACTGTTGTGTCTTCACATAGCAGCAGGCTACATAGGGACTGTGAAAGTCTCCCAGACTCAACTTACTGACTCAACTTACTGGGCAGCCACTGTGATCAACAGCATCCCATTGCATGGGAACTAGTGATCTCCAGCATGAGACAGGACCCTGTTTCTGTCTGTCATGGTGGATTGCTCAGGAGATGGGGTGGAAATGGCAGCCAGCTGTTTTCTGAGTGGCTGCTGCACAGTAAGTGGCAACACGGGCAGGAAATTCAGTGTGTAGCACTATAACTGTGGTGCTTACGCATACGTAAAGACCATACAGAATTCTGGCAAATGTTAATAAGCCATTGACAATGTTTGTCCTGAGTTCTCGAGATACCACAAGATACTTTTCAAATCTGGCTTTCCATGGTTTTACATTCCATTGCAGGTATAACTGTCACTGCTTGCCTTCTTCCTTCTCCTCCTAACCCATGGCTAACTTTATTTCTTCCTTCTTTCCTGTTGGACCTCTAAGATTAGGGGGCCCAAAATTAGTCTTGAAGGTGCTGCTCGCTTGTTTAGAGAGGCACTAATGGAGCCTCAACTCTCAACAATATGATATATGTTCCATTCAGTTCTATTGCCCACCACAGCTTAACAGCTAGGTTCATGGGACCACAATAAACCCTTCACACACACATAAACAAAATTCAGATACACATAATGCTCTCTGCATTTCTGGGAACAAAGGAAACTCAAGTCTATATAGGGCTTGTGTTTGCACTATTAGAGAAATGGGATCCTTGAGATCATAGAGACATTGGAAAACTGGATTTGGCCCAGTGACTTCTCCCCCATCTTCCAAATCCAACCTATCCCAGGTGCAGTGGTGGCGGTGATGCCACTGTGATCTAGTAGCAAAGGGCTTGAAGTCATCTTGTGCTGAGGATGGGTCTGATCAATTTTCTGTGGTGCTGCTGCTCTGGTGTGCATTTGCTCTTGGATATAATTCTAGCAGCAAGTAATTGCAACGGTGCTACTTGGTGCCTGGCAAGATAAGCAGGGATACTCCAAACACAGACTTCTTCAAGACTAAACCATTATCTGTCACTTTGCTTTCTAAATTCCCCCAAGGAAAATGGGACAAATAGCTCAGGTACGCAACATTCAAAGCCTTTGCAGCCCTCTCTCTCCATGAACCAAAGTTTCATGATTAAAAAAACACATTAAAAATAAATATTGCTTCTTCTTGACCCACCACCTCCTTGGCAGCCTGTCCAATCCATCCATCCAATTTAATCCATAACTCTTCTGGGACAAGTGCAGGGTATGCTGCTGCTCCCACCAAGTCCTTCTCATGTAAACAGTTACCCGAGAGACAAACACAGTGATTCAGCCTTGGTAGTCTCATCCTTCCAAGAATCTAGATTCCATTACCTACTGCAGTAACTTGGGAACTTCCACCTGCCAAAAAAAGAGTGTGGTCATTAGTACACCATCTAAAACCAAGAGCAACTCATAGTGATGCAAAGAAAGCCAATGTAGGGTAGTGATTTGAGCATTGGACTACAAAACTGGGAGATCATGGTCTGAGTCCCCGTTCAGTTATGGAAACCCACTGGGTGACCTTAGACAACTCACATTCTCTAGGGAAGAACCAGAATGAAGAAGAGGGTTTGACGACTAGATGGATATTATCAATGTTTAGTAATATATTTGAGAATTATATTTTGTATTGATATAATCTTGAAATAAATGCAAAGAAAAAAAAGACATCTCACATTCTCTCAGCCTCAGAGAAAAGGAAAGGAAACCCCCACCCAAACAAATCTTGCCAAGAAAGCCCAGTGATAGGGTTGCCTCAGGGTTGCCATAAGTCAGAAATGACTTGAAGGCACACAACAACAAGTGATGCAAAGATCAACATCAGAAGGGCGGTTTTCATTGGGGTCAATAGAGAAACAGGTAAAATTAATTGCTCCTTCAGAGATCTGATCCTGCTTCCTTCTCTTTATCACAGCTGCTGTTTCCATTACCAAAAAGAGTGCATTCACTATTCTGAAACCTTGTTTTGAAAACCATTCACTCTGGACATTAAAATATTTTCATCTATTCCATATGGTGGTGCATTTCAGAGACAAGGTGCCACAATGTAAAACGCTCTTGCTTCCAAAATTGGAAGCATTTGAAGAAGGACCTTCAAATATGATCTTTACCACCAGGTAAGTTGATATAGATATAGGTGATGTTTTTTGTACTGAGATTCCAAGTCACTTAGAGCTTTAGAAATTGGGAACTGGATCTACATTGTGCTGAGAAATGTTTTCAGAAACAAAATTATATGTATTTATTTTTCTCCATGCACATCACTGGCAAAACAGATAAATTGCATTTTCAGTATGTGTATAGGCATTAATGCTAACCTGGCTTTATCAAAGAAGGAACTAATTTTAAGGAACTAGCCACATGCTCCAAGGGATTCACCCCTGTGTGGTCTTTACATTTGCCCTTTACTTGCCTTCTTCAGCTGTTTGAGGTTACTGGAGCGAATAGCAGCCAGAAGCTGATCTCTGGAGTTCTTTTCTTGGGCAGGAAGAGCTTTCTCTACCATCTTCCTCTGAGTGGCTGGGGAGAGGGACAACCGTAAGTTTTCATTGATCAGAGGAGGAGCCAGAGGAGGTGGGGGTGGAGGAGGCACATTTGGGGTTCCATCTTTCTTAGGAGGAGCTTTAGGGGAAGCTTTAGGGGAAGACCAAGGGGAAGTTTTGGGGGATGGTTTTGGAGAAGCCTTAGGTGAGCCAGCTGGTAAGCCCCCTGCCTTTGGCACATCGAGCAAGTCTTTCTTCTCCCCCTTTTCTTGAGCCTGTTTCTGTTCCTGCAGGCGTTTCTGTCTTTGTTTGTCCATGTTCCTGCTCAGCAGGTTGGTGACAGTCATGCGGGGCCCAGCGAGCTCAAAGTGGTAGCCCAGTTTCAGCAGGGTGGTGTTCTCCTTCAGCAAACTGGCTATCTCCATCTCAGTCTTCCCGCCACAGATATGTCTCTGGTTGTGAAAGCGCAGCTCTGTCAGGGTGTTGTTCTGCAGGAGTGCACGGAAGATGGCCAGGATTCCTTTGCCTGTGATGTGATTAGAATCTAGATTTATGCTGGTCAGTGTCTTGTTTGACTTCAGCATGATGGCAATGGCAAAAGCAACGTGATCGTCAGCACGCGTATTGGCCAGGGCAAAGACTTTGACCACAGTGTTGAATTCTAAGGCCTCAGTAAAGCGGACCAGGATCTCATTGGTGATGCAGTCAGAGTTATTGACGTTAACCTCTACCATCTCTGGGTCATTGTTCTTTACTTTTTCTAGTGGTTCATCAAAGATACTGGTGGCTTCATCTTCCTTGTTCTGGTTGGAAGAATTGTCTGCAGATTTTGAAGGGCTGCTGTCTGGAGTTTCCTTTATTGTCTTCTCTTCCTCCGACACAGAGGTTTTCCCCTCAGAAGCCCCCTTGCTGTCTCTTGATGATTTCTCCTCACTACCAACTTTAGAGCCTTGCTTTAAAGCTGAACTTTTTTCTTCTTTTTTCCCCAGTTCTTTTTTATCTTCTCTCTTCCTATCCAAACTCTGCTTGAATGCTGAACTTTTCTCCCCTGCTTTTTCAGATTCTTTTTTGTCTCCACTCTTTCTGTTCTTCTCAAACCTGCCCTTCAATTGGGCTTCCTTCTCTTCTTTTCCTTTGTCCTCTCTTGGCTTGTTCTTTTCTTCCTCTCTCACCTTAGGTGTTGCTTTTTGTCCACTGCTGTAGCTTTGTCTTTCTCCCTGGAGACTGTTTTTTCATTTTTGGAACCCTTCTCCTCTTTGATTTGCCCAGTTTTCTTAAAACTAACTGGTTCATCCTTCCCTTTCTGATTTGCTTTCTGGACAGTTTCTTCTTTTTTGCTTTCTTTTCCTAAATCAGAAGCTCTGGATTTTTTCAGATCTCTACTATGAGTTTCCTTCCGTTTTTCTTCAAGAAGCTTAGCCTCTTTTTTCTTCTCTATTGCCTTCTCTTCCTAAGAGGAAACATATGGGGGAGAAAAGATTATAATGGACACATCTCAGTGACAATGAAACAACCTCAGTTTATTCTTTGATAGTGCTGCATTTGTCATATTAACCAGAGCAGAATAACAATACTTAAAACCAATGGTAAGGCTGTTACAGTTTTCAACTGATAAACTTATAATCAAGTCCAAAACAAATGCAAGGTGGACATTCCAGTGACATTGTAAGTCAGGACCTCAGGACAGAAATCTGAGGCCTTGCAACCTGTAGAAAGGAAACAGCTAAAAAGCATCAGTCACTGCAAAGTCTTTCCTCTTAAAAAAAATTTTTTTTTTAAACCCAGGCAAGGTTGGATTATCTGCACACTAAAGGTACAGTGATGTTCATCACAATTTTGCCAGAACATTTCTGGATCCCACGAAGGTCCCAATATGATAACTGAAAATAAAGAGAGTATTGATAGAGATATAAAGACCTGGGGGTTGAAAACAGAAAATTTGATGGGAACATTTTTCCTTGTTTCCCCCTGCCAACCCCTTTCCCCAGAAAAATTGAAAAAAAAAAAAAGGTTTATGGAACATTTTCTCTTAGAATGGTGAGTAACATGTTTAAGACAAGGTGTGAATAGATTTACTTGCCCTAAATCATTTCTCAAAACTATACAAGGGGAAGAGTTTGATACAAAGATCATGTACTGTATCAGATAGTTACAATTCCTGGGTTTGCTTTCCTTTCTTTGTCCTTTTTATGGAAGTAAGTACCGGTATGTTACTTCTGCTTGACACTTTAGAGAACAAATGAAGACAAAATAATTTCTTCAGTTTCACTAGTGTTGATAGTTTCTTCTGTTTTTAAACATTTGTTTGTTTTCTGTCTGCTCCTCAAACTCTAAAGCAAAGAGAGACCTTTTATTTCAGGTGTTCCTTATAGTTCAGGACCCTGTAGCTCCATTTGTAAAAAAAAAAAAAAACAATTTTAAAAAGTATATTCTGTAAGTATATTCTGAATAAACTCTAATTTTAATATATATAATAATTTTATGACAAGCCAAGTTACATGCAATGAATTTTATGATCTTACAGTAATAAAATGACTTGCAGTCTATAAAAGGTGCCTATCATCGCATTTTACAATTTATCTGAAAATTCCCATTTTTTTCTGCAAAAATAGGAGGTGAATGGATTTTCTCCATGGCTTCAACATTTCTGGAAATGTTGTACCTCTAAACACTCCACATGGCTATATCTCCAGTGCAAGAATGAACAGAAGGTCACTCTGGATCTACCGTTAGGTTTCTAGGGACTTGCAATGACTGACATGGATTTTAGACTCATAGTTCTTTAATGGCAGCAAGAAGAAAGTGACCTTTCCCATGTAAATGAAGCTAATAAACTAAAGATAGCATGGAGTAACCAGAAATTGATTTTTGCTTAAACACAGTTCAGTTCTGGTTTTGAAAGCAAATTCCAAGGCTTAGAATATGTTTTAGGGTAACAGTATAATGACCCTGTCCCAGTTATAATGATGAGATGAAAAAAGATGCTGTAGGGAAGGATTATGAGATACATTTAATTCTGGAACAGAAAACAAATTTCTGGGCTCAAAATTATTTCTAATTCTAGATCCAGATTTTGCATCTGGCTATGCATGGTGGATGCTTCAATTTTAGTATGAAAGAAAGAAAAGTGGATTCAGCAAACAGAAACCCACCTACCAAAAACATGGTAGTGGGATAAGACATTTAATTAATGTTTATTTATACCAAACAGCACCAAGTTCATTCCCTTAGTTGCATAGTGGCTGGAAAAGGATCCCAATCATCTTATTTTGTGTAGATTATCTGGAATGGAAAGACCGCATCCAGCTCATTTAGCTTGTTACCTAGTGCTTGCCTGGACCACATTAAGATCGAAACCAGTGATTCCCAAAATGTGGGGCGGGACCCTAAGGGGGGGCACGATAGTTGCTGAAGAGGAGGGGCACCAGAAAAGTCAACCCATAAATACAGCAAGTATGAAAAAGAAGGGAAAGCCTCAGTGTGTGTGTGTATGTGTGCGCGCACGTGCACCTTTGAACATTGACAGGTCCCTGCAATAGAGTGACACAAAGTTGTCTTCCCCTATTATGCCTTCTTCGAACCTTGGAAATAGCAAAGACCAGCTTCCCTTTTTATGCTTTTCCCACTCAGATTCTCTGAACATTCTGTTGTTGGCGCAGCAGGTGCATTACCCTTACAACCATGTGGGTGGGCAGAGGGAAATGAACAGAGGAGACAGAGAGTGCAAGAGCTCAGTGTTAACATGGAGGACACATTTGGCATGAGGGACCTGTGGGAGAGAGGGAGAGGCATAGGATAGGACCAGGGTGGGGGTGTCCATCGAGTAGGAGGGCATTAATATCTGCATGTAGGTATAAAGGGGGCAAAGGGGCAAAACAGTGAGAATCACTGACCTAAACAGTTCAAAGTGTAGAAACTAATGCCTCTCAAAAATACTCATGCTGTGAAATTAAATGTAATTTCTTGTTTATTCATTCATTTAAGTTGTGCCTCAGCTTTCTCCCCCCTAAAATAGCACTCAAGACAATGATAAAACCAAATAAAACAAATACAATTAGAACATAAAACAGATTTAGAATATTACTAAAAAAGAAAGAAAGAACAGCACCACCTACCCATGATAGATAAAGTGAAGCTGTCAACCTTTTTGTCATTGTTTTCTCATATACACCAGACTATTTTTTCTTATCCCCCATTATCTGTCTTAGCAGATGCAAGGCACATGTGAAACAAATGAACAAAGCCTCCTATGTGGCTCTTGATGCTCCAAACACTACTATTTAAACTAGTGTTTTGTATAGATTTGGGAATGCATCTCTGTAAACATGCATGTTACTTGGGGCATTTTGAGTACTGTCATCCTTTGTCATCAAATCATAGGGTGGCAACAAAACATACTGTTTTACAACACCAGCTTTCTGTGCATTAATGTTATGACTTTCAAGAGTGAGATAACTGGTCTTTCTTTCAAATTAGAAGCTGATGGAAAAAGTGACTCCAAAGAGGAAAGATGCTCAGCATTGGCTTTGGAAAACCTTGCTCTCTGAAATGGCATAATGGCTCATCTCAGTGAAGCTGCTTTCGACCAGCAACGTTCAATAGAGATGTAATTCTTCACTAATTTCATTCTTGAAAGAAATTAGTAATTTTAGCAGTTTTCTCCTTGCTGTGAGAAATTCTTCAAAAACTGTAGTTTTTGAAAAGTATTAACAGTTCGAGAACTCATTCTGTGCAAAATTCACAGGTTTGTTTTATGTAGGAAACAGCACACATCTTTGATCAACCATAAACAATTATGGGAGGCAGCTGCAGATCAAAAGCAAGGAACTGTTTGCCTCCTCATCACTGCATATGTCTTTACATCCACCAGATTTTTCTCAACATGATCTTGGCATCATGACTACACTGCTAGGCTTGTGCAAGTTTTTTCTTTGTGTTTAACTTGACAGAAAATACTTTCTGCATCAACAGACATGAATGTTTCACTTGCATTCAGACATTAGAAATCCATGCTGCTGTTGCTAGACATCAACTGAGTTTTTTCCATCACCATGTATCCCATAGATACTACAATTGGTGATCAGTAGCGAAACCTTCATCTATAGCTTTTGAGATCTTGCTCTCCTCTGTAAAGTGAGAAAGGAAAATCTCTGGTCCTTGCACTGAATATGGTCCATGGGAGGGGCTTCCCATGTGGCCTACTTATGGCTTCCCCAGGCCCAATCCCCATCTCCCCCAGAAAATATTAATCAACAGCTGATCAAAGATCTTTTTCTTGATGAGGGGAATCAGAAAGGCATTATTTCTAGTCTCCTCCTGAATGGAAATACGCCTTTTCCCCAATCCAGTGATCAAGCCTCTCTCAGCTTTGGGTAGAGAAATTGCCCTTCTCTTAGCTGATTTACATAGATGAGCTGAAGATATGGGGTAGGGAAAGGTGCATCTATGCCCATGTGCTTATGCACGTGCGGATGCTCATATAGATGTCTAAATTATATGGATTGGTACAGAGCTTGCAATGTTCCTTTTAAGAACAAATAATATCATGACATGCTGAGGCCACTGATAACTGAGCAGTGGTAGGATGATGCCCTTTACAATGCTGCTACATGTCATCACTTTTTTAAAAAATGTTCATTTTGCAAAGTAAAGAAAAATACTGTAAGGTTTTCAGTTACATATTATGATGTACTTGCATTCTACCAAAAATAAGTAAAGAGATCAAAATAGAAAAAGAAGGAAAGAAAGACCATTAGTCATATATTTTTATAAAAGCCAAACAAATATCTAAATATGTGTCCATTTGTAAGTTGTGTCAATATATCACTCTCCTGAATGCTGCAAACATTGTTAAATCTTCTATCCATTGGAACACATATAAGGAAATACTATATTTCCAATACTGGAGTATCAGTTTTTAACCGTCAGGAGGGCATGAAAAATCCATTTCCACTGAGCTTGTGTTAATTAGAAGACACGGGTAAAAAATTTAAAGAATGTGCATAACACAAAGTACCACCAAGTTTATTCATGTAATTACTTCTACCCCAAATGAGACAACTTCAAGGCATTTCCAAAACATGCATGAAGGAAGCATAACTCCAGGATGTCATCACCTTCATTGCTCTCTATGTGTAATCCAAAATGAGTTCAAGTGTTGACTGCCCAGGTCAAGAAATGAAATGAAATAAAAACAGCACCTCAAAGTGGCTTATAGTAAAACAAGAACTGATCTTGAAGAAAATTGAAATTACTCACTGTCTCCTCTGTCTGTGAAATCTATCTGGCTGCAGTGCCAGTCCAAGAGGAGATATATTTATTTCATTTTATTTCTTGGCCTATATACTTTCCTGTAGCTTCAAACAATTAGACTTGGTTCTACACACTGGGGTACTTTAAAGAGTGCAGTCATATCACTCTTTTGAGTCTTCTCTTCACCAAGCTGAACATGCCCAGCTCCTTCAACATTTCCTCATAGGTTTTGTTCTCCATACCTCTTATTATCCTTGTTTCCCTTGCTCCAATTTGTCTATATTTTTCTTAAAATAAGGTACATATAACTGAAAGTAGTATTCCAGATGAGGCATGATCAGGACAGAACATAGTGGAATTATTGCTCCCCTTGACTTAAAAACCATGCTCTATTAACACAGGCTAAAATAGCATTCACCATTTTTGTTGTAGCACCACATTGCTGGCTCATGTTCAGTTTATGATCAACAATAATTCCAAGGTCTTTTTTTTTAATGTAGTACTGTTGAATTATGTATCTCTCATCCTATTTATGTGCATTTGGTTTTTGTGGCCTAAATGAAGAGTTTTGCATTGGTCTCTATTGAATTTCATTTTACTAATTTCTGCCCAATTTTCTAAGATGTCTAGAAAATTGCATTCTATTCCTATCTACCAATGTGGTAGCCATTCATCCCAGTTTTGTTTTATCTGCAAACTTGATAAGGATTCCCTCTACAATGTCATCTACAATGTCTGGTCATTTGCCTGTTTCTCAGTAAAAGCTGTCCTCCTTAAGGGCGTAGAAGGTGACAGTTTTCTAGCGCCCAACTTGGGGGCCAAGAGAAACAGGCAGAGGTTGGGAAATCTCGCCCTACATCGGTCCCCCTGTCCAGGAGGCCAGACTGGAAGGCATCCCTCTGAAGACCATCTGATCTTGGTGGCGGACATCAATTTTTCGTGTCAGGTGCTAATGTCCCTCTTGTGATGCAACGGGAATCATTGTGGTGTGCTCCCAATTGACAGCAAGGATGGCTTGACCTTCCTGATTCAAAGCTCTGAAATCTGATTAGGGTTGAGGTGCCTCTGATCCACTTCACCCTCTGGTAAGTCCCAAAATCAGGGACTGCCCCCAGATAGGTACCTTGGGCCTGAGTTCAGTTTGGGAATTCCCCTGTTTCAGCTTTGTGGTGGGCTTGAGTGTACTTGTAGTGTGTCTGAGACATCCAAACATGGATGAAGCAAATGAGGAGCTCTGACCCACAGTTCTGTTTGTCTCGCGAGAGAAACAGCCGGAGACGGGAGAAGCAAATGCTGTCTTTTCTATCTATTATTTGGTGTGCGTTTTCTTGTCTGTGAATTCATGTTTCTTGTGCATTTTGCATTCATTTTGTGATAGAAGAGATGGGTTCGAACAGTTCGAAGCAGAAACAGATGAGGGAGAAAAACCTGGGGGCGGGTTCCCCCATTACTCCCTTGCAGTCGGTGTTGCAGAATTGGAAAAAGGTGGGGAGGGGATTGTCTAAAAAGCAAATGGTGAAGTATTGTACTGAGACTTGGCCTTTGTATTGTCTTCTGGGGTTATCTCAGTGAGATACAAATGGGACGTTTGATAAGTTAGCACTACAAGCTTGGATTAATTGGTTAGATTCTGTGGGGAAGACTGATGAGGAAGATTACATGAGGGTGTTTAAAAATGCAGGCATTGGGTTCCCTGACTACTTCCCTCGTAGCCTCCCAGACAGCACCAAGGCAGTTATGGCTCTTACCTCAGGTATTTGGTCATCCTTGGCCTAGCCAACTCTGTCTAGGAAGTCTGAGGAGGGAGGTTGAGATAGGAGATGCAGTGTTGCAAAAGTACGTTTGCTTGTTGGGTTCCATTCTGGTGTCTGTGTGCTATTTATCTTTACAGGAGCAACCCTTCAGCCTTGACTGTCTGGTGCGTCACATCCAGCCTGGTGATTGGGTGCTGTAAAGATCTGGGAAAGATGACCTTTGTTCCTGGCATGGACCAAACCTGCCCAGGTGCTGTTGATCACTAATACTGCTGTCAAAGTCCAGGACCACAAACCTTGGATTCATCATTCCAGAGTTAAGAAGGTACTAGAACGCAAAAGGTGGAAGGTGACTCAAGGGGACACCTAGCTGCTATTTAGAAGAAACTTGCCAAACACTTGAGTCTTCAGAGACTTTATTTCTCACAGTCACTCCAGAGGCTGACCTGAGACCTGAGTATTGGATTTTGAACTGTGTTTGTTAACCACTGGAGTTGCTTTAGGACTGACTGCACTGATTTAAAACTTTTATACACAGTGTTTTGATTTCTTCTTATTATGAAGTGCTTGTTCCTTGTACTATTGACTACCTTCTTGCCTGATAGTACTCATGCCAGCTGGCATGGGAACCTATTCCATCAATGAATTAGGATTGTGTTTTTGGCTAAATACCATCTGTTGTCACTTTATTAATGAGTCTGGATTTATCAAAGAGGATGTGAGTAAGTTACATAAGGTAGTTGGTGACATCCGAAAAACTTATTCTCTGAGAAATGAAGATTGGTGGTCATGGTTTACCAGCTGGTTGCCAAATTTTGGATGGGTGAAAAGTATTTTTGTCATGTTTGTTTCCTTTACCTGTATAGCTTTGTGTTTCTGCTGTCTTTTACCATGTACGTCTATTTTCTGTAATTCACAACCCAACAAAAAGTCCATAGAATTACCTCGAAGGGTAGACGTTGCCACAGAGACTCAACTTTTAGTTCAAGGATATGGGATGGGCTAGCTCTCCAATGTGAGGGGGGAAACTGTGAGCAAGAGAAGGACAATCTCTATTATAAGCAAGTGAAGTAGTCACGTACACAAAGGAGCCCAATCCCTCCCCTCTGTTGATTCATGGTTCTACCTTACCTGGAGCGTCTCTCTGGACATTACCTAATATGGAGGGAGTGGTCTGTGATTGATGGAAAAATGCCACAGTGAGAGCGTATACTGTAGAAGAAGGCTTTGCCAAACCCCTTGCCTTTGTCCCGAATCTCCCAGCACTCTGCTGCAGCAGACTTTTATATCTTTTTCTACTTTTTCTACTTTTGTACTTAAATAAATCTGGCCTTTAGCCTTTGAACCAAGAAATGTCTGGTCATTTGCCTGTTTCTCAGTAAAAGTTGTCCTTCTTAAGGGCATAGAAGGTGACATAAGTGATTGACAAAAATGTTGAAGAGTAATGGCCCCAGGTCAGAGCCCTGAGGCATTCCACTCAAGACCTCCTTTCAGTTTCAAGCACAGCCATTGATGACAACTCTCTGAGCACAGTTTTCCAACCAGTTATGGATCCATCTGAGAGTGTTCCCATCTATTTCACATTTAATTAGTTTGCTAACATTATGGAGGACCTTAGCAAATGTTTTGCTGATATCCAGGAAAATGACATCCACAGCATTCCTATTATCTACTAAACTAGTGACCCAAATGAAAACAGGTATAAGATTAGTTTAGCAGGGTTTGTTCTTGACAAACCCATGTTGGCTCCTAATGATCACTGAATTGTCATAAGATACTTGCAGACAGAGTCCTGTATAATCTTGTATGATCTGTTCTAAAATTCCTGGTATTGAGATTAGACTGACTGGTCTATAGTTTCCTGGATCTTCTTCTTGCCCCCCCCCTTTTTTTAAGTGAGGGGCAATGTTTGCCCTTCTCCAGTCCTTTGGCACCTCACTTGTTCTCCAAAATTTATTGAAAATGATGGCAAGAGATTCAGAGAGTACGTCAGCAATTTCCTTCAGTTCTTTTGGAAGTAGTTCATCTGGCCCTGCAGATCTGGGCTCATGTAGGTTAGCTAGGTGACCACTGACTAACTTACTATCAATCTAGATTGGTTAGGATCAAGTCCAGGGTTGCTGATCCCATTGTTCCTTCTCCTGCCTTTTGAAATAAGCAATTATCTGTAAGGCATATCAGGAATTTGTTGGAGAGCCTATACTTAGCATAGCTAGTCTCCCAGAAGATATCAGCAATCCCCATGACTATTAATTCTTGCATCTTCAAGACTTCTAGGACTTATTTCTAAAAAGCATTGTCTACCACCTCTTCTTAGTTGGTGGCCTATAATAAACTCCTACCACAATGTTGCATTTATTTATTACTCTACTTTTACTCATCCATTCTGATCACTTCCATGGATTGCTGTACAATTGAATTTTTTCTCAGATGTTTAGAAACATTACTTATTTGGACTACCAGAATCCCCCAGCCTGCTTTATTGTGCTCTCTAAAGAAACACACTCTTCCACATTAAGCAGCTTTTTACAGGCTTTAAGACAGCATGTAAGTTGGTGGAGGGGGGTCTAGCATGAGATGAAATGTCCTTGCCTTAAGATATTGTTTACATATGGAAATAAACAAACTCCATTTGAGGAAAGCAAGGATCACTGTATTTAGTTAAGAGATTATTCAGCTCAATTGAGTCCTAAATGTCTAGAGCTGTTTCTCTTGGTCAAGAATGCAAACAAAATGATGGAGGAAAAGCCACATTCAACTGGCACTGTTTCATACTTGATCAGAAAGGCTTTCCACTATATCAAATGGAAATAATACAACGTTGCTTTCTCACTCTGTTTGAAAAAACAATTTTAAAGTGCACTTTGGATTGCAACTTCTAGATCCAGACTTTCCCAGATAACAGCCTTTAAACAAAAACAACAACAGGCACAATCCAGATTTTATACCGATTTATTCAACAGAGTGTGGCGTGTCTAGAAATATAACCAGACAGATAGAAAGAAAAGGGACTGCCCAGTGAAGGAAGCTTCCTTGTTATTTCCTGACTACGGCTGAGTGTGTAGATCAGTTGTGCATGTGAAACTTTGTGAAATCTGTAGAGTGAGTAGGGCTGCCAAGTGAAATAAGGGAGAGGCTCCTGCCCCTTTAATGATGTTTAAAGGAACAGAAGTGCTGATCCTTATTTCATTCAGCAGCCCTAGAAATAACTGACATCAAGCAGCATAACAATACTTTAGATAATTAGGCAGCGACTATGGGCAGCTTGGTCAGTCCTCTCCCATACTGGTAACCAAGCCTGAAGCTGCTATAAGAATGAACAGCAGAACTTTAAAAAGTTCCTTTCTGCCTTATTGTTTCTTGAATCCTCCAGCCAAAACGACCATGCTGGCTTTGGGTTTCTGGGAGTTGTCGTCCAAACAAGTAATTTTTCCAAACTCCAGAAGTTGTCACTCAAACTGAAAATCAGCTTCTGTGGTAAAGTTTTATATTCAGATGGTATCACAAAGGGGGAAGGTTTAACTCTCCCTTCCTGATGTGATATGATCCCCATCTCTTTCAGTTAGGGTTGCCTGGTGAAATAAGGGACAGAGCTTACGTAATGTGATGGTAATGTAGAAGAGGGAATTTCTCTCCTATACAACCATAAAAGAGACAAGAACACTGACCCTTATTTCACCTGGCAGCCCTATTTGCAGTCAGGGTTGCCAAGTAAAGAGCACCCCAGGACCTAAGAACTGAGGCCCAAAACCTGAAGCTAAGGGACAGTCCTCTCTTGATGTCACAGCAGATGGGCCCTGGGTATGTCAATAAGCATTAGCCACTGTCGCTTGGAGCATGTCAATCAAATAATGAAAAATAACAAATCCAACAAAACAGAAAATATGTCTCTTGTTCAAAATTTAAATTTTCCAAGGCCTGCATTGAACAGAAAAACACCACATTATCCCCAGGAATATTTTTAACACCTTTACAAGCATTGCTTTAAGGACACGTGGGGATTTAATCCAACCAAGAAATGTTCTGCTTACAACAGAAAACAGTCTACAACAACTGTGGCAGTAGAAGAATATTTTCAAGGCAATGATCTCACCCTGATATTCCTTCTTCTTACCATGGAGACTGGAGAATGGAGAGGCGGGGAGGCCCTGGGAATGCAGGAACCCTATCTGCAGCTGCTATTTAACCAAAACTAAGGAAAACACTCAGACGCTTTGCCTGCAAACATTCATGCCTGTGACTGCTGATCACACATTTAACATACAATGCCATTTAGTTGAAATGTTTTATAAAAATAACCATTTCCCTCCCAGGTACAATTTGCTTTGTTATTTAAGGACAGTGGTAGGAAAAAGCTTGACCAAGCAAAGAAATCATTGTATAGATGTGCACACAGGATGGGTGATAACCTGGCTTGACACAGTACACGTGAAAGAGATCTATGGCCATTTCCACACTAGACTGTCATAGCGCTATTATTCCACTGTCAACATCCTATGGAATCCTGGGGTTTGCAGTTTAGGGAGGGGCCTTTGGGGCCCCTCCCTAAACTGCAAACTTTGAGATTCCACAGGGCGTTGACAGTGGAATAATAGCACTGTAACAGTCTAGTGGAGAAATGGCCTAGGAGTCTTAGTAGACCACCAACTGAACATGAATCAGCAGTGTGATGTGACAGCTAAAAAAGCTAATAGAATAGGCTGCATCAATAGAAGTATAGTATCTAGTCAAAGGAAGTAATACTACTCTATTCTGCTTTGATTTGACCTCATCTGGAATACTGTGTCCAGTTCTGGGCAGCAAAATTCAAGAAGGATATTGACAAGCTGGAATGTGTCCAGAGGAGGATGACCTAAATGGTAAAAGGCCTGGAAACCATGCCCTATGAAGAGAGGCTTAGGGAGCTGGGTATGTTTATCCTGGAGAAAAGAAGGTTAAAAGGTGATATGATAGCCATGTTAAAGGTGATATGATAGCCATGTTCTAGTCTCTAGAGCAGCTGAAAACAAGCTTGCTCCATCCTCCATATGACATCCCTTTAAATATTTGAAGGGATTTCATATGGAGGATGGAACAAGCTTGTTTTCAGCTGCTCTAGAGACTAGGACACAGATCAATGGTGTCAAACTACAGAAAAGAGATTCTACCTAAACTTTAGGAAGTACTTTTTGATGGTAAGAGCAGTTTGACAGCTGAATATGCTGCCTTGCGGTATGGTGGAGTCTCCTTCTCTGGAAGTTTTTAAACAGAGGATAGATAGCCATCTGTTGGAAGTGCTTTGATGGTGTATTCCTGCATGGAGGGGGTTGTACTTGTCAGCCCTTGTGGTCTCTTCCAACTCTAAGATTCTATAATTCGAACTAGCAGGGTCAAATGGAAAGAGAATCTGTAATGTTTCCATATGTAATTGTGTAGAAATGGGCAGTTAGTTTGATAGGCACAGTTTGCTGTCCAGAAAGGGGAAGAGCAGTTTCTGACAGAATAAATGTCTTCTTCTGCACACAGACAACCAAAGGGTGATCTATTGGCCAAAACCAACCCCTAAACAATTTTCAGAGAAGAGAGAATATGGAGTTTTATTCTCAGCAAAAGATTCTGGAGATGATCTTTCAGGAATTTTTGTCTAGGAGTTGTATCTTGAAGAATTTTAGCAAGTTGATCAGCCAGTGACATTTTCTGACAGCACAAGGATTTTTTGAAATCAATTTTTATCCCACTTCTTCAAATAATTCAACACAGTTTATAACATGAAGAACTAATAAAATATGTAGTGGAAATAATGATAATGGCCACATCTAAACTACTAGCCACAGAAGAGACAAATCAGTCCAAATACTTCTGGAAAAGAAAGGTATTGGAGCAATGATAACACTTATCACCTGCTAATTCCTATCCAGCATACCTCTTGAAAGACTCAAAGGCTGACTCCATTAAGGAAGCACACTTGCTCTTTCACTACCAGTATGATAGAAACAAGTTGCACTCCATCACGTCCGAAGTCCTATTGCTAAGAGGTGAATGGCACCACATTTGCTGCAGGGACCTTGCCTGGGCAACAGAAAGTTGAATTGCTGCAGCTCCTGCATGGTACCTGGACACTAATAGTGGTCCCTGTAAACAACTGACACTGTCCATCTCTCTTTTACACAGTTTCTCTGTGTTGTTCTTCATATTCTTCTACATAGATATTACATAGTAGGAGCCTATATTTCCCCTTGCATTTGGAACTCCTAAAGCAGGGATCCAAATGTGACCCTCCAGATGCTAATGAACTCAAATTTACATCTACTCCAGTCAGCAATAAGAGCAGAGCTTGAAGAAGTAATTCTTCAGATGGCAACTCCTTGTAGCTGTTAACCAAACAAGTAACTTAGCCAGTGTCTGGACAGGAGCTATAGTTTTTAATGTCTGGAGAGTCATACCTGTCCTCAAGATTCAGGAGACCACTCTACATCTGGACCTGTTCTGCCTCTGATACTCCTTTGCTACCATTCCATTAATGCACAGAATGTCTCCCAAGTCCCCATGCCTCGCAGCCATTGGCATAAGCTTTTCACGCTCTGCCCATGACCTTTCTTTAAAAAGAACCAGCCAGGTTGCTTGTGCCAATTAATCACGATTGTTTTGACAAACTAAAACACTGCTAGTTCTTTCTAAACATACTAAAATGAGTATTGCTGCTGCTCACTGGCAATTGCTGTCCTCAGCCCCACTCAGACATTTCCTTAAAAGGAAAAGGAGACTTGGGAACTTTGTGTTTCGGAGTCCGGGCACTGAAACATTAATGATCCCTCTTTGGTCTTCTCCCTAGTGTAGCTAACTGCCTGGATTTCTGCCTAGGGTCACTGTGCATAAGTGCAATTCAACAGGTACCAACAGATTTAATTAACTGAACAGCAAACCTAGCAGGTGTTCAACAACTAATGTGTAACATGCACACTCTGTTTCAAGCATCGTTAAGAGCCAAAACTTAATAAACAACACCTCCACTCTCTAAGAGGCCTTGCAAACTATCAGTAACAAAGATTACAAGATTGAATATGACTAAAGGCAAAGCCACTTTGGTAGTTCTTTACATAATCTGCTACAAATATAGATATGAAGAGTTAATATTGAGCTGTTCCAGAGTCAGATAAGTTTTTTAAAAATTGTATAATCTTCTTGCCTGATTCACTGAATCTTGTAGAGGCTTCAGACGTCACTACCTGCCAGTAATTCCCCCTCTCTCTTTTTAAAACATTTCTACCATCCTTTTCCTTACCGTGGAAAACCCATTAAGAGGAGAAATACGGAATAGGTGTATAGTGCCTACTGATTGATAGCATGAGGAGCTCACCATTTGGAAACACTCTTTGTAACTCCTTTGTGCTTTAATAGTTTCTGTTCTCCCCCCCCCGCATGCCCTCTCTCCATTATGTTTTACTTAAGTAAGCATAAATAAATAGCTGTGTATTTGCATCTACTGTCAATACAAGAAAGCAAGTTCAAGGTGACTTTCCCCCAGCAGGCTAACACTACATAGTACTAGGGCAGCAGTTCTCAACCTGTGGGTCGTGACTCCTTTGGGGGTCGAACGACCCTTTCGCAGGGGTTGCCTAAGACCATCGGAAAATACGTATTTCCGATGGTCGTAGGCTCCATTCCCTCCTCAGTGGTGATGCGCAAGCGCGAGCCATGCGCTCATGTCCTCCTGCCCCCTTTGGCAGGAGCGCGTGCACCCGCACGCGCCCCCACCAAAGGGGGCAGGAGGACACAAGCATGTGGCTTGTGCTTGCGCACCACCACTCCTGGGCCTTTTCCGCATGTTACCTTATCGCGGAGGTGGGGGGTGCCGTTCGCGCAAGCAGGTTCTTGTGTGAGGCGCTCTCTTCGCTGCTCCTTCATCTCGCAGCTGGCTTCCTGGTCATGCGACTGCCCCGTCCCTTCCTTCCGCAGTGCAGTCTGGGAGCTGTAGGTTGCGCTGGGGGAGGAAGGGGTGGGGCGGGGCGGTCGCGCGACCAGGAAGCCAGCTGCGGGACAAAGGAGCAGCGAAGAGAGCGCCTCGCACAAGAACCTGCTTGCGCGAACAGCACCCCCCACCTCCTCAATAAGGTAACGTGCGGAAAAGGCCCAGGAGTGGTGGTGCGCAAGCGCGAGCAATGCACTCGCGTCCTCCTGCCCCCTGTTCAGAAGGGACTGAAATCGCTCCCCTTCTCCGCTACCGGGAGAACCTCCTGTCTGACAGGCCAGCTTGGGGGTGGTGGTGGCAGCAGCACGGGGGCAGGCCCCTTCCTCACCACGGCCCCTGCCCCACTCGCCACAGAGGGGGGTGCTGAAGAAGGGTGGGGGGGCTGCATGGCAGTGCTTTTCCAGTGGGGCTAGCTGCGCCCAGCGCAAAAGACAAAGGCGCTGGGATTCCTCCCCCCGGCCAGGGTTGACACTCTGGAAACTTTTCCCACACTGCCCCCCCAACGGAAGCAAGAGCAAAGCAGAAGCAGAGCCTCTGGGGGTTCTCGGAGTTTTTTCCCCAGCGAGATGCGTGGCTCCTCTTTCCCTCCCTGCCCACCCCTCCCCGCATTCCTGGCTGGCGAGGCAGCCTTTGCTGGGGGGGAGGCATTGTAAATTATAAATAAATAACTTTATGGTTGGGGGTCACCACAACATGAGGAACTGTATTAAAGGGTTGTGGCATTAGGAAGGTTGGGAACCACTGTACTAGGGACTGAAAACATATCTGAAAATATCTTTTTAAAAATGGCTGGAAAGCATGTTTTCTAAGTGTCAAAAAACTCCGACGAAAAGAATCCTCGACTGACAATAATCTTCACAGTTCAGGACTTATGCCGCACAAAGTTTGGATGTGGTTGTTTTCTGTAGAAAATAGCACTGTCTGTAGATGAAACAGCATTTTATGAGAGGAAAATGTTATTTTTACACAGAAATAGTATCTTTTCTGTAGAAAAAAAGCTGTTTCCTGAACAGAAAATGCTGTTTTCTCCGCAAAGCAATCTGTGTGAATTTTGTGCACAATAATTCCCCAATCACAGTATTTTCTGCATAGGCAATGTCAGAAAATAAATGCTGTTTTCTGTGCAGAAATTGCTTTTTTTGTGCAAAATAACCAAATTTTGAGCAGAATAAGCCCAAAATTCCAAAAAACCTTTGAAAACTGTGCAGCTTCTGATAACTTTCTTACAGCAGGAAAAATTGTTAAAATTACTTGCTGCTTCCTTCAAGAAGAAAATTAGTGTAGAATTATATCCTTACAGAATACACAGGACTGTTTAAGTGCAACTGTGCAAACTCAGACTAAGGTAAAACACTTTTTTAGTTGCACTCTCCTTGGCATAAGGAGAAAGAAAGAACAAAGCCTGTCAAACCAGCCAGATACCGGTATTTGCTGTCTAGCATGGTTGCGTCTGTCCATAACTTCTGACAGACCCTCTGCTTGGTGGAAACATGAGAGAAAAGGTAGGAAAGGAGGAGATGGGAGGGCAGATTCTGAAAGGGCAAGTTCTGTCACATATATTGAACATTCTTAGACAGACAAATTTTTGTATTTCATGTTAATACAGTTGGCCCTCCACATTCTCTAGGGTTAGAGGCATAGGACCCTCGCAAACACGGAAAGCTTAAAATATCAAAATGTGTGTGCATCTGTTGGAAGGGAGCCAAGGCACGACTAGGAGAATGGGCACCCAGGCTCCAAACCAGATCCGGGAAAGGAGAAGGAAGGAGGGAGGTTGGCATGATGGTGCTATACTTTCTTTCTCACACCCATCTCTTTCCTGAGGTCTGAGGTGGCATCAGGAGAGGGTTCTGAGAAATTGGGCTGCAAGCCATCCTTAGCTGGTCAGTAAGCAACTGACAAAGGAGGAGAAGCAGAGGCAAGTTTTTAAATGCCTGCGCAGCCTGATTGGAGCTGCCGAGAGGGAATGTTCCCCTAGAAAAGAAGCCCCTGAGATGGGGAAGCAGGGGTTCAAGAAACTCTTAAATAATCAAATCCGTGAAAGTCAAACCCACAGAAGTGGAGGATCAGCTGTAGTTTAATTTGGTCATTTGTTTGTAATACAATTTCTGTCTTATCTCAAAGCAGATATTAATCCCAAACACAAGATTTTTTTGTGTGTACAAATAAATAGCATGGAAGCTGATGTGGGAAGATACAGGAAGATTATTACAAGTAAAAGATGACGGCATCTGGGCCCCATCAAACTTCATCTGAAAGCACATACAAAACAAATACAGGATAGTAATTTGCATTAATTTCAGCAAAATTTAGATTCAGATAACTGTGTCTGAAATGGCATTTCACATTCTGTTGTATTTATATTATGTCATAGTCTCCCAGTACTATTAAAAATTCAGACTTTTATCTGAAACAGAATGCAGTAACAGGAACGTGCCTTTGGTCTGTCTTGTAGGAATAGTCATGCACAAGTGGGAAATCTTACCTTCAGCAGCTGAGACTAAAATTCAAATGGAGCTTTGTCTAGCAAGTAGCTATTAAAATTTCAGAATCCTTGGGAAAGAATATGATAAGATGCAATCATGAGGATCAAGGTAGAGAGAGGTAGGTGTGTGTGTGTGTGTATGAGGTAAGGGAACTAGTCAACATAGTTCAAGTATATATAAGCCTATTCATGCACGTCATGGAACTGGGAAAAGGGATATCCAGCCAACAAAGAACAAAAGAGACAGTGGAGATGAAAGAACAAACTTAAAGAAAAACACAAACTGTTAAAGTGGGAAAATGCTAATGCCAGAATAGACTTATAACATTTGGGTCAAATTAAGTGTTAAATTAAATTTTGCTTTCTTGAGCAGCAGTTGCCATTTTTTAAAGACAGCCGCTTTCCAAAATAGATGAAAGATACAACTGGGTATTTCTAATTTGCCAAAATTGTATTCTGATTGTAAATTAATCTTCAACCTCAATTATGGTATGCATAAAATGGCTGCAAGGATCAATGCTGTTGCAAATTCCCACACAGATTATCTGTGTGAATTTTTAGGGACCTTTCTAGAGTGTTAGATAAATATTTGAACTGAATAAAATGTTTGCACAGATGAGTGAAACTGTTTGAGTATAACAGTGCAATTAAAATTAAAATTAAAAAATTAAAAACATGCTGGCTGTTAGAGTTAGGAATGGGCAGAAGCCTCCATGCTATCTGAACTGCCTTTTTGCCAGCATAATCCCCTCTGCTGAATGATCCCAGAGATGAGCTTCAGACAGAACTGCTGACTAAGGTCAGCTGACGGAAGAGTAAAAAAAAAAGTGGCAGGACAAGGAAGGTTCAAACTTCCCTCAGCTCAGAGACACACACACACATTATGCTGGCACAATACCTGGCCAGGGCCAGAGTAGTCCTCTGTAATTTCTGACAACCATAGGCTGAGAGGGATTTGGATCCAACACACCTTCAGTTGTGCTAGTGTTGGCTCAGGTGACTCTCAGTATTGGCTGGCCAAACTGAAGATGAAGAAACAAGAAGAATTTGATTTTAATCTGTTGTACTTCTTGTTGACATACGGTTAGTTTTAGCTGTGAATAGCTTCTGAAGTGAGATGTATTCTGTATAAATAATAGATTATCATGAAGACTATTGACCATATAATAGATTCCTCACACAAAGATGAATAAGTACAATAGCATGGACAGTGTGTGTAGTTTCCAGCAGAGTTGACAGTGGTGATATACCATGAAAACTCATATGCCTCTTAGTCTATATATTCATATATACTACTGTTTGCTCATAACCCCAACAACCCTCACTAATGTCAACAGGTTGGATTTAGTCCTACACTTTTTTGAGAAAGTTTTGTTCATTAACATGTCTATATGTAACACTGACCATAGAAGTGCTTTGATGGTATATTCCTGCATGGCAGGGAGTTGGACTTCATGTGTGGTACCGTGTGGTGTCTTTGTGGTGTCTTCCAGCACTACAAATCTATGATTCTAAGTAGCTCCAGAGAAGTAAAAAAATCTACAACAAATTCCAAGAGCTCTCTTTGATTCCAGTTCCAGGGAAAATTTGGCAGACAAATCAAAACAGATCAATACATAAATAAATTGTGCATCTGTTTGTTACAGACTGATAAAGTAGTTGATACTAAGTTACAGAAAGATTATGCAATTAGCAACAGTTTACTATATAGTACCAGCTGCATCTCTTAATTCAAAGGTGCTAACAGTTCCTGAAATGTCAACTGATGTTCAGTTACAAATACCCTGCAAAAGTTCAGACAGTGTGAAGAAGAAATACAGCTAAATAATGGAGGAGCAACGTTGCTCAGGAACAAACTTGAAGATAATGATGATGATAATCAAATGATGCATTCGTCATTTCACACGTTACAGAACTGGCTTGTTCTTCATCTACTCTCTCAGTCTGGTCTTTACCACCATTGATAGAGCTTGCTTGTTTCATGTCCATGATTTTGTATGCAATGGATTTAGTTTTTTAAAAAAGTTAACAAAGCACCTGTACTTGGGACAGACACTAACTGTTACCCTGGGCCAGTCTTTTTTGTTTGCCACTCTAAATCAATTTAGTGGATCATGCCAGCCGAATGTGGTGAAAAAACAGTTTGTGATCTTGTTTGGTGGCCTTCACATAGAAATGGCAGCTTTAAACGTTCTTGGAAACTGATTAGGGTTCTCAGATCTCAGAGCCTGGCCAGTTTTCACCAGTTCCCATAATCTCATGGGGAAAGTGTGTGTGTGTATTGTTAATCTCACCAATAGCAGAGCCATTGAATCAATTTGATGTACCTATGTGACGGTTCAGCAATTGATTCAGTGGATCTACTCTAGTTGGGACTAGCCAACAGGATTCTAGTCCTTTTTTTACACTAAATTACATACTCTATGCAACTGTGATTGGCCCTTAATGTATCATGCTTAATGACATTACCAGGCTCTACCCTCTGTGATATCACAAGATGATGTCACTAGTCTCAGGGCCTGGGATAGTTCTGACCTAGCAACCTAAGTTGGAACAGCAATATATAGTGAGCTGGGTGAAAATCTCTCATGATACTTTGTTTTCATAATTAATAATAGATTATTTTTGTGCTTACTTCATCAGTTTTGTAAATGAAACTTGGAAAACTGCAGTTGGTTAAACAATTAGAACTGCCATTTGTATCAGTTCAATTCAGTACCGGATACCATGACTTTTCACCCTGGATCAAGGTGATGCCTTAAGCTGCTGATATATCCTGAAGTGAAGATACATCAGGATTAGAGCAGGCTTCTTGCCAAATATCTATACTAACAAATTTAAAGGTACTCTTGTGAGCTGCATGGGTGAGGAGTTTACCTGATAATTAGGAAGGCATTTGGATTGATCCAATATCCCAAACTTTGCATACTATAGTACTACTAGGGGGTTCCAAGCTTTCTTGCTGGCTGAGACAGGAAGCAGCACAGTTTAGCTTTCTCCCATTGCATCATTGCTGCTCTCTAGTACAATGGCATTCTTGACTACTTGCCAGAGGCTATATGGTCCTAGACACAGAACCAGCTACTTCCGAAATGTCTTTCTTTGAGGACCTCTTACAGCAAGAAGGTGCACAAAGGTGCACAAAGCAAGAGTGTCTTGCCAAAGTATAGTGGGGTGGGCTGAGGGAATCAGCAAATTTGCTGCTCCTGGAACTTTGCTGCCTGAGCTGGATGTGCTCCTACAAGTGAGAGGAGGGCTTGCCCTGAGCAGTTATATTAAGGCACAGTAGAACACAGGGCAATGAACCACAAATTATGCAGGACTCAGGCAAGGGCATCAGGATTCTAGCTGCTAGGAGCCTTCTGCTCATTCAGCTGTACATTTTAGCCAAGCATCATGCCTGAGCTTCTCAGAAACATTGAATGTATCATGAATAAATGACTGACAGTTTTTGGAGAAGATAACATGCAGAGACATTTGAAAGACATCCTAAAGTGCATGTGAAACTGATTTTGCATTTGTTTTAGCTTTTATTTAAGCGGTCTCAGATATTGTAAAATGAAAAGTGGGGAATATTTTTTTAAAGTTATTTACCAAATAAGTAATATATTGGTAGAACTGCCTTCGGAAATCATTTGATCTTCTGTGTGAATTTAAGGATGACATCACACCTGCCCTCAGAAACCTGCATTGCTTACCACTTAGAGATGGGGCTCCAATGAAAGTGCTGCTTTTATCTCTAGCCTTCTGCAGTGAAGGTCTACAACATTATTTGGGCCTTGGATATCAAAGGGAGCATTTCTCACTTAAACCAGATGCCTTCTAATAATATGAAGAGGCCTCTCTTTGGGCTATCTGATACTCAACAAGGTAAGCCCCTGACATGTGCTTTCTTGATGGTACTGCCTATCCCGACGAGCTCCTCTCGAACAGAAAGGAATCCTGTATCACCTCTACAACTGAGAAAAAAAAGTTCTAGCATAAGCTTTTGTGAACTCCAATCTCAACAGATATCTGTATCGCCCCATATGAACCCACCTGGTACTATGATTCTCAGGAGAGAGTTTTCTTTCCGTTTCACTACCTTCCTAGACTAGTCTGGAGAAGTCACAGAAGAGAACCTTCTCAATGGTTGCTTCTAGGCTGTGGAATTACCTTTCCAAGGAGGCCTGGTCGGCCTCCTCTCTGCTCCCTTTTGCCTGGTAGGCAGAGACTTTTCAGGCATTTCACTTTTAATCTGGTTGGGACAGACAGATGTGCTATGGGTGGGCTGTTTATAATATTTAGTAGGGCTTTTCATTCTCTGCTGTTTTTCATTTTAATTTAAATTTTAATACAAATTAATCTCTGTAAATGCTTGTTTTAATTGGTTTTCTGATTTAACATTTTTAAAACTTTTGTGTCTCATGTTGTTTTACCAATTTTGTTTTAACTTACATTGTAAACCACCATGAGTAACATTGTGGGAGAAAAGTGAGGTATAAATTAAATAAATAGATAGGTAAATGCTGAAACAGACTAACATAGCTATATGTTTAAATTCCTTTCCAAGGGAGGTGCAGCTAGACAGCTGTCTCTAGAACCCCACAACAATGGGAAAGGCTAACTCTAATGACCAGCTGCTGGTCAGTTTTTAAGAGGTTTGTTTTTGCAAGGTACTGTTAGCATTACTATAATTGTAACAGATAGTTGCATGTGTTACATTCTAGATTTTATGTGCTATACTTTTTATTTTATTGTTTATTATTGTTGTTGTTTAACTGCTAGACACTTTGGGAGTCTGTGCCATTAAGTGGAAATAAATAAATGTATGCATTAAAAGCAGGTATGTACTCTGTTTCAACACATCTTATAGGTTACTAGCATACATAACTGGCATTGCCTGGGATTTTATTTTCTCATACATAATAGTTGTTAGAAAGATTTGAGATCCTGTGTCTCTAATTCCCCAAACTGTCTTGTCCAGTACCTGTAACTTTTCCCCATATTCCCAAGTCCAATCTGTATTCAGAGTTGTTAACATACAGAGGTTGGGTTCCTGGGGAATACACTATCCTCATTTTTTCTGCTAGGCCTCCTCTCCATAGCAACCAGCCTATTCAAGACAGACACAGTTGACTGAGGCCCAAGAGCTCTCTGGATGAGAATTCTAAAGGCCCCTCCCTGAACTACAAATCCCAGGATTCCATAGAACCTTCTTATGCAGCTAATCATATGAGGTCTTCACCTGACACAGACAAGCAAACTTTGACTTTTGTATATTAGATGTGAGCAAGGATAACACAATCTTGCCATATAAGGTAAATAGTTCTTAGTACAAAGGTAGGGACTATATTCCAGTCTAAGGGCTGAATTCAGTTTCATAGAGGTACTTTGAGGCCATATTATAGTCATGGGTAGGACCAAAGGCAAAAATGTGGGACCAAAAATTCCATCACATTTAAGTGTAAGCCCAACAGAACCAGTAACTAAGGATTTAGGCATGTTGGTCTTCCAGGATAAGAACTAAAGTTGCATGGAATCTGAGAAACCACTAAATGATGGTATTATGGGGAATATTTTGAGAACTTCAGAGAATTGACTGGGACCTCAATAAGGCTGCATTCAATTCTAGAGCCAAGACTTCACACCCTTGAGCTGCTGATGAGTAATTAATCCTAGATCTATATCCTATATGGATCCTGTCCTCTGAGCTCTATGTACTGTTGCCGTCACTCCCAGGGCATTAGTCTTTAACTCTACTGTTCCTTTGTGAAGTTTCCTTTTATGGTCTCTTTTCCTCCAAGAAGGCAATTCCCAGGCAGCTGACTCAGAACTCCGGAATTTCTGACGAGACATAGTGTGACTCTGGCAATGACAAACTAAGATTGTCACTTCAGCATCTTCCAGAGATGCCCTTCAAGCTGTTAGAGTCTGTTCCCTTTCTGGCCCTGAACCATAAAGTAAGAAGACATGAACTTCAGAACATTTGTCTTCTGGTACCTCTCTTTGTATATCTGTCTAAATTCCATCAAGGAAGAGAGATTTCAAATACTGCTAGTTCCCAAAGCAAAGGGCAATTCTGACCCCATTTCTAACCAAACACCATTTGACAAAAGGAAGATAGACAAGTGAGATCTTCAATGAATGTTGCAGCACATCTTCACTTTCTATAGAGAACTGTTTCTGCCCTGAGTTATAACCAGGTATTTATGCTTTACCCCAGTATACTCCATTCCATCCGCCCTCCCTGATTTTCCATTATTCTTTCCTGAATAACGTTCAGAATCATCGAGCTGTTCTGGGGATTGGAAGTAATCCCCCCCCTGCATTTTAAAAAAAATGTATTTCTACAAATCTTGGAGTTTCCCTAAATATGATACCTTTGTTTTAGTTTCTCATAGTACAGTTTTGGCTACATAGCTGTAGCCACTCAGTATCTGAGTTCAATATTAGAAGGTGCAATTAGAACAATAATTTCAACTAATTTATATCAGTAACAGGCATCATAATTCTATTAGCTTTCTAGATGCTTTGCAGGGGAGGTTCCAGTGTCTCTGATAAAATGTCTCCCTATACATTTGCGCTTCTCATTGCTCTTTCTCCTTCACAAGGTGGTAGATGAAATGGATATATCTTCGCCACCATTTCTCATTCAGCAAAAGTGACCAGTGTGAAAAAGCTCTCAATACTAAAACCAGGAAACCCAAGATGTCAGAAGGCCTTCTGAAAAAGAAATCTTTTAAATGTAGATGGAATACTAATAAGGAGATATAATGTAGCAAAATGATCCACATACCAGATGCTACTACAGAAAAAGATCTCTTGTGAATGGATTTCCCTGTCTGTAAAGCCGTGGCAGAAAAAAATGTGCATATTATCTTATTCATTGTCATGTGGTAGTGAAGAGTAATAGCTGAAGCCATGCAAAACTCTACTGTTAGCGTGCACTGCTTCCTCCTATAATAGATTTATAGTAATAGATTAATGAAAGGCAGTATGCATACTGCACAATTATAGTAGCCTAATCCCACTTTGACCACCATTGCTCCATCCTACAGAATTCTGGGATTTGTAGTTTGGCAAGGCAATAGAATTCTGTAGCTGAGAATTCTAAATACTCCTCCTTAACCTGCAAATCTCACAGTTCCATAGAATGGAGCCATGGCAGTTAAAGAAGAATCAAAGTGCTATCCTTATGTAGCAATGGCTGCTGTACCTTTTAATGGCTGTGTAGAAGAGGGAATTTCAGCAGGTTTTGCTTGTGATGTTACCTGATAAGAAGCAACACCTGGTTAAATTTCCTCTTCTGTACAGCCATTAACAGTACAAAATCTGTTTCCAGCTTTCATTCTGCCAACACTAGACTGTGGATATACCCAAAGGGTATCTAATTTCTGGCCAGTTCCACTGAATAAGAGATAACTCTTCCTCAAGCGTGGAAAGGCCATTTTAGTAGACTATATCACCTCAAATACCACTTTGAAAAAAAAAAGTCTCTCTCTATGACTACAAAATGCTGTATGCCCTTCTTAAGGGATTCTCTGATTGCTGTTTATTGACTTGCATGCATTCAACATAAAAGCAAAATTAGGAAGGCAATGTTTGTCAAAGACATACTCAGAATGAAAAGAACCCTGAAGATAAGAGATAACCACAAGGGAATCTAGAGCACAATTCCTAATATGGCAGGAATTAAATTCTCCCTTTACCCTAATCCACTGGAAGGTCATCTGGGAGACTGCAGGGCAGAGAAATGATGGGAGACTCACATTTCACTGTGAAGTGCTGGAAGTCTCATAAAACCACTGGACACCCCAAAGCTAGGCTTAGCTACAGACAGGCCTGGCAGTAATCAAGAAAGTTGGTTTGAAGGAGTGGGGGGAGAGTGAGAACAAGATTTGCCTCCATATAAACAACTGACAGCTTTGTTTATCAGTTTTTCCATAAATGAACCAGAGTGGCCAGCCTATTTGCATCTCAAGGGCAGAATGTACAAAGAAGCAAGATGAAAAGCAGGAGAATGAGAAGATAGCACAGCCCATTTTTATCCTTGAGTTACAGCATTGCAGAGAGTCAGCATGGTTTGCCTGCTGGACAGTAACTTTAGAGACCAGGGTTCAAATCCCCACTCAGCCCTGGAAACTCACCAGGAAACCTTGGAAAAATCACACTTTCTCAGATCAGAGGAAGGTGATGACAAATCCTCCCTGAACAAATTTTGCCACAAAAGCTCCATGATAGGTTTGGTTTAGGGTTGCCAGGCTTGTTCTTTGCTGCTCCAGAGACTAGGACAGGGAGCAACGGATTCAAGCTGTAGGAGAGGAGATTCCACTTGAACTTCAGGAAGAACTTCCTGACAGAGTTGTCCAGCAGTGGAATATGCTGCCTTGGAGTGAGGTGGAGTCTCCTTCTTTGGAGGTTTTTAAGAAGAGGCTGGATGGCCATCTGTTGGGAATGCTTTGATGTGTGTTCCTGAATAGCAGGGGGTTGGACTCGATGGCCCCGGGGTCTCTTCCAACTCTCTGATTAGTCAGAAACAACTTGAAGGCACACAATAGTAGTAACAACAACAACAAGAGAAGGGGCTTCTGTAAGGCAAGTGAAATAGAAAATATCTGGAGCTGCTGCTGCTGCTGTACATCACAGTTAGCTAACATGTGTTTTTGCTTAAGATGTAACAAACCAGCATAGTGTAGCGGTTTGATTGCTGGACTCTGAGTGAACAGGGTTTCAGTCATGGAAAACCCACAGAATGGCCTTAGGCAAGGTACACTCTCCCAGTCTCAAAGGAAGGCAATGACAAACCTACTCTTGCCAACCTCCACCTCACCTCATAATAGGGATGCTACGAGTCAAATTGAAGGCATATAACAAGAGAATTAAGATAATTTAGGAGAGCTGCCTTCTGCTCAGGAGCCAAACTCAATTTCAGATAAATTATTGGGGGCCACATTCCAGTGGTGGGCGGATCTAAAGGCAAAAGAACTGGACCAAAAATATCAGCATATTTTTACTTACAGCTATTAGTGCCAGTAACTTTTGTTGTTAACTGCTGTCAGGTTGACCTCATCCTATGATGACCCTATGGATGAAGACCTCCAAGCCACAATCAAGTGCCCTCCTCAGGTGTTGCAGGCTCAGGGCCGTGGCTTCTTTCATTGAATCTATCCATTTGTAATGCAGTCTTCCTGTTTTGCCACTGTTTTCTGCCCTACCAAGCATTATTGTCTTTTCTAGTGAATCATGTTTTCTCATGATATGGCCAAAGTGCAATAGCCTCAATTTAGTCATCTTGACTTCTAGGGAATGTTCAGGCTTTATTTGCCTCAGGGAATTCATAGCCAGTAGTTAAGGAGAGATATTTCAACTTCTTAGAATTGGGGGGCATATGAAAAGGGGTAGTGGGGAATGGATCATAACCGTCTGAGAAACCCCAGAGGTCCAAGACCTGAGTTTTCCCACACCTCAGTTAAAAGTTTACTTTTAAAAATAAGTCATGACATGAGCAAGCAACTGAGTTCTTTGAGTTATTTAGGTTCAGACCCTGTAGGTGAGCAAGAGGGGAGCTGCAGGAAGGAGAAGTAGTGGTAAGGAAAAGTGTTTAGTACTTTCTCATTTATCTGGTGCAGATTACCCCCACAATCCACTACCAAGTCCCAATGTTCTCTGCAGTGAAGAAACAGCCAGTGAGGATTACTTTGCTTACAACTGCTGTGCAAACTACAGTTTAATCCTTTGGTTTCCCCAGGGCCATGACTTGCATTGCAGGTCTGAGATTTGTCATCATCCCTTTATAGCAGAATGGGAAAAGGGCAACCTGTGTACCATCCCTAAAATCCCAGGGGTACTTATACATTTTAAAAAAAAATCCACATGAAAAAATCACCCAATAAATGCCCCCAAGTGCCATATGGAGAAGCATCAAGTATCTAAACAACCGTAATTCTCCAAATTCCTGAACCTTGTGTAAATACTAAGAAATATATAAAAAACACTAGAAGTTACTTCCAGATGCAATTTCAATGGATTTTGGGCTGAACTGTGGTCTGCTGCTGGGGTAGAACTGTGGTCTGCTGTCCCCTGTCTCCCCTGCAATTTCCCATACTTTTGCAGAACTAGGTTCCTATTGTTGGTGAACAAATGGAGAGTCCACTTTTCATTAGCCAGAGGAAATAAATGTTAATTGATGCCTTCTGGGCTGGGTTTTTGGCTCCTTGAGTGTGAAGAAGTCACAGGGGCACTCATTTCTATTTTAGGTTGTTTATAAACAGCTTCCTGGTTACCTATGGTTGCCCTAACCAGCACAGAAAAAGAATACGTGTTGTTATGTAGTTAAAATTCTTCCAAATATAACTTGCTCTTCTGAGACTCAACAGAGGGCCAAGATTATACAGACCTACTCCTTTTTGGAGAGCTGGTGTGAGGTAGTGGTTTGAGCATTGGACTGCAACCCTGGAGACCCGGGTTTGATTTCCCATTCAGCCATGGAAACTCATCACACACTCTTAGCCCCAGGAAAAAAAAATGAAAAGATCACCATAGGTTGGAAATGACTTGAAGGCACACAACAAAAACAACTTCTTTTCTACAACATTCAGAGGAGCAGCTAGGACTGGCCGTTGGGTCAAATGGCCATCCTTCCCTCCTGCAAATGACAATCCAGACAACAGCAGGAAGGAAGGAGGTCTGGCATTCAAAGCTAGCTGGCCTGGTCATGCTAGGGTTCACAAAGGCTGATATTGCTTGCTATAGCATTTTTTTTCTCTTCTATTTTTTTCAGAAATATGTTATAGGTAGAGGGCTGGGACAGCTAGGGGTGAACCTTCATTTCATCATTTGAAATTTTTATAATAGTTTTTTTTATTTCAAAAATGGTACTTATTCTCAAGCCAATTTATCATGGCTGCTGAAACAAACTTAATTTTACCCCTGTAATGAAGCTTTGCATTTGAAATGCAAAACTTTAGAAAACTTGATGCTCCCAGGCTGTTTTCAGTGTGACCTAATTGTTGAAAAGTTGAAGTAGCTGAAAAACATGGAATAGTATCGAGGAAGAGAAGGAGAGAAAGATTAACTCCAAATGTCCCCATCTGGCATGGACAGTCCTTTTTAACCCTCTGATGTCTCATTTTCTCAGCTGTTTTAAAATGTCCCGGTTTCATTCATCCTCAGGTTGCTTCAGTTGCTGCAAGCTGAGTTGAAAGTGTTGAAGTAGAGAGTGTAACAACTGGAGGGAAAGGAGGGTAGGAGGCAGAGCCTTTCCTTTCCTAGTAGCCTTATTTGGGTTTATCTCCCCACCCTGCAACCTCAGACTTCCCCAAACTCAGTTCACAAATCCCAGTGTTCCTCTGCTTAAAACAGTAGCTTTGTGCATTTCCCCTAATTTTTCCCCTCTTGTTTCCTGGACACACCTTTTTGACTACCCTCTAATGTTGCTTGGCCACATACATCCCAGTTTTCATCTGTGAAATGTTGGAGGGCATATATTAAATGATACACTTCACTATCACATTAAGACATACAGCTGTCAAGAGGGGAAGATGGGCTGTAAAACCCCTAAGGCCAGGGTCTAAACTTATTAACCTGCTTTCTCTCTTTCTTGTTCAAGAGAACTGATAAGTAGTTACTATTCAGGGCTCAACAGATGCAAAGATCATCCATTTTTAATTGGTTATGAAGAACAGGCAATGGTTAGCAATAGCAATCTCCAATGCAGCTGGCAGATATCTCTTTATGGATGCCTAGTCTGACCAAAGGTGCATATATTAGGTAGGAATAAAGTAACATAGTGGTCCATTGGGTTTATGGAGAAGAATTTCTCTGTTCTGTAATCATCTTGCTTTTAAATCACTGGAATATTAACAAAAGTTTGGAAAAATCACAGCAGTGTCTGTGGGCCCTCATAGTTCACATAACTTCACTGAAGAGACTGCTGCAGCCTGACAGCTCATCAAAGAAGCTAGAAACATGATGGAGGTGAACATGAAGTTAGGAGAAGGAGCACACTCTGAACCAGGAATTCAACACCTACAAAAACAGATGGTGGAATTGTGGAATAAGCACAAAGAGGAAAAATATACAAAGCATCACACAGCACTTTCTTGCTGGAGATTTGCTTTTGGCGTGTCTAATTTGATTCCACACTGCTAGTAATCTCAGACTCAGCTGCTGCTCTCCTCACTCTCTGTTACTAAGGTCTTTACACCATCCATTGCCCTTGAACTACAACATCTGTTTCCCCTATCCTTTTCATTATATTATCAGTCATCAAGAGAAGCCTGTGAGTCCTAGCAGTAAAAACAAGACCTCATTCTCTTGAGGAACAAAATACTCCAAAGACAGTCCAACGTATCAAATGACCACTACACAAGCCTGCAATCATTGGGACATTGACAAGGCCTGGTTCAGTTATTTCTCATACCTCTATTTGACCCAAGATGGGATGGGAGAGTACAACACACTTGGGGAAATATAGTAAATGCAAAAAACAGTGACAGTTAGGCCTGACAGGTTAGAATTATCTCAGGCTTGAGATTTCAGGGCCAAAACCTGAGATCTAGGGCTGACACCTTGTGATGTCCTAGGAGGGGGCTGGGAATGTTACAAGGGGCAGCCCCTGATGATGCCATTAAGCACAATAAATTAATCATCAATCACAATTATACAGCGTATACTATTAAAAATAGAACACCAAGTCTAAGTAATGAATACACACATTGTATTTTCAAGGCCACACTCATTCCCTGAGATTACCCCCTCGTACGCTGAGAAGATAGTCCAGGCTCTGAGACCTAGGAACCCTAATCTTAGCAGTGGGTAGGTGCATGCAGCTCAGAACTAATTTTATACTAAAAGCTACGAACATCTAACACAGAACTTCCATTCCTTGCAAGTTTTCAACCACATCCCATGCTCTAAAACTATGTAATGACATGAGACAATGTTAAGTCATCAGGCTACTTATGGAAGAAGGATAGGGAAGAGTTGTGATCAGGTGATTATCTCCTTCCCCACTCCAGTGGGTGACAGAGCTCCATGTCATAATAAATTTGACCCCAGTGCAGCGTGCTGCTGCTTGGATCTGGATATCAGAAGTGCTAATCCCACTTGTTACTAACAAGCTGAGGGAGAAGGTGAAAGGGAATGGACAGGATATTTTTTCACTTTCTCTCCAGGGATGGAAAGAGAAGAGAGTCAGCATTCTCTTATTACTGCCATGCCATCTAAAGGGCCAGGTTTACCAGGCAATTAGACCACCAGCCAACTTACTTTGTTTTCTATAGTTTAGCACTACAGAAAAGTTAAATTAAGTGTGAAAATATCCCTCATCACAAAATACCTAATGCCTACCAACATGAAAAAGTGTCTGTTAATGTTTCAGACCTTTAACTTGAGAAAGCTCTGCCCTTCATCACAGTAACAACATTTTGGTCAAGAGTTTACTTGTTTTTCAGTGTTGTTTTTGTTGTTGTGCCTTCTAGTCATTTCTGACTTATGGCAACCCTAAGGTGAACCTGTCATGGGGTTTTCTGGGGGCTGAGAGTATGTGACACATCCAAGGTCATGGCTGGGTGAGGAACTGAACCCTGGTTCCCAGAGTCATACTCCAATGCTCAAACCACTACACCATGCTAGCACTCTTTGCAGCATTAAGAAGGCCAAACAAATAAAGCTGTGTTCATTATTTTGAATTAATTTCAGATCTCCTTATTAAATCAGTTTAAAATAAAAAAATATGGATACATTTCAATTTGCCATATTTTAAGGCTAACACACATGCACACACAGTTCCTCTCATAATAAAGCACAGATGACCTGTTGCAAGTGTATACGTTTCAAAAGAAGTTACATTTTTCAAAAATTAAATTTTCAAAAGGTCTCCTTTCTTACATTAACCATGCTGTACCTTTATAACAGTCAATATTATGAGGAAGCTCAGCTCTTTGAAAACTAATCTGTCATAATTTAAAATAAGTTGTACAGCAATGGGAGTTCTGCAAAGATCTCTGCTTTGATATTATCACATATTTCTTCTGCTCCTAATCCTATTAAATATTAATACCATCATACAAACATTTATCAGTAAGCAAAAAAAAATGTTAGCATTAGTACAGATGAAACTGATCTCATTGGTGGCTAACTTTTCAACAACAGACAGCATTTAAGAAATGGTACAGAGGCTGCCGGAGCCAGAGTGGTATACTTGTTTGAATGGTGGACTACAACCCTGGAGACAAGAGTTCAATTCCCTGCTCAGCCATGGAAACCCACTGGGTGACTTTGGGTGTGTCACACTTTCTTATTGGCCAGCAAACCCCATGATACATTCACCTTAGGGTTGCTTTAAGTTGGAAATGACTTGAAAGCACTCAACAACAAGGGTTGTTGTTTTCTACCGTACAGGTAGAAAAGTAAACTGAGTGTGCATGTGTGTAGGGGGGAAGGGCTGGTTTTTAATCATAAAATTGGTCTGTGATGGAAACATGAATTGTCACTACTTCCCTACTGCTGGGGCCAAACTTATTTTCACACTACAAAGCCCAAACAGATTTCACAACAGACAAACAACAAACAAACAAAATCCCACAGGAGACTGAGCTCAGATTTGCCAGGGTTATGCATAGTTTAAGCAGGGATGAGTGGAACAGAGCTGCCCATTTATCCTGTTTGCTTTGCAAAGGATGCCACAGCCTGCAGCTGCTTTACCAGCTGAGTACTGTAGAAGCAAAAGGTTGGCTTCAATGAGGAAAGCTTTAAATAGGACTGAACCATCTGTGTACTTGCAGAGATCTTGCCAATATTTAAGAAACATTATGTGGAAAAAAGCAGCCTTCTCTGTGCTATCTGGAAGAGCTATAAGTTCACTATTATCATTCTACTCATCTTCAGACATAAATGACAAAAATGTTCTGACATTTTGTCCCTTCATTCTAATACAGTCTATTTCTTTATGATGTTGGTATTTAGCATTCCACATGTATTCACAGGCCCCAGTCAGATCTTTAACCAAACTATTATTCATAATATAAATCAGCTTTCCCTAACCTTGTGCTCACTATCACCATCTATTTTGATTAGTCAGCAGAACCAACCAAAGCCAAATGTTGGCTTGTGCCAATGTGAGTTGACATCTAACATGCCTGGAAGGCAGCAGATTTGGCAATGCTGCTATAGACTCTTTGACTTTGTGCTTGCAAAGATTCATAATCAATGTGCTTCATTCTGTCCAGTTGAAAATCAGTGAGGTAAAGAGAATCACTGTATAATTACTTGCAGGACTAGAGCTAATAGAAGGCCTGACCAACGTAAGCATCAAAAGCAAAGACAACTCAGCAGCCAATGAACTCAGAAGCTCAACAAAGATGTTGTCATTGCTGCTATCTAGTTTGGAAAAACATGAGCACTATCAAGTGCTTGGCTGGCCTAAACCAGCAGCCAGCAGGCTCAGTTGGTTCATCTTGGTGATCTGCAAGTTGCACTGGTCTGGTTTATTAGTCTGCCTGACTTCCTGTTTATCTCTTGTTTTGTACTAATCTCGAACTTCAGAATGTTTCTTGTTGACCTAGGGTGGGACAGAAAAATGAACTAACAAGAATGGCTATTTCATTAAAATACCAGAAAGTTTGTTGTTGTTCTGGCTTTCTTTTGGTCGAGGCTGGAATAGAAAAATTTAAAGAATGATTTTTTTTTTTAAAGTGCTGTCCCTTTCTCTTGAGTCCTTGGACTGAGACAGGATTGAAGTCTAAAATAAAACAAAAACAGAACCTGTAGCTTAAAAGTCATACAGTGCTCGCTAGTTCCACATGAATATGCATTTGAAAAAATAGAGAGCACAGAAAGTGCAAAGAAATACTGTGGTTCCAGGAATCAAGAAATGTTGGCAACTATATTCACATGTTTCAAGATTATCCAACAGGATGCGAAAAAGATGGATGGAGAATGGGGTAGGAATCCAAAATATCAATGCAGTCAAGGCTTAGAATGTCCCACTGAAATATTATCATGTAAGGAACTGAAAGGAAGACTACCCTGCAACTTACTGTGGACAAGTTTGCTCTTTGGGTTGGCATGGAGTGTCTGTGGCCATGGCATCCTCCTTCTTCCCCGAAGTCTGGGTGATTTGTGCAGACTTTGGGAAAAAAGCAGAAAGCCAATGACTTTGAATCATTTCAGCAAAGGGGTTGGAGAAGAGAGTGGCCCAGGTATAGGCTTCATTCAGTGGGTCTCCCGCATTCCAGTCTCAGTTGACTTAAAAACTTTGTCCCATCCATCTATTCAAAGGAATCAGTTTTGTATTCAGTTGTAAAGTACTAATTGTGTGTTCATTTTTCCCTCATAACTTTTTTGGGGTAGTTTGTTGTGAGAGCCAGATTCCTGAGGAAAGTAGCCAGGATTTACATGTTCATCAGTAATGAAGGGGAGTCCCCTCATGGAACTTTGGGGATGTAGGCAGATAAGGTCACACCCAGCTGGATGGTGTCTGCCTTTGCCATACCCTCTGGTGACAGGGAAACCATGCAATGTTGTCCATCCATGTGCAATCTCATATCTCTCATCCTGGTGCTCGCTTGGCATGTGGATAGGGTTTTGCAGTTCATTGACCAGCTTGCAGGCTGGTTGATACCCAGATCTGAACCACTGTGGCACCATGCTTATGTGCAGCTGTAACCAGTAAAAGTTGTGACCTAATTTGTTTCAAACAAAATGTGTATGTCTGCTTTGTGTGCAAGTGGAATAGGACCTGCCCCTGAATGATCAATGTGTAGAAACTGAGAAGTAAACATCTTACTGAAGGAAGTTGTTTCTATATAATGTACCGAGAAGACAGACAGGCTGTCAGTCACTAGAAGTGCAAGTGCATTGCCTCAGAAGGTGCCAGGTTGACTGATTCATGGCATTTCCAGCTAAATGGGCATCAGGCAGGAGGACAGAAAAAGCCTCTGAGTCTCAGCTGAGAAGTTGGAGAATAGCTCCTAGCTGGAGTATATACATTGTTAGATTAAGAGGACCACTGTGGGACATGGCACTAAAATAAAAACTTTATGCAGGAAATCTTTTCAAAGTATATTACCCTTATACCAAACAGTAGAGGCATAAGGGGAGAATGCTTTGCTCTGATTTTGATTAACGTGAAATTCCTAGTAAACTCTCTGGGGAGGGGGAAATCAGATCCAACTTTTCTTTTTCAATGTTTAGTGTTATCATGCCCATGGGAGAAGTTCTCTCTCTTATAGTCAACAAAGAGCCCATTCCTATTCCTCCAGTATCTGCTGTAGCAGAACAAAGATTACTCTGCAACATTGCCTCCTCTAGCAAGACAAGCAGGGCAGTTTAGCTATCCCTCCAAAATACTTCTAGTCCAGAGGTTTTCTGTTTGTTCATTTTTGTTTTTGAGAGGGGGAGAATAAGGAAGAGAGAAGTTGAGGGAAGAGAACACAAGAAGAGAGATGGAAGGCAGAAAGAAAGAAGCACTTGTGTGTTTGTGTGCATGAGACACAAGAGACGGGTGATAGGCAGAGGGCAAAGCAGTCAGAAAAAAGGTGGACAGGCACCTAAGGACTTCAGGTGGGGATGAACTGGGGCCCATTCTAATATGAGATGTTGAGTTGCCTTGGGCACTACACACTGGATTGTGTGGAAGAGGCAATAATGGTAGCACTCTGTCCATTCTCTTCTTTCAAAGAACAGAGATATGTGTTCAACGTACCTTGCCTTGTGCCCTTTACTCTACTCCCAGTGCTGAACTAATCGTCAAACACTGGTCTGATTCGCTTCTGTAGGCAAACTGGAGGGACATCATTATATCCCTCCCCTCAGGAGACAAACTACCTTAGGCAAGCAGCTGTACTATTAAACAAAGTGAGCCTCAGGTAGCAGATGATGGAGTGCAGGGAGCAACATTTAGAAAATGGGGGAAAGAGCCATGTGTGTGTCATTTAGCCTGCTCTGCATCCCCTTACATTAGTCTGCTATTCTTAAGAATGGTGGGGGACCCTGTCCCAGCAGCAATGCTGAAAAACATCCAACGAGTCTTATCAGTGTGCATGTGCAGGCTCTCGTCCTTCACCTCAGGAAGAAAAATGTCTTGAGCAGCCCTCCCATAAAGTCTTTCTCACCATCCCATGACTAGCCTTGTTAGCATAGCTTAGGCCATCCAGTGTTAAGGACATGCTTTGGCGCTACCATGAATTTGCTGTGAGTAAAAGGAAAGGCCTTTTTTCACCATAAGAGTGCTCCAAGTAGTTCTGATTTGGTCCATCTCTGTCTGTGTTGCTTGCTAGATCCTGGCAGGCTACAGAGGTTGTTACTGAAAAGAGCTGCCTGCTAGTTTAGGCTATTCCCACATTAGATTGTTATAGTGCTATTATTCCACTTTCAACATCCTACAGAATCCTGGGGGCCTTTGAGGCTCCTCTCTAAACTACAAACCCCAGGATTCCATAGGATGTTGAAAGTGGAATAATAGCACTATAACAGTCTAGTGCAGAAACCCTCTTAGTCTCCCCACTGTGAAGATGAACAATGCAGTATCACCTATTACTATTGCTGCTTGCCAAGTGGTAGCAGATAGGGCTGCCACTGTACTTTTCTCATCACAATCCTGACCTTTAAACACAGAAGGTTTGTAGCTGACACTTTTCATGGCATAATGATCAATGTTTGGAACTGCTTTTAAATAAGCAAAGCCCCCTGCCCCCAATATGCTAGTAACCCTTATAATCATTGTCTCCCCTCAGCCCCTTGCCTCACTTGGAGCAACAGCGCCAGATCTACAACACAGAGGATAGAGGCAGAATACCCACAGAATCAACATTGCCACCTTTGGGAAGCTAGAGTAAGAAGGTGGCTGAAACATGCCCCCTGTTGGGTAGGAGGGCAAAGGACAGCAGATGCCCAATCTGACCAAGTGGCAAAAAAAGCCTGAAAACTGCCCAATGTAATAGTGGGTTTTATTTTTTAGATTTCCTGGTAATGTATTTGTGACAATGAAAGACAATAGAATGATGAAGTAGGACTCTCCATTCACTTCTTTGATTTCCCCCCTTGGAACATTAAAGATTGTTGCATTTAAAGCTTTTGAGCTTTATCACAATCAGCATCTTTGCCTATGAGGGACAAACCTCATCATCTGACTCACAACTGATTTATCTGTTCAATCCTTGGAGTGGGTTTCATTGCAAATCAGGCTGGGCCTGCCTATTGTGACTTTGTAGCATATAAATACCCTCCTCCCATCCCACAAACATATAACTTACATCCAGTGACTGCTCCCTCTGAATAAGTTTCTTAGTCTCTTTCTCACAATAGTTGAGCATTGCCTCTCGGTTGTACTTGCCGCTGGGTTGCTTGTCAGTTTGGTCTTTTTGCCTGAGTCCAATAGGAATGCTTCCATCTGAATCAGATGCATCCAGTTCTTTTTCCAGCTCTTCCATCTCCTCTGGAGACAAAGTGGATAATAAGCTGTCAATATCAGGGTCCTCACTGACTTGCCTTCTGTATTTTGCCACCCTGGACATCTTTGCAGTTTGCAGGTCAAGCACTTATGTTTTGAAATTTTAAAAACTGAGAAAAACCCAACAAGTAAATTGCAGGGCTTCTATAAGACCAATCCAAGGAAACCACGTTATTTTTTCCTTAGTTCAGAGGTGTTGAAATGTTACATGGAAAGAACTGTAACTTCCCTCCAGCCTGCAATATAATAGTTAGGTAGATGAAGAACAGCTGGCCAATGAGAGATCACAGCTGTGCTGCCTGGCTCAGATTGCCCAATCAGAAAAGGCAGGAGGTGGGGCTGGTGTCTATCAGAGGAGTTTGAAACTTGAGGACATTCCAGGGAATCTTGAAGTGCTGCATGACCAAATTTAGTCCTGAACATTTAGCTTTTTAAAGGCAGTGGAAGACAGAAACATGAAGAAAAAAAAATCCTACGAGAAAAAAAAAACCCAAATATCTGCTGGCTGAGAGTGAGAAACCCAAAATTAGTGCAAAAGCTTCTAGTATGTTCCTACAAACTGCTTGTAGTTCTGATTACCAGTGCATCTAAACAGTTCCCAATACATCTTCAGCTTTTCATAGAGAGAGTATTGTTGGCACAAAACATTCTCTCAGTTGTGTGCTTAACAATAATAGTGTAGAAGACTGGGATATGCTCGCCGTTTTGACTTTTGTTAAATGTTTATATTTTAAACAGTACACATGCTGCTTCCAAGAAAACAAAAAAAAAGTATCTATCTTAAATATGCTCAGATCCACAAAACAAACAACTGCAGGAAATGACTACCATTTGCTTGTTATGGCACAAACAAAGCACAACTAATCAAACACACACATGCAGGTTAGGAGCAGACAGGTTATCACTATCATGTGTGTATGTGGTAAGGAATAAGCCCATAGATTTACTTCTAAGTATGTAAGGTCTATGTGGACATCTGCAGTTGCATAACTCCCTCCCTGCAAATAGGCAGAGCAAAAGAAACTTCTTCCTAAAAAGCTGGCAGTAGAGAACAAGAAGAGAATTTAACTTTCAGAATACTCTGAGTGATGTGGGCAAGGGAGGGGAACTGCATTTGTTCTCTATATCACATATGCACATGCCTATCTCCATTTCATCATTATATACATGAACATTTTTTTTCTATATATGGTTTATTCCACATCACTTTGTATATCAGGTGGGAAATTTTGGCCTTTAAAAGGTTTTGACCTACAACTCTCATCACTTCCACATAGCATGACCAGTAATACAGGATTATGGCTATTGTAGGGGGCCAAGATGCCTTACTCCAGTAGCTACTGTGCCTATATAGGTCTCTTCTCAGCTTTTCTGTCAAAGACCAAACAAAGTGGCATCTTCTATCCTGGTGGTAGTCGAGTTGCCAATTTTCACAATAAAATACCTTTCAAAACTTTAATACAGCAAAATGGGGTAGAAGAACTGTAACTCATGTCTTATTTTTCCATCTTTTCCCTTGCCAAACTTCATCTTTTACCTGCTACTGAGGGAACAGAACTATACCATGCTGCTTTGCAATACTGTTGTTATGCCTATTCCCTGCAGATCCCACATGCTCAGTAAGAGATTCCAATGGCAGATGCTGTTTATCGTGCCTGTTATAAGCAGATACATGTGGCTGTAACTGGGTTGGCTAGAGTAGAATCTGTCTCTTTGCCCACTCAAGCTTTACTGCATTGTTTATTACAGACATGCTTCTGCAACACAACACTGGAAAACTGTGTTTCTCAGGCCTTCCTTCACCATCCTCCCAGTGCTGATGCTGAGGACAAGGGAGGCTAGGCCGACATAAAAAGGCTTTATAAAAAGAAGATCTTTTCTCAGAGGCTTTGTTAACTAGAGTATGCCTATATCTCAAAAAGGAGCATGGCCTTGTAGCTAGCAGGAACCCTGGACTCTCCAAACTGCAGCAAATGGCAGGTCCCCTGATTACCTTGAATGGGATATTTGTAGTATGTCAAACACATGTGACATCTTTCAGTGTCTTATTGTTCCAATATTTGTAAATAACCTCCATGTGTGATGAAAATCTATTAGTCTGTTCTGTTGCTTACCTTCCCTTAAAATTGATCCAACTACTAGCACAAGAACAGTATAATTTGTTCTAGACTGTATCATAGCAAATTCTTGCAGTTGTTTCCCTATGAATCAGTTTATTCCGGTAAAGAAATGGGTGTGATTTTTAGACAGTTCAGTAACAGTAGTAGAGTATCTGGTTTGACCTTTATCAGTGCCGCTAATTCTATTTGTTCTTTATCGCATTCCACAATAATTCAAACAAATTTACAAGTCTGCTGCAAATGAATTCAGTTTTCTTCCTTACTGTGATATTTTCAATAATTACCACTCTTTTGACTAGTGCTTCTCAGACTACTGGATGTGAGCGACCAGCATTCTTTTTTCTAATATGCCAGGGACTGGCATCACTTTTGTTCCCATTGGCTACAACTACTCCTTTCCTCAAAAAAATGCAGACCACGAACCAATAGCTTACAGACTGGCATCAGTCCATGGATGACCACCTGAAATAGCATTGTTTTAAACCATATCTTTTACATATTTCATGACAATTTATATTAGCAAGAAAATAGTTTTAATTCAATTTTCCTGTAGCTTAGAGCTTTCCAAACTGTGTGTCATAACACATTAATGTGTCAGCTGCAGTATGTAGGTGTGTTGCACGAACATAAATGGGTGGAGGGCCTGCCTTTCCCACCACTGCCACTGAGGAAGACCCCTGGAGGGTTGTGGAGGGCCAGACCCAGGTAGAGGGGCTGCCTTTCCCCCCACTGCTGCTGCCCCAGCAGGAAGACCCCAGCAAGGGTGGTGGCAGCAGGCCAGGCTCAGGTGGAGAGGCTGCCTCTACTTACTCAATTTCTTACTGAATTACTGTGTCATGAAATGATGCATGTCTAAAAAGTGTGTCACCAACATGAAAAGTTTGGAAAGCTTTCTGTAGCTGAATGCACAATAGGAATTTATTTCTATAAAGCCACATTTTTTGTCATATCTCAATTGCTTACATGCTTTATGTTGGTCAGCAGTAGTAGAAAAGAGGTCCCCTATACCTTTGAGAGGGTGTGGAGGAGTATATTTTGGAAGATTCGCTTTGCTTCTCTAGTGCTGTACAGCTGAGAAAAAAAATGTCATTTTCTTGTCTATAATAAAGGTGCAAGATGTGTGCCTACTACAATCAGCCCTCCACATCCTTGAGTGTGACTTTCATGGATTTGATTATTTGCAAGTTTCTCCAACCCCTGCCCCCCACTTCAAGTACTTCTTTTCTGGGGGAACCTTCCCTCTCAGCAACCAGGCCATGCAGCCCTTTAAAAAACCCGCCTCTCTTCAAAGTCCTAGATATGGTAGCCACAGAAAAGTTAACTTTTTCTCTCAAAAATAAGCAAATCCAGGGCTTTGAAAGAGAATGGCGAGAGGTATTGAATTGGATAAAAGAATAAGATAGGGGAAAAGAAAGAAAGATTGTGAGAAAGGTGAAAGACAAAATGAGGTGGTAAAAGATAAAATGTAAATAGTTAAATAAAAGTTAAAAGTAATAGTTTACGATTGTTGTAAAACAGAGATAATGTATGGAATGGAATGTTTATATGGACTGGAATGTTAAACTCAGATTCAACTGGGAAAATTGATGTCTGGAAGCGGGTAGGGTTTTATTTTATTCTTTTTCATTTAAAATTGTAATAAAAATTACCTATAAAAACCTGCCTCTTGTCCTCCTCCTCCTCCTCCACCAGCTGCTGCCTGGGCAGCTAGGGATGACTTGCACCCCAATTTCTCAGAACCTCAAACCCTCTCCCAATGCCAGCCCCACATCCAAGAAGAAGATGAGCAAGAGAAAGGAGGTATAAGGCCACCATGTTGACCCACCCCCTTTCCTTCTCCTTTCCCTGATGTGGTTTGGACCCTGGATGCCTGCGTTCCCCACCATACCTTGTCCCCTTTGTCACAGACACACAAACACTTTTTGATATTTGCAATTTCCCCTTTTGTGGGGCTCCTGTGCCCCTCATCCTAGCGCATGTGGAGGACCAACTGTAGTCTTAAAGCAAGACATTTGTGAATTTTGGACCTGTCTGAGCACAAAATTTGGATAAGCAAAGAGGAGTTCTGTTTTGTATTTTTGCTACAGCTCCCATAATCTCCTAGCAAGTGGCTGTGGGAGCTGTGGTTCAAAAGACCCCATAACTTTTCCAAGCACTGTCTGATCATTCAGGAATTGCCTTTCAGTGCTGAAGTCTTGGGACAACAACATGGGCCTTATTTATTGTTCACATAGCCCTGTAGGCTTCAGCTATGTCACCACCTCTTCTTAAATAAAAGTTTCACACACTATGTGCCCCATCTTCTGGCAGCCTCTGTTACTGCATGGCATAGCCTTGTTTGTCCTTGGTCATGCCCAGCAGGGGTGGTGCACTACAACTCCCTCCAAGCTGGGCCATGGGAAGTATTGTAGTTCAGGCATCACCTAGGAAAATCCAGTTTAGGGCATTAAGTTTACACAGGGAGAAAAATGCATGCACGCGTACATATACAAACCCTAATAAATAATTTGTCATTGTTGTAATAATTTTCAAGTACCTGAAACTAAAACCCTAATATATTTGCTCCTATCTATCTATCTATCTATCTATCTTTGACAGCAGGATTATACAGCCTTTAAGAGTCTGCAGAAAGAGCAGAAAGAGCCCAGGTGAAGATTTCCCTTGCCTTTGGCCTTGCTAGCAATTTTTTTAAAAGCCTTTTTTAAAAATTATTTCTGTTTTTAATCTTTCCACTGGTTTTAGGCAGCATGATTTTTAGAGTTTTTCTTTTTAATTGTCTCCATCACTCCTGACGATTTATTGGACAAGTAAAAACAATGTCAAATGGATGCCTTTTGTAGCATGGAGAGGAACGTATTTTCATTAATTTTCTGCAATGCCTCTATTTAATATTCAAACTCAGTCTTTCAGTCCTTTTCAGGGACATTCGACCAGTGAGTCTTGCAGTATTTGCATTGCCGGACGGCCCCTCCCGAAACTGCAAACCCCAGGATTCCATAGGATGTTGAAAGTGGAATCATAGCGTTATAACAGACTGATGCGGAAATGGCCCTAGTCTATAACATCGGACATAACAAACCCAAATCTCACTGTCGGTGTGGGCATTTCCGGTCTAAAATTAAATTCGTTTTCCACATGGACTTCTTTTGCAATGTATAGAACACTTCATTTCCAAATGGCTCAAATTAGAAATGACTCAAACGCCTTTTTATTTTCATTGTCTCCGAAATTCCGTGTAGAATATGTCCCTCTAACCTGTGCGTCTATCTATGCAACCGGATCTTCTTCCTCGAGCCCGCCTCCTTGATCGTGGACAACCAATCGGAGTCTCCCTGGGTGAGTCTGATGCAAACGCCGCGGGTCACGTGACCCACGTGCCGGCCGCCGGCGGAGTGAGCACGTCGCAGGTCGTGTGGAAGCCGGGATCCAAGATGGAGGAGTACGCGCGTGAGCCCTGGTGAGCTGCTCCTCCTGCACCTCCGCCTCCTTCCTCTTGCAGGAGGGAAGAGAGCATAGAAGCGGCGGGCTCGGCCCCCCGCGGGGCCAGTTAGCGGCCCTCCGCATTGGCTTACTTTCTCCTGTCCCGGTGTGGGGCTGGCCGGTCATGACCTTGGGCGGGCGGCTGGGTCAGGCGCGCCTTACAAGACCGGGAGGGGTCGGGATGCCCTCCTGGCCGAGAGGGAAGGCTCTGCCTCAGCCGTCCTGGGGCCCGTGGCTCTCTCGCGGGAGGGCGGCCAAGTCCCTTGGGCTTAAGCTTCTGCTAGTAACCGGCCAGAATGGGCAGCTCGTGAGCTCGCCGCGCCAAACGGGAAGAATCTTTCGGCTTTTCTTCCTTCCATGAGAAATGACACCTGGGGACCTGTCGCATTACGCAGTTGTAACGCTATGGATCCGCTTTAACTGCCGTGGTTCCATCCTATGGGATCCTGGGATTTACAGTTTAGGGAGGGGGTACTTAGCATTTTCTGTCAGAGGGCTCTACTGCCTCACCACACTACAAATCCCAGGATATCACCGTGGCAGTTAAAGTGGAACAATAGTGCTGTGGCTGCGCAGAGCGAAAGAGCCCTTAATTTTGGTTACGTCATCCTGACATACTTTATAACTGAAGGTGAAGAGAAGGCTGACCGTAGTCCAGGGAGAAAGCAGTTGCTGCTGGCCGGTTGCTTGTGCCTCAGTTCCCTGTAGTGCCCCGTCTGTTTCCTGGGATTTTTTTGCAGAAGATGCTAGAACGGTGGTTCTTAGCCTTTTCTTTACTGGGGACCCCCAGAAAAAATAATTTGATGCTGGGGACTCCTAAAACTTAACTCAAGATTTAACTATTCAAATATTTATTTAAATATTAAAATATTCATTAATTTATTAAAGGCTTCTGAAGACTAGGATTCAAATCCCTGCTGTGACACTAGGTAATCTTGGGCAAGTCACGTTGAGCCTCAGAGGAAGGCAAAAGCAAACCCACTCTGAACAAATCTTGCCAAAAAAAAGATAATAATCTTGTGATAGGTTCACCTTGAGGTTGCTAAAATTAGAAGTCACTTTAAGGAACGTGACAACAAAATGTAGCAGCTATGCATCACAAATAGTTAAATAAGTAGGAATGTACTGAAAAAGGAATGGATGTAGGTGAAATGTCATGAAATGTCAACCCGGCAGATTGCTGAACTTGTCAGGGCTACTTCAGAGGGGGAGAGTTCCTGTTAGCTAGCAGAGGGGTCACGATGTACAGAATGCTATGTCCTGAGATGTCAACAGGAGCCTTGACAAGGGGACCTGAGATTGTGCTGAATTGGGTTGTGTCAGAGTGTCAGAGGGAGAGGCTTTTGCGAACCGAATCTATAAGAATCTGTGTAACCATCAAACGGGGCTTTTGATTTTCCAGGGAGAGATCCCGCCAATAGCCCGCGCGTAATAAATTTACTCTTTTTCCAACTCTCTGGTCTCCTTATCTTTGAGTGCCTGCAACAAAAGTGCCACTGATAGGGGGAAGATCTTTAGAGCTATCATGTCTCCTGTTGGAAAAGTGACTTACAGCAACTCAAAGGCAAACCTATCATGGGTGTTTTCTTGGCAGGATTTGTTGCCTTTGCCCTTCTCTAAGGCTGAGAGAATGTTGACTTGCCTGAGGTCATCCATTGGGTCTCCATGACTGAGTGGAGATTTAAACCCTGGTCTCCAGAGACATGGTTTGGGCGAGCGCACATGCCTGCCACTGTGTCCATTGGTTCCCTCCCCCCACCCCTGCTGCCATGTCCCGGATGAAAGGGGCACCCAGGCAGTCATGTGTGCTCACCCAAACTGCTGCTTTGCTTGCAAACGAGGGAGCAGTTTCAGCCCCTGCACCCCCCTGCTTGCTGTATCCCTGTTGCTGCTCTACTGTTCGCATCCAGCAGCAGGGCTTTGCGGACCCCGCCATGAGGGCTGCGCAGACCCCAGCTTAAGAACCGCTGTACTAGAATAGATGGCTTGGGCTTTGACCAAGCATGCTGTGCCTTGTGTTCTTTAGCATCTGTTTCCAAGGGGAAGGGGGCTGCCTTCAAGCTGCTGAAGCAAACCCAACAAAGGGTTGTGTGAACTGTGTCTGATGAAATGGGTTGCAGTTTGTGGCAACATATGCCAAATACAATTTTGTTAGTCTTTAAGGTCTGTATGACCTTTTGTTCTTCAACAAATTTGCATATGAGGAATTGCTTTAAATAGATCAGGGTTTACCTTAAGAGTTCCTGAGCATGCACTCTTGCTTATCATAAATTTAACGTACGTTGGTGGCCTACACAGACAAAAGTAATGCTTCACTAGAATATTCTTCATAACCATATGTAGTTGAGCTTGAAAATAAATGGCTAGATCAGTCATCCTCCTAGACTTCAGACACTTCTAGAAAATCATTTCTCTTCCTGTGAGCATTTTTTCTAGCTGTGGATACAAAACTATAAAGAGGGCAATACAAAAGATTTTAGAATTACTATTTTTATGAAGCACTCTGGTGCTTCACAGGGTATCATGGACAAAAATGACAGACCTCTGTTTGGTGCTTCACAAAGTATCATGGGCAAAAATGACAGATATTGGTTCCAAAGAAACTTAGAATATAACTCTAGCAGAGTGAATCAAAAGTAATGCTGGATTTTTACTGATTTAAAACTATTCCAAATGAGCTTCTTGTTCTGTTTCCTATCTTTTCTGAATTATCTGGCCCACATAATATGTGGGTTAAACTGAGAAAATACTGGAGTATGTTTGTCTTAAGTAGACCTATGCTCTGTACTCTGTTGCTTTGGCGCTAGTTTTATGAGTCAGGTACAAAAATATTTCAAATTCCTTGTGATTTATAGCACATTTTAAAGCAACTAGGTTCTTGGGAATCTAGTAGATATATATTAGACTGATTAAATATTTTAGCTTGTGCATTTTTGGATATTCACAGCATATTTTTCTGTGACAGATTCATGTTTATGTACACATTATGAATACTGTTATCTTTAGGAAAGAGATGTGGGAATAGATTTAATGCAGGATTAATCAGATCATTGCAGGAAGTTAGGTTGCCATTCTGAGTATGTCCAATTGAACTCAGTGAGACTACTAAGCAGACATTTTTTGTTCTGTCCATTAAGTGTGGTAAACAAATTGATTGGATGTTAAAATAAAAATGAATGATTGCAAAAGAGATTCTTGGGCATATTTAAATTAAAATTCTCTGGGTCAAACTATAGGAAAGAAAAGAGTCATGTTCAGAAATAAAAAGTTAACAGTTTGTTTATTTTTATGTCTGCAAGATGGGATACATTAAATTGTGTTTTCATTCATTTAGCCCATGGAGAATAGTGGATGACTGTGGTGGTGCCTTCACAATGGGAGCTATTGGTGGTGGTATCTTTCAAGCAGTCAAAGGGTTTAGAAATGCCCCAGTGGTGAGTTAAAATAATTACTTGCTAATAAGATTATAATATATGTAAATATTGCTTTCAGTGGTTTAAGGCAGTGAGATGGAGAAAAACTTCATACAGTTTCTTTAACAGATCTGTCCAAGCCTGCTGCTACACATGGTGGCACTAAAGGATGGAAAAGCATTCTTGGAGAGAAAATACAAGATGTTAAGAAACTCTTAATGTTTGCTCTAATATATGAGCAATGTATATGTGAGTGACACTTATTTTTTAATTTTTTTATTTGTTATAAAGTATTTTAAACAAGAAAGTTTTGAAACAGCTGTGTGCAAATTTCTGTCAAATAAATGAAGAACAAAACATGTTAAAAGCCTCAAGGTTTCTGTTGCCTTCCTGTTGCTGACAGTGCACCCAGTGTTTAAACAGAGTAGCTTGGCTGGTAAAGCTGGGCCATGCCTGTGTAGAAGCAATGTGGTGAGATGGGACTGTTTTTTCCCTCTCCCCATTTCTGGGCAACTACAAGGATCAGAGCTAAAGAAATTGGAATTCTAAGACTTGTGGTGAGGGGAGAGGAGGATAAGAGAACTATGAGAATGAGGAAGAGAAAAGGTTGCTGCAGCGGTTTGTCTCTAGACACAGGCAAAGTGCAATAGGTAGTCCCTGTAAAGTGTCACCATGGACAAAGGGGATGATCAGATGATTGGGGCTGCTAAGTTCAAACATACACAGTAAGGACTTTGCATTTAATTCATCTGCCTAAGTTCTCATTGTTTCCTCTTTTAGCTCTTAATTTTAAAGAATTATTATAAGCTTTTTTGGTCTTAAACTTCACTAGAGATTTTGGACAAGTAAAATGGGCAAAAAACACATTCTGTCTGCTGTTGTTTCCATTGGTTCACAGGGAAAGTGGCTGCCCAGAGTAGTTAACATTCTGAGGATGATGTGCTTAAACAGATAGAACTAATTTCTTAGCATTTGTGTAAGCACATACTCAAAAAGTGGATGGCAGAGGTGGAAGAGTATGGAGCGAAATGACCTCCAAAGATGGGATTGAGATTAAAAGATACCTTTCCAGGGATCCTGATGAATCCCTCCCAAAGGCAAAACAGAGATGTGGAGAAGACTCCTGCAGCTGGGAGAAAAAAGGTCTATCTTTCCACAAAAAGAATGAAGTCATCCGGCCAGAGCTTGATGTTCCTGTGGAAAGAGCTAACAAAAGTTCTCTGGCAAAGCCCTGGATTCCATGGCAGAAGTGATTTTCACAAGAGGGCAGTGATCAGCTTTCTTAGATAATAGAGAACGATGTATGAACAAGATGGACATTGAATTACATAATCAGAACAAGTGGACAGTTAGCCTTAGGGTTGTAAATGTTTTCTTAAATTAAGGCAAAGTGAAAAGGAAGATCGACTCAGTCTGGGTGTCATGTTAAACAAAGAGAACAACAAAACTAATGGCCCTTTGATGGGATGGATGTTCTCAATAGGATGGATTTTGTGGTCCAGATTCACCTAAGACAGGTCTTCCCTGTCATGTCATACGTGCAAGGATGTGGAACACCTCTTGAGCAGACAGTTATTGTTGTTATTTGCTGTCAAGTTGACTTTGATTTATGGCAACTGTATTAATGGGAGACCTCCAATATGCATGGTCATCAGGTGCCTGCTCAGGTCTTGCAAACTCTAGGCTGTAGCTGCCCTCATTGAGTCAACCCACCTGTAGTGCAGCCTTTCACTTTACCAAGCATTATCCATTTCACCAAGCATTAGTGGCAGAGTATATTAATTTTTAATTCCTGATCGTTTGGTCTCATGCCTGTGCCTGCTATGAAGTTCTGTTTTTAGTAGTGGCTAATTAGAGTTATATCACTACTGCCTTAGTGTATGAATGTGACCTGTTATTTATTACATGTGAGGTGATTGCTTGGTGAGTATCCTGTTATTATTACCAAAAAAACAGCAAAAATGGGGCTAATCTATTGCTTAAACTGACAATGATAGATTTAATACAAGATACAATATAAATAAGAAACCAGGTTCCAAAAAATCCATGAACACATCAAGAATCTCATAAAACATCCATGCAATGGTAATGTCCAAATTTCTATGATTGCATCAAAAATCTTAAAAAATTTCAGTATGATACAATGATCTCAAGGAAATTTTACAGGTGTTTCAAAATAGGTCTTCATGATTCCTTGAAAATATAATATTCTCAGAACAATAGTAACCATCTAATTTCCTAGATAATGTTACAAAATATGTACAAACCATATATACTTGATGATTTATCAAACATGCCTAATCAAACAGACCATACAGAGAACTATTATTAAATGGCCCTGTATCGTACTATTATCCCAAGTCCTTTTCATGCAGTTTCCCTAGCATTGACAGCTTTCTGTGTTTGCTGTATTGCACAGAACTGAAGCCTCATCAGACAGCATAAATATAGTGTCTTATTGCATTGACATAGATTTTTCAAGCTCTTTTACCCAAGGAAACTGCCAAAGTTGGGAGAGCTAGTGTTTGACACACAGTAGCTCAGTTTCAAGATTGCAGATTAAGCTGAATGCATCCTGAATAGGATATATAACTAGATTAGCCCATTGACATTGTTCTGACTGTCTACTTTTTATCTTTTGCAGGGAGTAAATTATCGGTTGCGGGGTAGTTTGACAGCTATTAAAACCAGAGCACCACAGTTGGGAGGTAATTGTGTTATTCCTGCATTATCTTTTCCTGCTCTGTTTTTCCAACTCTGGGCAGAGAGACAAGAGTACTTTTAAAGCAGGAATCTACTTTACTCTTTCAAATGACATCCTCTCTGTGTAGGTGTGGTAGTAGTGGGGGCATATAGGAGTGTGTATGTAGAGTGGTATGTGAGAAATACTTAGGGAGAAAAAGTTTAAGAAGCATTTGGGGGTGGGGTAGTGATTTTAAGAATTTAGGAGGAGTCTTGCTGGATCAGGCAAAAGACTGATCTACTTACTCAGGGATCAGACAGTTTCCTGAGGAATGTCCATAAACCAGGAAATCAGTGCATTCCTACTCATGCTGTCCAGCAAAGGAATATACAGAGGTGTGCTGACTTTGATACTAGAGGTAATGAATAGTCATCATGACTAGTAGCTGCTGATGGTCTCACACTCTGTGAATTTCTCCTGTCCCTTGTAGAGCTATCTTAAGTTGCCAGCCATCGCTATACTGTATACCCACAGTTTAACAATGTGTTGTCTGAAGAAGTACTTCTTTTTTAATCTATCCCAAAGCTCCCATATTCAGTTTCAGTAGATAACCCTAAGTTATGAGAGAGGCTTATCCGCTTTTTCCATACCATGTGCAATTTTATATACCTCTAGCCTGTCTTTTTTTTCCCTAAGCTAAACAGCCACAAACATTGTAACCTATCATAGTAGGGCTAATTACTTCAGCTCCTCATCATTTTGGTTTCCAAAACAAACTGGGGAGGAATGCATGGATTGCATCTGACTTCAGATATTGCCAGCATGTAGCTCCTGACAAATTCCATTTATGTAGTCTTAAAAAAAAAGAAAGAAAGAAAAAAGTTGTCCACTCCTATTTTAAACATACAGCATTATCAATGGATGAATTGTGGAGGTGGTTTGGAAGTTCTAGCAGGGGAGCACAGCTATCATGTACCTTTGATCACTTGGCTTTTGGCTAAGATGAAATGTAGTATCTGTTATTATCAGTTTAATATTGTGGAGGTGGTGAGGACGTAAGCAGGATACAAGCCAATGAACTGTAAGAATGGTTAAAGTAGTGCCCAAATACACTGGAATATAAACAAGAGCTCCTTGGGAATGGCAATAACTCTTTGAAGAAACTAGACTTGCTTGGAGATTCTCTTTGGAAAAGAATATGGTGAGAGACGTAAACATTTATCCAGGGTCTGTAATTATAAGAATGATTCTGTTACTTTTTTGAATGTATTTTTGATGCAGCTATTGCTGTGCTTCTTCAATGAGTTTGAACAGAAGTAACTCACTTGTGACTCACTTATGACTCTAATACCCAGTAGTTTCAAATTACTATTACTACTGTTTTGGTCAGCAGTTCTAAATTGTAAACACATTCTTCCTTCAAACAGGTAGCTTTGCTGTCTGGGGTGGTCTCTTCTCCATGATTGACTGTAGTATGGTGAAAGCAAGAGGAAAAGAAGATCCTTGGAACTCCATTACCAGTGGAGCCTTAACTGGCGCCATATTAGCTGCACGAAGTAAGGACTTAAATTGAAAAAGAATGCTTTTAAAAAAACTTTATTAAAAGATGAAGTTTTCATCTTTTCACATATGTCAAATTACTGAAATGTAGGGAAATACCCTGCCCTAAATTTCTGCTAGTATATATTTCTGGCTGTTCTTTGAAAGTATTGTAATATCTATAATACATACATAATGAATACAACAGTATTGCATCTTAGGTAGGACAAAACAATATTGCGTGGAATCGAATATAGTATATTAGCATCAGGAGATTTACAAGCTGTTATTGTTGTTGTGTGCCTTCAAGGTTTTGACTTAGGGCAACCCTAAGGCGAACCGATCCAGAGTTTTCTTTGTAAGATTTGTTCAGAGGGGGCTTGTCTTTGAGAGAGTGTGACTTGCCCATGGTCGCTCAGTGGGTTTCTGTGGCTGAGTGAGGATTCAAATCCTGGTCTCCAGAGCTGTAGTCCAGCACTCAGACTACTTCACCACCTGATTCTTACAAGATACTTGGTTTTGAAGATTCACTCAGGAATATATGCATAGAATGCCTGTTAACTCTGTAAATCAGTGGTGTGAGAAACTGTGCTGTGCTGTGTAGGCCTCATTTGGCCCCAAAACCATTTTTATGCCTCTGAGGGCCTCCAGCATCCCCAAAAGATGGTTTTTGGGGAAAAAGTTGAAAAATATCAGTGGGCTAGAAGTAGTCTTCCACACTGCTTAGGCAGCCAAGATATTACTGTTTTGTATGACCTTTGATTTTAATTGTATACGTGCTTAAAACTTGTCTTTAAAATGTTGTTTTCATTGGTTTTTAAGGAATATTTTTACAGTTATCTGTAACTTCTGCAGTTCCTCAGGAGCCCTGAGGGGATAGAAGGCAAATTTTAAAAAAAAGTTTGCAAAAATGTTGGGGAAAAGTCATTTTGGGGTCAGGGGTGTGTGGCACTCCAAGGTTCCCAGGGAGAGGCAGTGCAGTTCCCCAGGTCTTGACAGTTGCACATCCTTGCTGTAAATCATCCAGACTATTTCTTTGCAGTATATTTTGCTCATACAGTCTTCCACCAAAGATGTGTAAAACTGTAATCTATTTGATATTCCTAAGACATGCTTAATGAAGTGATATGCAGTCTGGCACAGTGTTATAAGGGGTTTTTAGAAACCAACTTTTTTCTGTTTTACCCCTTCCAGATGGACCAGTTGCCATGGTTGGGTCAGCAGCTATGGGAGGAATTCTTCTGGCTTTAATTGAAGGAGCAGGTATCTTATTAACAAGGTTTGCCTCTGCACAGTTTCCAAATGGTAAGATTACTTATCATAGTTCCGGGCATAATGCAAAACTTAGTAATATTTCCTTGAGGTATTACTCTGAGTCATTGGTCAACTGTTTAGCTTGTCTTCATGTAAGTGAAGACCGTTTTAACCTTTAAGAGGTTTAAACAAAATTTTTTATTGTAGACGGGAAGGTGGTACAATGCAGAGAAGTTGCTGTCCCAGATCTGTCAAGGAACCTGGGATTCCAGTAATGTGACAAGCTGTTCTTTCAGATGCATGCTGTTCACATTGATTTCTTTCATGTAAGTGAGAAGGGCAAATTGACAAAAACCTATTAACTTAGAAGCTGAGAACAAACTATTCAGAACATGTTTCTTGAATTTTGTATGGTTCATTTTCTAATGAGCTGGTTGTCAAAAGCTTCCTGAAAGAACAGTTTCTCAGAATCTGCATACATTTCAAAGAGATGTCCATATTGCCATAGCCTGAGAGTGAGTTGGACATCATCCTTCAGCACTGGCTGTATTAGGCAGGGTTGACAGGAGTTGGAGTTCAGCAAAGGTCTATAGGGCCTCTCTCTGCCAATGCCTGTAAAAATAATAACAGCAGGTTATGGGGTCTGTCTTTCCAGTAAAGTAAAGATTTTTTTCCCAATTCATGTTTGGTAGATATTTTGCCATAAAGTGAGTCTTTCCTGTTCTATTTAGACTGAGTGTGTTTCTCTACAAAATTCCATGCATCTGCCATGTTCAACTGAATATGCTACTGCCAGTTAGAAATGTGTAATACCTCCCCAGTTTTAATCTCTCAGATTTCACAAGTTGTTTACCCTAAACTGTTAGGAGCTGGAAAAATGTAATCTCCCACCAAGTTTTCTCTCTTTTTGTTTTCAACCAGTAACCCTGTTCTTCAACATTTAATGGACTACCTTCAATATTTCCTAGGTTCTGGAGGCCTATAGATGGAACTGTGTTTTGTTTTTTTCTTTGTAAACAAATTTGTTGCTTCATACTTGTGTAGTTTCAAGTAGATTTTCATTTTTTATTTATTTCATTTGTATCTCAAGAGAAAGAGGTCAGCCTAACTGAAGCTGGAGATTGTTTCACAGCCTGGGACTGGTGCCCTCTCATGTGTCCTCACCAACCATGCATGTGATGGTGATGGGACCAACAGAAAACCTACCCTCAGACTCTCTAAATTCAGGCAGCTCATATAGGGAAATACAATCTATATTGAGGTTTGTTGGAGGGTTGTCCTCTGTATTCCATCAGAAAGGGTAATACATTGTGGGAGGACATAGGAGAGTATATTCTCTGCAGTGACATCCCAGTTGCAGAATACCCTGCCTTGCAGGCCAGTTCTGGCATCATTTCAGCACTAAATCAAAACATGGCTTTTTATCAAAACTTTTGGGCCTAGTGGATTGTATCTAGTTGGTACATGTCTATGGTTATTAATATAAAAAATTTTTTGCCTATTTTTTAATTAATAAATGCTTTAATATATTTTCAGCTATTTAAAATTATTATTTATTGTTTTACATTTATTTTTTTGTAAGACTCTGAGATCTTTGGATATAAGGCGGTGTATACATATTTAATAGGCCATAGCTAGTATTTGGAATTGTGCCAGGAAATGAATTCATAGCCAATAAAGCTGTTGTAAGGGGGCAGTTAATATGTTTTCTGTAGCCAGACAGTATGTTAGAGGTGCTAACTTATATTTAGGTGATCCTGTTTCTGTTTATGTATTCAAGGGAATAATGTTATATTCTGCTGCTGTTATTTTCTGAAATATAGCTGATATTTCTGTCCAATGCTACATTTTCAAGCTCATGCTAGAGAGTCCTCTTAAATTACTATCCAGTCATGTCTGATAATATTTCATGAGGTTCTTAAATGTTTCATAATCTACCTTGTACCTCTGTTTAACTGCTGATGCTTAAAAGTAATGGATTCCTTGTAAAATTTAATACTGTCAGCATATAGATGTTTAGGAGTAAGTCCCATTGACGTCTATGGAACTTACTTGCATTGGATTGGACTGCATGCATATTTATTATTCTAAGAAACGGGATATTCTTTGGGGACATTTAAAATATCTGCAGTTTTTTAAAACAAACTCCCTTAACACATTGCAATCATCAAAGCAAATTACATACTAATGTGTCCGTGGAGTTGTTGGGTCTGATTTTGGGAACTGGACTTGGAACTGGGCAGTAATTCCCAAACTATGCGTCATAAGACTCTAGTGTACTGAAAGAGAACTGTTAGTTAGCTCTGAGAAAAAGTTAAAGTCTCATGGGAGCACAAACTATGAAGAAAAGACGAAGCTCTCTGCTGTGTCTTATCCTGTCTTGCTGCTCTGCCTCTGTCTTTGACTTAGCCTCCAGTACAATTTGGTAGTACCAAGGAATTTGACCATTTTTAACATCTGCTCCAGAATCTGCATGCTGCTGGAAGTAGCACTAATTATCCCGTGGTCTGTGCTGATGATCTGTGGCTGGTCTGCTAATGAGTTCTCAAAATATATACATAAAATAAGTTATAAATAACCGAAATATTTAATCTTAAAATATATCTGTTGTGACATACTGAAGAGCTCTGACTGATTTAACATGCCGTTGTTTTTAATTACAGGACCTCAGTTTTCAGAAGACCCCTCTCAGTTGCAGCCCTCTCCGTTTGGAGACTATAGGCAGTATCAATGATTGTTAGTATTTTTTCTGTTCTGTATTGTACAAGCAATTTGTCATCCTTCAATGAACAAGCAAGATGCAGCATCATTTGAAGACTTTTCCTTGGATCTATACAGCTTGATGTTTCTATATTTTTCACAATATTTAAATTATGAATTGTAGAATTCCATAGTTGTAAGGTGGATGTGAGATGCCTGAAAAACTCCTTAGTTATGCCTCTTTTAAAGAGGACCAAGCAATGTATTGTTACAGAAAGACCTGGAACTGTGGCCTTTACAGTATAGCGCTGACCACACTGCTGCCATCAATTTTAAGGAGCAGAACTACCATGCAACATCGGAGGTGCCTACCCCGTATATCAGAGGACTGTTTGCAATTATAGCAGGCTGTGCTCTGTTTTGTATTAGATGAGTGTAGGGGACAACAGCAATGATGTATAAGACTGAAATATTAAGGAAGTTCATTACAATGCACTTGAAGCATTATTCTGCTGGTCTAAGTTACTGTGGAAGTCCTAATGTTATATATGAAGGCAGCCTTTCATCTGTTTATTTAAGGATTAGAGTTGGATTTCTTGAGAGCTGTGCTTGTGTAGAATGTTGCTTAATTTAATGCTTGTCCATTTTGAGTTGTTACAATTAGATTTTGTATGTGAATTGAATAATAATGTAAAGGGAATGTTGACAATCTGGTGGTGTAATTTGCTCCTGTAAAATCTATCTGACACATCTGCAGAACAAACATTAATCCCCCATGCTGATCTTATGCTGTGCTTTCAGAGACAATATGTTTTTAACCTTCATCTGCGACTGTAGTGAGTCTAGGGGTTGTTGTTGGTTTTTTTCCCTTGAGGTCATATAGACTGTGTGAAATGTTGGGGGCAGGGAGGAAGTTGCTTAACATACAAACCAGTTTTAGCAAACCACAAATGGACAGCCAAATTGGTTCTTGTATCAAGTTTCAGTGGTCCCTACATTGTTTATTTTAAAGGTGTGTTGTTCCTGGAAGTTTTCAGAAGAGAAAGGTCACAATATTTTGCCCAGGAAAAGAGAATATAGAGCAGTTGAGGGCTGTAAAGTGGCCTTGGGTAGGTGGCACTTTGCCCAACTCTGATATGAATGAAGACTCGTACTTTGCAGATACCTAATTAGCTGTGTTAACAGTGCAGAACTGAACCAGCTTGGCTACACTAGCTAGTCCAGATGTCTGGTTGTACTATGCTTAAATTTTTGACCATCATTTTCCATTTGGTCAAAATGTATATGTATTGTTTGTTTACAACTTGTGTGATTGAAGAGTTTATTTGCAAGCTGAATGGCTGTATAGGCTTTGGCAACATTTTAGGTACCTGAACCAAAAAAAAGTGGAGATCATTTTTGCGCAAGTCCTGGTTCAATAAAACCATACTTGCAGATTTTAGCAAAACTGAAATTAAACTATGGCCTTCCAGTGGCAGTTGCCTCTCATTCTAATTTTTAAGATGCTGATTCTCACTGAGGTTATTTAAAGTTGCACACAGAGCAAGAGAGAGAGTTGAAGCAACTGTGTGGGCCTTCTGCTTAGTACTGAGAACCTGTATCTGAACTTGAACTACTTCAAACTGCAGGTGGGAGATGCTAGAACTGCATGTTTCTCTGTTTTACAAAATTGACACTTGCTTTCTGTATGGGAAGAATATTAAGTGATGGAAGTTCCTGTAGTCTGAAGATGTACAGCCCAGATAATTTATTAACCTCAGTAAGAGCTCAACTTTAGTTTTGCATGGAATATTTATATGCCAGCAACAGTGCAATGGGATTCAGCTATCTGGATAAGCTGCTTGTTCTATATGGCTTGTATTTTTCGGTACATAGCCCAATATATGCAGATTTTCTGCTGTAAAGATACATGTTCCATCCCTAAAAATTACTGATCAGAGCAATCAATTGTTAATCAAATTTTGCTGCAAATGTTTAAATTAGAATGCATGGTAAGAGAAGATTAACAGGCATGTGGTTATTCTTGAGATAATGTCTTTGTAGAGGTGTGACAGTATGTACATTGTTTTGATAAAAGGATCTCAAAAAGAGAAGGGCAGGGTATAGGGTAGAGTCAGTAACTGGTAGGCAGGGGCTGCATTAGTCCTCAGGAGACTTTGGAGGTAACACTCTCTGCAAAAATATGTATGTATGTCCACAAATGCCATCTGGGAGTGTGGGAGCATTCTTAACACACTTTGGGGTTTCCCTGGGCCATTTCAGGCCCATGACGAGCTTTTAAAGCACTTCCTGTTCACATCCTCTCTTTGAAAAGACCTTTCCTGAGCCTAAAATGGCCTGTGGGACCAAAAGATCATGACAAAAATTCCCCCTTGAGGACATTTGGGAGCAAAACCTTTTCAATTTTCTTTTTACACCCTTTCCCCACTGGGAGTCACAAAAATGGCTCTGTGAGCTCTCTGTGGGCCACTCTTTGCCCATTCTTGATACAATGCATAATAATGGGGCACTTGTAATTTTGAATTTTATGTGTTAGTGTTTAAGAGATTTATTTATATATAACAAAATATGGTGTTCAGACATTGAAACCAGCCCAGTTTATTAGAAGGTTAACATTATTAACCAAAAAGAATGGCACAGTAAGATATAAAAAAAATAAATATGTTTTAAAATATTTTCTAACAACAGCTAAAGTAGAAGATTAGATGATATTGATCAAAAGGCAGATATATTTATAAGTTATGTTATATTTACATTTAAAAATGATATCATTTTATACTTCCAGGAAAAGTGTCAGAAGTCTTCATGACTTTATAGATCTATTTTAGATATGCCTGCTGCGTATCTTAATCTTCCATAATTAAGAAATTTAACAAAGTTCATTGTTCTTAATGTATCATTCTCATTTCAGAAAGAATCAAATATTGAACAATTAGCTGTCTTTTACTTGACCTATCTGGTAATAGAATTTCCCCATTAATCCAGCTATAATGTACTCTTTGCAGTGTGGATCTGTTGCAAATAGTTTTGTTCCATCCATCAGATTTCTTTAAAATTCATTGGTTTTCTACCAATATCACATTAATACTGAGATATTTAGTTCCACTGATGTTTACAGCTAATAGTAATCTAAAACCTTACCTTACTCCCATTAAAGGTAATGAATTTTGCATCATCAAGTGCTTATATTTACTCCAAATGACTATCAAGTTCAGTTTCCCTGTTATATTGTTTTGTGCCATAAAATCCAATTCCAACTTTGGATTTTTTTTTTTTCTGTTGGCTGCCAAAATGGCTGATTTTTTCTCTTGCTACATTTTATGGATGGGCTATTTGTTAAGCTCCTCACATATATGTTAGTTTAGATTTGGTGATGCCAGGGTTTTTTTTATTACTGTTAATGCATGGCATAACAAGATTATTTGCTGTAAAGAATATAGTGTGATTCCTCACACTCCAGACTATTCCTGTGAGCTTGTGAATATGGTAATATCATCTTGGTTCAACCAGTTTTGACTAGACAGCCCTAGTTATTAAAATATCTTCATTCTCTCACCTACCTCCTACCCAAACCATGAAGATCTCCTAATCTAAAGAATGGAAGCAAATTTTAATTACTAAGTTAAAATTTTCTTGCAACAAGTACACTTAGTATCTTCTGCCAATTATCTATGCCTGCCAAAGGAAGAAAGCCTTAACCAAGTGCATGTAGTGCTGTGCTTTAAATGAGGTTCATTGGATCTGTCTGTGTGTGTCTGAGGGCTTGTTATTTAATGATGTTGGAGAGGAAGACAGCTGTCCCACAACCAGATTGCTCATGTGTTAATAAAATGATCCATAAAGGAGAAAGGAGTGTACAGTTCTTGATTCGTACATGACAACAATAGAAGTTGACTCCACAACAGGTGATCTCATTAAAGAGCTGAAAAAGCTGAAGTATTATGTTTTCTTAAAATTCCCTTTGAAAATTTCTGAAAAGTTAAGTAACACTTACTGAGGCCAGCTTGCAAAAGGCATTCCAGGAAGACTGGGAGACAGCAGTCATAGCGGTGGGGGGAGAGGGGCAGAGTTGTTGACCTGCCAAAATGCACCAGTGAAAGAAAAGACAAGATATCCACTCAAACATTTGATGCAATCCATAATTCTGAGAACCATATACACTCAATATACAGCTGGACTCCCGTCTTTCTCTCTCTTTTCCACAGCATGCAGTACTCATTATTTTTGTCAGCACTTTTTTTTTTAAATAGAAGCTTTGAAAGAGCTCGCAAAGTATTGCAAGCTGGCTGTTTTATAAAACCAGCATTTCACTGGGGCCAAAGTGTAGCCTAGGAGAAAGTGACACTAGCATCAATCATGCACTTCTTTTGAGAAGATTATAGCACAAATATTCTCAAGCATCTTATCCACAGCACTGGGATGCAGAATATGAGGCAGATATACCAGAGAGATTCTTCCAAGTGGAAAAGATAGATGCAATTATCTGTCTTCAGTTATCTCCCCCAATGGGCTGCTGCCTGCAGAACAGATCGCAGGTACTTAGCCAGCTACGGGCTAACAAGCCAGTAGACTGCCTGTCCCTTTCTCAAAGGGATAAAACCTGGGTGCTTGCTGCAGTCGGCCTTTAAAAACAAACTGCTTGCCAGTGAAAGAAAGAAATATGTTACGTGGATTGCATGGCAGAGGAAGCAGCCAAAAGAGCAGCTTTTATGACAATAATGGGCAGAGAGAGAGAGTGTGAGACAGTCATATTATCATGGTAGAAGGGACAGCCAGAGGATCTCCAAGCTGTCCCTTGCTTCAGATAGTCTGGATAATCTTGGCAACAGATCCCCCAGGCTTAAAATGCTGCTGCTCAATGCCAGCTTGGTGTAATAGAAAAATATCCTTGATCTGTGACTTGATCTTGGAGGAATATGCTAACCCAGCTTGTATCACAGAAGCCTGGCTTGATGAAGCATGTGTATGCTTGTTTGTTAGTTAACCTCTTCCAGCTTTGTCCACCTAGGTTCTCTGTACAACAGCAGACAAGGCTTGGGGTGGGAGAAAGTGGAGTTGCAGTGATCTATTGGGATTCCATCTTCTTCACCAGGTGCACTGTTCCACAATCTGCTGGGTTTGAGTGTACATATTTGAAGGTGGGTAGCCAAGACAGATTAGGGCTTTTGTTGATGTACTATCCACTTCACTGCTCAACAGTTTCCCTTTCTGAGTTGGCTAGTTGGTCTTGGTGTTAAGTGTTAGAGTCCCTTCAGCTAGTAGTACTGGGGTGATTTCAGCATCCATGCAGAGACCCCCTGTCAGGCACAGCTCAGGATCTCATGTCCACCATGACAACCATGGGTCTGTCCCACATAATATCCAGTACCATCCATGCTGCAGGACACACTCTGGACCTGGTTTCCTGTTCTGAGTGGGATGATGGTGATCTGGGTGTGAGGTACTTTCTATAGTTCTGTTGTCATGGACTGATCACTACCTGGTTAGGTTTAGACTTGGACCCTCTGCAGCAGTGGGAGGCCATTAAGATGGTCCACCCCAGGAGGCTTATAGATCCAGATGGAGTCCTTATGGTTCTTGGGGAGTTCTCTGTTGCCTTTGCAGGTGACCCTGTTTAAGCCCTGGCTGACCTCTGGAAGAGGGAAATGGCCAGGGCAGTGGACATGATTGTGTCTAAGTGTCCCCCACATGGAGTTCAGCCAAGCAAGCCCCCCAGTTTGCTAGGGAGCTTGCAGTGATGAAACAAGTAGTATGGAGACTAGAATCGTGATGGTGGGAGACTCAGAGTGAGTCTGACCAAACATGGGCTAGAGCTCATTGGAAAGCCTATGCCCTGGTGGTAGTGGTGGTGGCGGAGGTTGCAGCAAAGAAAGTGTACTTCTCTGTCAGCATTGTGTCTGAACAGTGTCATCCAGCAGAGCTATCTCAAATGGTCAAGACTGCTCAACAGCCCACTGTGAAGAATTTGCAAGACATTTTACAGACAAAAATCACTCAGATCCACTCTGACTTGGATGCTGTAGATGAGACAGGTCCAGTGGATATCATTTTGGCACCTGCTTGTCCTGTATTATTGGATATGTTTCAATTTGTGCAGCCTGAGGTTGTGGACAGGATTCTTGGAGATATGAGAGCCACCACATGTATACTGTGTCAAGGCAGAGACCTGGGCAGCAAGTCAGCCTGGAGAAGAGAGTGGGAGAGCCAGCAAAGTCCAGCCAGGAGGAGACAAGCAAGCACTTATTCAAGGAAGTTCATTTACCAGAGCACCAAGCAAAGCTGTAGTCAGAGTTCCAAAGCCAAAGGTCAAACGTCCAGAGATAAACTCAAGGTATCAGGAACCAGGTGCTGGGAGCAAGGTACAGGCAAGAAGAGGGCTTGTAAGAAGTTTGCCGCAAGCAAAGGGAAGCTTCCAGGCAGGCAGTTATATAGCCTCAGGCACAGGTGTGTCCAGTCACCGCTTCTTAAACTTAGCCAAGGAAGCCTCCCTTTGCACAGCCCTCTTGAGTCTCCACCTTGATTGGGGGCATATTGAACCAGGCACCAGAGCCTCTTAAGAATCGGATCCCTGTTGCTCCAAAGGTGCAGGCACAGAATTGGATCCCTGTTGCTCTAAAGGAGCAGGCAGAGGGATGTTCTGCTTGGTCCGCCTGCTTGATCCGTGGCAGCAGGGGGAGCTCTTGAGCTGCAGGACTCATCTCCAGCCAGAGCCACAGGGACCAACAGCTGCTGCTCATCATCAGCAGCTCTGACAGGGGCTTCAGTTAACACATACTGGATCCTTGTTCTTCCTGGCTCCCAAAAGTAGCTACAGGGGTACTGCCTGAATGGGTAAGAGTACTGAATGCCTCACTGCAGTAAGAAAAGTTTCCATCCCACCTAAAAGATGCTGTGGTGAGACTGTTACTTTAAAAAAAAAAAAAAGCCCTTCCTGGATTTCACCATCCTTCTTGATAATTATTGAGTAGTCTCCATTGGCCAGTCCCATAATTATTGGCCAGTCTCAAGGTTCTGGCTCATGTGGTGGCCTTCCAGCTCCAGAAGTTTCTGGACAAGACAGATTATGTAGATCCATTTCAATCTAGCTCAAGGCTTGGTTATGGGATGCTTTGGTCGATGATCTATACAGGGAACTGAACAGGGGAACATGTCCCTGTTAGTTCTGCTGAACATCTCAATGACTTTCAAAACCATTGACTATGGTATCCTTCTGGGTTGCCTCTCTGGAATGAGACTTGGGAACACTATTCTGCAGTGGTTCTAGTCCTTTCTGGAGGGGCAAACAGTGGTGTTGGAGGACTCCTCCGCTTTGGCCATTGGCCTGTGGGGTCCCTCATTGTTCATTTTTGTCCCCTATGCTGTTTAACACCGACATGAAACCTCTGGGAGAGGTCATTCAGAGTTTTAGAATTTGATGTCACCCAACTCAGTCTCTTATGTCCATCTGATTCCAAAGAAGCTGTCTTGGTACTCAACCAGTGTCTGTTGTCAGTAATGGACTGGATGAGGGTAAACAAATTGAAACAATTCAGACAAGACAGAAGTGGAAGTGGAAGATGTGGAAAGACAGATTCCTGATCTGCCATTCCACTAAAGACAGGAAAATGGCAGCATATAAATAATATAAAAAATAAAATTATCAAAACTGAAACCATGCTCTGCCAGTATTGTTTCAGATCTATTTCAGTTACCTTGACAGAAAAGCTACAGCATGTCTAGATTCTACCCTTCCTCATAAGTGCTAAGGATAGCTTTGTATGTAAAGGCAGACACTGAGTGAAACAGAGCATAGATTTTCTTTGATCATCCCTGATAATCTTCACTATGAACTAACTAACTAACAAACTACTAACTGACCACTGTAAAGGTCTGAAAGACCTGTTATCACCTTATGCAGCCCTTTGAAAATTTAGGGCAAAGGTCATGATTTGCATCCTTCTGGTTCCTGTTACATTCCACCCATTCCTACAACTGTGCAAATATGATTTGTATTGAGCATTTATCATTCTGCACTGCATCTGAATAAGTGGGTTTATATCCACGAAAGCTCATGCAAAAATGAAAACGAGTGAGTCTTAAAGGTGTGGCTACCTTCTTTTTTTCCCTCCCCCTCCCTTACTCCTTTTTATGCTGCCAGAGGCTGATACGGTTACTTCTTTGAAAACTAATACAACAAGCCGTTTTCTCACAGTGTCCCCCCACAGTGAACCAAGGGCCCAAGCTACAATCATAGTTATTAAATTGGGGTGGGGGAGCAAAAATCCTAATACCTATCAAATAAGGTTGGATGTATTTTCTTCAGACAAATCCTTGTATTCATGCAAACTGAATACCTCTCTTCTGCATGTTAATAAGGGTTTCCCCTGGGAGCATGGAGGTGCAGATCGGATAGCAATCACATCACAACTGCTATGTAGGCAATGCACTTTGGAAAGCTAAAGAAGCTCCTCAGAAATAATTCATTTCCAAGTTCACCTTCTATCCAGTTATGTCCAGATCATTTCCCTTGCTAGCTGCATCAGTGGAGAAGTATTTAATTACCCTTCCCAATAATGCTAGTGGTATGATCCTGGTTTCCTTCTTCACCTGCCCTACATACTTTTCCTTCCACAAAGGTGGTTCGTGTTCCTTATGAATTATTAGTCTCTCTTCCCATGGGAGGGTCTGATGTTGCATTGCATCACAGGGGCTCTCTTTGGCCCTGTTGTGCAGCACTGAAAGTTGAAGAGGACATGACAATCTAGGATGCCAATCCCAAACCATTTTTGATTATTTTGGTAAGTAAGAATAAGAGTCAGCTATGAGGGGGTCTTCTTATCGTTTAGTTTATTGTATTTCATATATCATACTTTATACCTTGCTTCAGGGTGCACTCTTATAGCCACTTAAAGTCCTATTACTTTTTAGTAGATGTTTTGAAGTGTTGTGGCTTGTTACAAGGCCTCTGGAAAGCTAAAAAACAAGATAAAGAAATCTAAGGAGAATTCAATATGGATTCGGTTCTGTATCATTAATTCCTTAGGAGGAGGAATATAGTAAATACTTTCCAAAAGTTATTGAAGAGAAGAAAAAAGTGTTAATTGGTACAATCTAATGTATTGTTCTGTGTAAGTGTTTCTAATGATCTAGGACTAAAAGTGTATTGTTCACTATTTTTGTTTACTATATTTGTGATGTTTTATTGCTGTAAGTTTGTGTGGTTTCTTATGTTGATAGCCACTTTAGGAACATGTTTATATAAGCAATGTATACTTTTCTCAGCTCTGTTCTTACTATGATTAATTGGAAGCGAGCCCCACTATGTTCAATGAAGCTGATTCTCATGTAAGTTTGTGTAGTCCTAGAAGCTGTAATCCTAGAAACATTTATCTGTGGGTAACTTCTAGTAAACGCAGAAGAATTTGCTTCTGATAAATGGCCTAGGACTGTATTATACAGTAAATAGGACTCTTCAGCAGTGTTAATATAAATAAGTAATCGATTAGTAGAGATGGTGTGCTGAACCTAATTCAGGAGTGCTCATCCATTTCAGTGTTTTGGCTAAATTTAAGAGTGAATTCTTCCAGACCAAGAACTCCAGGGGGTTTAGGATACTGCCGTATACACTGGCAAAAAAGATGCAAAAGAGGACAGAGATCTGCCTAAAATGTTCAGGTGCTGATTTATAGATAGAGATGGAAACATAAAATAATCATTGTAATAGGTATCCAGGTAAAAATGAAATAGCTGGGAAAATTGTGACCTTGTGATCTATGTTCAGTCTGCTGTTCAGCCATTAACGGTTGTCAGCCAACTTCATTGCTTCTCGTTTCTGAGGGTTCTTTCTCTTTAAATGGACTGGAGAGCCTTTCAAAGAGCAGATGTCTTAAAGAGAACTTTGCTTTGCAAAGTAGGGTTGGTCAGGCTTCATGGCCAGTATGCAAGCCAATAAGCCACACTGAAAGAGAGAGATCAAAGTTTTATTTCAGATTCTGCAGAATGGCACACAGGGCGCACAGTAAATCAAGTGTTTCTTGAACTCAAGCCAAACTACATCTCATATAGTCTACAGGGATTATATGGTCCTCTCTGGGGAGGAGACAACTCCATACATATAGGAAACTATGTCACGAATAGATTATTAGGTCAGCATTCAAGCATTGCATATTTGCATATAGGTCATCCCAAATTATAAAACCAAATCCCACCTTAGGGGTGTGAAAGTTAATATTACAATGAAGCTTAATGAAAGTACAGGTAACTGTAGTTCAGCTCTTATGGTTGCTTCCTCCTCCCACTGTCCCAGTCTGGGGTGCTCCAGACATTGCAGGCCACAGAGCTAATCACACTCTTGCACTGGCTTTTCCATTTTAGCTTGTTTCACTTAGCTAGTCTTGTTATTTAAACCTTTTGCTGTTTTGCAATCTTTGTCTTGTTGCTCTTCTTTTAAACCTTTAGCTGCTGGTTAAAACTACTGGTTAATTTCTGGACCCTGGGGTCTCACAGTAGGCTTATGGCAACGTTAATACTGGCCGCTCCACTGGAACTTGGGAGCCAGGGACCAATGAGAGAGGAGACAATTCAGCTGCTGATTATGATGGAGAAGTAGAGGACAATGAGGGTACAGCAGCGATAACAAGCTTTCAGAGCAAAAAAAAGTGGCAATGATTTTTCCTCAGAATGCTACCTTGGAATAGAGGCGATAATATCAGATGGTTGTTTGGTCTTAATATTCTAGACTGGGGTTCTCAGCCTTTGGTTCATTAGATGCTTTGGACTTTTAACTTCCAGCGGTTCCAGCACTGATATGGCTGGCACACAGGGATTCTGGAGGACCAAAGGTTGAGAACTATTTTCTAGAACAGCCATTCCCAACCTTTGGTCTTCTAGCTGTTTGGGACTTCAGCTTCCAGAATCTGTCATCACCGGCCAAGCTAGTGGAGGCTTCTGGGAGTTGAAATCCAGAACAGCTAGAGGATCAAATATTGAGAATGGTTGTTCTAGACTACAGTATATACTGTCTAAGGTGCTATCTAGTATAGACAAACTTTGGCCAAAGTCATATTCATTGGTTGCATAATATAAAATTACACACAAATAGCTGTGTCTCACTAGCGGATTACATGGTTATGTAAGCAGTTGTGCAGTGGACAGCAGGGCCATGCACAAAAGTCATTCCAACTTCCCACACACTACTAAGGTTGCATTTACCACACCTAGACAGCACTCCAAAGTTTGTGTGATGTTTTAAACTGGCATCCCAAGCCTTGCATTGCACTGTATAGGATGCTGGCCTTGCACATCCCCCCACCCCCCAGTACATTCACTGCTGGCTCAACATTTAAGCCAGCATGATGGCATAATAGGACTCCAGCCGTAAATGCAAATATGATATTTAAATCTTTATCTCAGTGCATGCAGAAAAGAAGGTTTAGGAGAGATGACACACTGCAGGATGTTGCTAATATTTATACCCTGCCCTTCCTCATAAGAGCCCAGGCCAGCTAACAATCTTACAATAAAGATTTAATTCAAATCACTTAAAACCACAAATCAAGAAAACTTGTCAATTGATTTGAGTACATGCTGCTGTGTTAAAGGTGTGATTGTATTGGAATATACTTTATTTCATATCTCCATTAAACTGCTATTATAATGTAATGGCTGAGATTCTCAGAAAGTTGGAAGTGACCAGCTTATCTCTTGGTTCTTACCTAGGTCTTGGACAAGTCATTTCTCTCCTGCCCTCAAACCTCTCTCTGTCCATTAGTAAAGTGGGTACAACTGCTTTGCAAAGGTGGTTGACTTTTAATTGAGAAATCGTACATAGCATATGTGGCCAGAAAGTATTTAAATGCTAAGGCTCCAGTCTAAACACAGCTTACCTGTAAATAGGCCCCAGTGAACTCAGTAGGTTTAGTAGATGTTGATCCATGAATGCATTGGCAGTTCCTGATCTTTGATCGAGATATGTTGTTCCAGAGCCTTGTTGCAACTTGAAGAGCAACAGGGGTTTGTTGGTGTTTTGTTGGGAGCATAAGCTTTTTTAGACTAGAGCTTTCTCTTCAGTCAGATAACTAAATCTGAATCCAACCCTATGTTTTGTATGTAATCAGAAGCCTCAAAAAGGAAGCAAAGTTCTGTCCCTACATCACTAACACTGAGGATGTATTGATTTCATGCCATTTATAAATTAATCCATTCTTCACAGTAACAAAACTTTTCATCAGCAAGTCTAGGAAAGAACAGAGCATGGATGTTTGGGTGAAGTACGAGAAGGAAAAGCAGGGCTTAAAACAGCTACCTTTCAGCCTACATCTCCCAGAAACTGCCAACCTGGTTGGCTGGGGAATTCAGGAAGTTATAGTGCAATGAGTAAATACTCAAAGCTCTCTTTTCTTTACCCTACCTCCCCCAAAACTTTCATGGATCATTTGTCTCTGGATTATGGGTCTTGTAGTCAAAAAAGGAATTTCTCCTGCATTTGAAGGAAATATATTAAGTTGATAACCCTTTTCTCTCTTTTCAGGGACTGTTGGTTGTTTCTACAGATACCTACTGGACCAAAGTTGGGATCAAGATGGAAATTATATCCATTATGAAGTATTTGATGTTTGTGTTCAATGGGCTAGTATTTGTGAGTATTTGGAAGGGTTGTGCACAAAATATTTATAATTCTCAGAATCTGCCAACTGGCACAAAGACTACCTCAGGGGAAGCAGCTCTTCTCATTCTCTTGTCAGCTGCCTTAAACTATAAAACTGTAAAAGTATCTCATTTTGATACTTTAATGCTAAATTTAGATGCAAATTTCCCCTGGAAAATGGAAATTCTGTGTTCATCGGTGAATTGCTCAAGTGAAGAAGGCCAACTAGTTGGTGAAGCCTCCACCCTCCAGGCCAGGAGATGGACTTCTAGGTCTTCTCCCAGATTCCTGAGCTTACTGCAGATCCCCAGAAACTTCCATCCAAGATGGAGTCCAAGACTCTACTTAGCCTTGTATCTGTCTCCCTATGGAAGGTGAATTTCTCAAAAGAGTGAGTGTCACTAGAAAGAGAAAGGATTGAGCAAGGCCCATGAAATTAGAGGAGTATGTATCCATAAAAGAGAGTCAGTTTCCTAGGGCAGGAATAGTTGGCCTCCTTTACTTGAGAAAAACAGCAAATAATTGCAAAGTAAATCATTTCCATTTTTCCCCTGAACAATGTTCATCACCCTGGAGATGCTGAAAAACAGTGCATCTCTGGCCAGAACCAATGGCCAACAGCCTCCTATTGCTGGCTGTTTTCACTAATCTAGAATCTTTTCTGTCACTTGCCTGCTGTTATAGCTTTATAGAACCAGATAACGTTGTGTCCTGATGATCCAGTTGCTCTCTTGCAGTGCCAAAGGAAGGCCAAATCTGCTATCCCACCATCCTTCAGAATTAGACCTAGAGAACCAGAGGGGATTTTATTACTTAGGAAAAGCTTGAAAGAAGATGGCTGAGGTGGTGTGCTGCCTTTGGGTCAAGGTCTTGTTAAAGAAGACTTTAATCACTATGCAGATGTCTAAGGAAGGCTACTCCCTCTCTAGCGGTGGGTGGCCAGGTATAGGAGGGGAGAAGCAACTCCTTTGCCCTATAGAATATTGTTTTGATCTTTAGGATGAAGGTGAGGATGAAGAGCCACCTTGTCCTACTGGAAAATACATTTGTCCTCCTCAAGGAGAGACCAATAGCTCAGACACGTTCTTGGCTGTGAGATGGCGGGTGCTTGAACAATCATTTCAAGAGTAAGGATGGAGTGAATAAAGTGTGGCCCTCCTGATATTGTTGGATTGCAACTTCCAACATTCTTCACTACAGGCTATATTGGCTGGGGTTGATGAGAGTCAAAGCCTGGCCACATCTGGACAGCCACAGTCAGGCCATTCCAATTAAGATAGTAACAAGTTACCTTCATTTATGTATCTTTTTCAGATTGGGGGCATCTGTCTCCTGTGTGTGGGCATTTGGGTGATCACGGATCCTGAAGGAGTTCAGCATATCATATCTAGTCCTTACCTCAGTGCAGGGGCCTTCCTTGTCATCTTTGTGGGTGTGACACTCTCATTCCTGGGCTTCCTGGGCTGCTATGGAGCCATCACTCGCAACAGAGAAATGTTGTTGCTTGTAAGTAAGCTGTGATTTGTTAGGAATGATTGGTGAATATTGAACTAAACAAGGACTGGGAAGAGATTACTAAGGGTAAGACCAGTAGCACAGCTACACTGGGTGACACATTGGGAAATTTGCTGGCCAGAAAAGTGATGGCCTGTGCAACATCAGTGCACTGTTTGCCATACTCAGATATTTTTCACACTGTTTAGGTATAGCAGTTTGATATCACTTTAATGGCCATGATTGCATTGTATGGAATCTCGGAATTTGTAGTTTTGTGAGATATTTAGAATTCTCTGACAGAAATATTTAGTGCCTTGCCAGGCTACAAACACCAGAATTACATGCAACCACAGCAGTTAAAGTGGTATCAAACTGTAATAATTGTCCCGTGTGAAAGTGTCCTCAAAATCAGTATGTTTGGGGCAATGCATGTCAGAATCAAAGAACTGCTGGTTGAGTCAGGATTTCCAAGTAGTTCTATGTTCATTTTTAACACAACAAGGAGGAACGGGTCTGATTCTTGTCCCACTTGTTCTTCTTACCCCACAGTTCTTTCTGCTGGTACTACTTGTATTCACTGTGGAGATTGTAGCTGCTACACTTATTCATATCCATGGACAAAAGGTAACAACTAAGCTTGGTACAAGAAGTAATAGCTTTGCTGCTCACATGTCACCAAGAGAGTCAGAGAGCTCTGAGCGCTGTCTTTTCTTCTGTGTGTGAGAATTTAGCAGTTGAAGTTTAGGAAAAAAAAGTTGTTTTAATTTGACAAGAACAAGGGGCAAACATGGTTTGATGGGCAGCTTCCAGATAGTCTTAACAGAAATAGCAGTTCCAACAACTGCATAATTAGAGCACCATATTAGTTTAAAAGTAATCCCACATTCATAACTTACTGTTTCTTCTCAGGTGGACACAACCAGAACACAGAGGTAACTCCAGCCACTAGGAGATTCAGGGGCTTATTTATCCATCCCTTTATAAAACTTTAATGTTGTGGTTGAGATGCCTATGGCAACTACCTTTTCACTACAGTGACTACTGTAGCTACTTTGCCCAGAGTGGTTTGCTCTGAGGAGTGCCTCTCTTCTCACAGTAGCCAATGCTGGGCCTGCTGGCTATTTTGGCGACCAAGCCAGCAAATTTCCTGTTGTGACAGGAAAGCAGCTTGTGGGACTGCAAAACTCAGACTAAGCACCTCACTCTGAGGATCCTCAGAGTGAAACATTGTGCCTAATAGGCACTCTGTGTTAAGTGGTGTTGACAGTGGCAACAGACACAGCCTGATGGTCTCATTCTGCCTCATGTGAGGGCAGACCTTAGTCTGGATTGATCATTCTAGATTAGAATTATAGAGGTACTGTCTATTGTTACCTGGACACCTGCTACGTGAATACAGCCTGAAATAAACAGAATCAAATTTGATAGAGACATATGGAGGAATGACCTGCTGGGAACATGTATCCTCTCTTCTTAGCAGAGCCAAAGCAGGAGAAGCTGTAGTTTGGCGGGTGTGTGTGTGCACAAGCTATGGGCTGCAGGAAAGGTTGTCATCTTCCACTCCTCCAAATCTGGGTTGCATCCATTTGATGTGTTGTGCTTATTAGCAAGATAAAATAATTTTGCACTCTTCTTTCTTCAGATTCGAGATGACTTTTTTCTGACTCAGTTAAAGCAGAATTACCAAGGAGACAACAGTTCAGATGTGTTCTCCAGAACTTGGAACACCTTCATGATCATGGTACAGTTGATAAAGGAGTTGCTGCATTCAGATCAGTAGTCAGCTGATAACACCCATAGCCAGCGTGTAGTAGGAGCAACAGCGATTAGGGAATGCATTATCATTGGTCCCAGGAGAGACACTGAGAATGGATGTATAATCGATTCTATTCAGCATAGTCCAATTGTTTTATCCATCTGGTATAATTGATTGCAGTCTAAGCAATCAGTCTAATAGGCACTTGAGCGCGAAAAGCCACAGTTGAACACATTTGCAAATTGGCTAAAATTCAGCAGAAAGACGTACATTGAGTGCCTTGAGATCAGAACTCGTGAAATTATATATATATATATATAAAATTAAAATTATAGTGTCAATCCCTGCCATCCAGAGTTAGATAACATTATAGTTGCATTTTTAAGAAAATAGCCGCTTTGGGGTTTTTCAAAACCAAAAGGAATAGTTGCTTTAACAAACATCTGAGATCAGCAACAGCACAAGACAAAGCTGGAACCACTTGATGTTTCTCATCCACTATTTTGTGAGGCCATACCTTTTATTATAGTTGTAGTATAACATGATTAGTGATATACTCAAGCATAAGTCCAACTTACTTCTGCTTATGTCTCTTATATGGTCATTGGGAAGGAAGGAAATCACTACTTCCTTCACACAACAAAGTCAACTTTCTCAAGACTTATCTTCCTCCTGTGGGCCATTTCGTGGGGAGTGGTGAGGATTAGAGAAACCAGACGCAGACCAACAAAGGCATCCACTGGGACCACCTGGGGATCTCTGTTGGTTGATATTGCCATTGCACATCTTGCTGCAGAAACATAGCTAGACATTTCTCTGATATCCATTGATCTCCACTAGTCACTACACGGCGATAGAGAGATCACCCTTCAGGAGGAAGAGCAGTCCTGCAGGAGAGGTGAGGGGGCACACAGTGTAGTTCTACCTAGACGGAACATTACACTATATCTTCCGAAGCAGGATCTCAGCCATAAGTATATCTTTGTCACTGGGGTGGCGTGGTGATGTCATGTTACCCTTGGGACTTCCCAGACCCCTGCCAAAAATTCTTTTGGCCAAAACTGCCTACCAGTCATTGAGACCAGATTAGGATTTTGCAAGCTATCTTGAAGGAACATCCATGGAACAACCCTGTTTTTACATAATCATAAAACTGGAAGGGGCCAGTTTTATGGGCCATTGAGTCCAACCGCCTACTCAACTAGAGCATCCCTGGGAGGCAGCTGTCTAGCCTCTCTTTGAAGACGTCTAGAGAAGAGACTTCACAGCCTCTTTAGGCAATTGATTCTATTGCTGAATTGTTCTCACTATGAAAATGTTCCTTCTAATGTTCAGTAGAAATCTACAAAACTTCAAACCATTAGACATGGTCCTATCTTTTGGGGGCAGCATAAAACTGACTTGTATTGTCCCCTCTTAGGGATTTAAAGAGTACAATCGTGTCAACCCTCAGTCTTCTGTTCACCAAGCTGAACATGCTGAAGTCCTTCAACCTTTCCTCATATGTTTTGTTCTTCATAAGTCAGGTCTCAAGTGGATTGCTTCAGGGTTCTGGGGCCATAACTCTTCAACATTTTTTATTGGTGACTTAAGATGATGGGGTGGAGGCAATCTAAGTTTGCAAACAACACAAAACTGGAAGAAATGGCTAACACACTGGAAGTTAGGAACAGAATTCAAAAGGACCTAGATAAACTAGAAAATCAGGCAGAAATTAAGAAAAGGAAATGCATTAGAGACAAATGCAAAAGTCTACATTTAGGCCATAATAACCAAATGCACACTTAAAGGATGAGGGATATATGGTTTACCAGTACTACATGCTAAAGGGACCTTGAGATTATTGTTGACCCTAAGCCAGCAGTATAATGCCGCAGCAAAGAAGCTGAATGCTATTTTAACCTTCATTAATAAAAGTATAGTTTCCAAGTCAAGCGAAGTAATAGTCCCACTATATTCAGTGCTGATCATGCCTGATTATCTGAAAATGTGGCTAAAAGTGATAAAAAATCACTTCCAGTCCAACAAAATGGTGCTTGCAATGGCACTGCAATCCTCTGGAGCTCCAGAGAGAGCAAAAATGGTTGTTGTGATTCACCAAGCTCTCTGGGCTCCTAGATTAGAGACTCCCCGTAAGTCACACGCTCTGTGCTACTGTGTATAATAAAGTCTCTGTGGCCATTCCTTTTGTAAAAAATAAAAGTAGGGAAGGACTATTTCTATGTGGAGAAGGAATGAGGACAGAGTCCTTAATCCTTTCCCAATATGCAATGATTTTATTTATGTGCTACGTTTGTGCCCTGATTCTCAACCATTGTTTATGCAATGGCTTGTGTATTCACACACATAAAAATGATATCACAGATATAAAAACACCTCAAATATCAAAATGAACATTGCAATTGAGATTCTAAAACAAAAACAAAAACAAAGAACAGCAGAAAGTCCTGTCTAAAAGAACAGCAAAATGGTTGGAGAATCTTTTCAAGAGGGTGGAGGAATGGACATTTCTTGAGCTCATATCTGAATACCAGGGCTTTGTGGTTGCCTTAGCAAAAGCAAAAACCCAAGGGAAATATCTCAGCCTCAGAGATATTTGGCTTTTATCCCAAGACAAAAATGGACTGGTTCCAAGGCTTTCTCTGTTCTGAGAAAGCTCATTAAAAAGGAAGCAGTGAAAGCAAAATTTGGTATAGTTTTGACCCTTCCTTAAGCTCTACAACCTCACCATAAATGGAAAAATGCCAAGCAGGGAAGGAGAGGAGGGGCTGTAGTCCTAGTGATGGATAATTCTACCATACAGTCAGGGAATGACTTTCGCAGGCATCTTCTTTTACTTCCAATTAGAGTGGTTCTGAGAAGGTCATGGGGGTAGCAGAAGTTGCTTCAGTGGTTTTGTTCATAGCAACAGCAGATCTCTGAAATAGGGTACCCAACCCCAAGGAACCTGGCTTTCTTTTATGCCAGATGTTTGATTGTGGGATCAGCACAATTGAGAGAGTGGTGCCAGAATTTATGGTTTCTGTGGCTTCCTGGGCTAATATCAGAAAGAACTACTGCTAAGTGGAAGATGACAGCTTTTACTTAAATTACAGTAGGTTCCCTATGTCCATGAGGGATACATTCCCAGATGTAACATGGATAGTGAAAAATGTGGATAATGTGCTGGATTCTCTCCTCCAAGGAAAGAATGTTCATCATTAGCTTCCTCAGCTGAGAGAGGCTTGCTTGCCTCTCTCCACCAAGTAAGAAATGTCTGTCTCCTTCCTTGGCCAAGAGAGGTATGCACAGGGGTTGGAGAGCAGTACCAGCCTTCATGTGCCTCTCTCCACCAAAGAAGGATCATCTGTCTCCTTCCTCAGCCCAAAGAGATACAGCTGGGGAGCCATGCTAGGCTTCACATACTTCTCTCTGCTAAGGAAAGAATATATTTCTCCTTCCTTGGCTGAGAGAAGCAAGGGAGGGAGCAGTGCTGAGCTTCACATGGCTCTCTCCACTGAGGAAGAAGTGTTCATCTCTTCCTAGGCTGAGAGAGGTGAGGGAAGCCCAGCTGTGCTTCATTGTGTGCCTCTCTCGGCTGGCAGCATGAAGCAAGAACCCTGGCCAGCAGCAGCAACCATGATCCTGGAGTGGATTGAAGGTAAGTCAAGATACCAGTCGCACAGTTATGGGAGACCTGCTGTAATCCATAAATTCCCCCTGACACTCAGGTGACCAGATATAGCCCTCCAGATGTCATTGGACTGCAAGAGCCCTTGGCAGCATAGTCAGTGATAAGGAATGCTGGGAGTCCACAAACATCTAGAGAGCCAAATTTTGCCCATCTCTTTTGTAGAGGGAGAGAGAAACTGGAGTATATGGTTGCAGTGATTCTTAGAAGCACCAATATACACACAAGACTAACCTAGCCAAAGTCCCATGTTATTTGATTAAGTAACATATTGAAGAGTAGCTTTTGACTGTCATACTTTCATCCTCTTTTAGTTTGCATGTTGTGGCATTTCAGGACCTGATGATTTTCAGGAGTGTGCCTCTTTTCGGGAGAAGCAGCCAGATGATTTGTGGCCTCATGCCTGCTGCACTCGTAGCAGTTTCAAAAAGAGGACTCAGCTTCTGGACTTGAAGCACTGTAAACAGAGAGATCCAAAATTTATCAATAGCCAGGTAAAGATACTTGCACTGTCTTGACAGAACACAGGTTAAGCAGACCATTTAATGATGTAACTACAACTTCTGTCGAGAGATCCTATCAGAACCCAATCAATGTGTATGCCAGATTTAATTCCTCAGACAAAAGTCTCCAGCCTTTGGAAGCTTAGACTGCAACAAACCTGTTAGTTTTTAATGGGCCACAAGAGCGATGTGTGTGTTTATATATGCATGTGCATAGATGTGCACACACATGCTCCAGGTCATGCCTGTGTTTTTCCTCTTAGGTAGTCAGTTCTCTTTTAGAATCTCATCTATCGACAAGGCACCAAATCTCAGGCAGCTCTTTCAGACCACACACTTTTGTCTATTTTGGAATCTATGTTCATCTAAAGATGCAATCTGAGCATAGAGAAGAGCCTTCTTGCAGAAGCAGATAAGAAAGGGGTCTTTAAGTCATTCTTTGGCAATGCTAGCTCTGTCTAGAATCTCATAGTGAAAGATTGTTGTTTGGCTGGTTACTTCAGTCTGAAAAGTAAAATATTGCTTTTGAACATATCCCTAACAATACAATGTATGCCTAACACAGGCATCATAAATGGCTGGCCAAGGAAGGCTCGTTTATATGCTATCCATATTACAGTGTACCCATTCATTGGAGTGTCAGATTTCAAGGCCAAAACCTGAGACCTGTGCTAGGCTGAGTGATATACCACCTCCCTGACTTACTGAAAAGCCACTGAAGCTGCCCTTCATTGCTATTGCATGCTTCATGGGGAGTAGTCAGAATTGCAGGGGACCCTGGTAGATCTCAATTTCATCATTTCTCATCTGGCTATGAGGAGATGCTTCTGTGTTCCTGCCTGCTCCCCATAAAGAAGGGACTCGCCATCATCCCAAAGGCCCTGTGCTATGGCTTCTGGATCTTATGCAACAAGAAGATGCATGGGTTGTGATGCTGGCACCCCACTCTCTGCCTTGCATTGAATTGCATAATGGGCCCAAAAATCACATACACCCTGACATCTTCCCCAGTCTTCTTCTTCACTTCTGGTTTTTTTTCCTGTGTTAGTGTTGCAAAAATGGCACATGCATACAAATCACTTTGTCCTGCATCCCTTCCACCGAAGACTTGGTGGAGGGTTTATAGCCAACTCTCTCACAGACAAATCAGACTTTCTCATCCTGCGGCACTGCTCAGACTCTAAAACTTTTTTCCTCCTTGCTTGGAGACATGAGGAAACATAGCAGTTCCCTGAAACTTCAGCCAGTGCCTTAAGATTTGGCATCCCTTCCAATTAATCTCTGTAATGCACCCACATGTAGGCACAGTGTGAATGAATGCTGCACTGTTTATTGTATAGTGGTCATCCATTAGGAACACTTAATGTCACTTCCAATCTTTAAGACATATTTTGGCCAGCACGTTACACTGGCAGGACTACACTCAATTTTATATTGATTGAAAATGTAGTAGAGGCAAGAAAGACCTTCAAAAAAATAAACCCTGAAAGAGGTTTAGTACTGGAGGGTGGGTCACTACAGTAAATAAACTGGAGTAATTTTCATGAGGTTCCTTTTATTCACTGCAGGGTTGTTTCTCCACAATTGCCAGGATATTGAAGAAATATGTCTCCATTACTGAGGCCTGTTGTTTAGGCGTAATAGCCTTTGAGGTAAGGCAATTTTGTATCAATAAAAGGGAACTTTTTATTTCCTTGATGGAAGTACATAACTTTCTGTTATGAATGGTATACCTTGGCTGATGCATGTTATGGCTTCAAATGTTCCAGCAACAGGGCCTTGAGATGTTGGCATTTCATTTGCTGTGAGCTGTCTTGTGAGCACTGTCCCTAAAGGACAGTACCTAAATGTATAAATTAATTATGGCTGTTGGACCACTTTTGCACCAAAATCCACTTCTCTTTGACATATTAGAATCTTGTGAGTAGCATGGCTGTGTGACCTAGTTCACAAAGGACAGCTGTGAATTGCTATGAAAGAACAATCCACAAGAACTGCCATAGCAGTCCACATCAATAATTAGCAACTAGGTAGAAAAATGTGTACAGAACCAATGTAGTGTATAGAGCCATCACAGTGCAAATAGTTTGTATGTTGGACTAGGACTCTTGAGATCAAATTCCCACTCAAGCTTAGAAACCCACTAGGTGACCTTGCACAGGTCACATGCTCTTAGACTATATCCACACTACACTATTATAATGCTATTGTTCCACTTTCAACATCCTGTGGAATTCTGGGGTTTGTAGTTTACTGAGGCCAAAGAGCTCTCTGGTAGAGAATTCTAAATGCCCTTCCCTAAACTGAAAACCCCAGGATTCCATAGGATGTTGAGTGGAATAATAACACTATAACAGTGTAGTGCAGAAATGGCCTCAGTCTCAGAAGAAGGCAAAGACAACCCCCCTCTGAACAAGTCTTGCCAAGAAAACCCTGTGATAGGTTTGCCTTAGGGTTACCAAGTTGGAAACAACTTGAAGGCACCTGACAGCAGAAAACTAAGCAGGCATAACATTTTTCCTTACTATAATATTCATTGTCCTCTCATTTAAATCACAGCTGTGATTAGCTTTGCATGTATGCATTTTTTTTCTGGGTGCCTTCTAGGGTCATTTCTGACTTGCAGTGACCCTCAGGTGAACCTATCATGGGATTTTCTTGGCAGGATTTGTTCAGAGGTGGTTTTGCCAGTCCTTTCCTCTGAGGCTGAGTGTGTGACTTGCTCAAGGTCACCCAGTAGGATTCCATGACAGAACAGGGTTTCAAACCCTGGACTTCTGTGTCCTAGTACAATACTCATACCACTACACCACACTGGCTCCTTATCCATGTAATCTAGCATGTGCAAATTTTGTGCAAATCTGAATCTTCTTCTTGGTTGATAGATTTCCTCTTGTGACCACCCTACATGTAAAGATACCCAATGATGTAGGAAAGCAGCATGGAATCATCTCCACTCACATGAATCCAACATAATGTGCCACCACAATGTTTTGTAAGAAGCAATGGGAGATTGCTGTCTATTTGCACATATTGAAGGACAAACTGGGCTGTAGTGTATGGCTAGAATCTTGTTGGTAAAATGCATGAGCATTATGGCTACATGTGTCTTTTCAGGATTGTTGTGGAAGAAAGCATCTACCAGATTCTTCACACAATGTGTGTGAAGCTGTGAAATCTACCCTTCTGCTCCCAGCCATTTAAAGACTGAGCAAAGAGCAGCAAAACAGAGGCCAGCTGTTTTCCTGCATGTAGTATGAAGACAGCAACCTCCTGGAGGATCTTTAGGTCTGGGAGGGTGACATCTTCTTTGTACACCAGCCTGCAGGAAAACAGCTGGCTGGAGGTGCCCTGGCAGCAGAAAGATAAGATTGCACATGCAGGGAGAGGGAGAGAAAGTGGAGCTATGTTCAGCAGAGATCTGTGTGCCACCATTACAATACTGGTCTTTTGGCCAATGTGCTTGGGAGAGGAAGGCATCACTTTTCTGCTTTCTTGCTCCTCATCTACTTAATCAGACTAAATTAAAATTGGAGGTAGGGAAGCCAAAGTGGCTTGCCTTGAAAAGGAACTGATGTGGAATCTGCTATAATTTTCCTGCCTTATCTTTCTTTTTTTCCCTTCAGGTATTTGCCATGTTCTTTTCATGTTGCCTCTACCGCTACTTTGACTGAAATAGCTGGCTCTGAAGAAACAGGTCATATGAGAAACAAATTAACTGTGGATACAACATCTAATTCTTCTATCAAACCAGAAGCCCTAACCAATAAACCAAGGTTGGTCAGCTATATGAGCGGTGGCAGCCAGTTTTTACCTTCATGCCCCCACCTCCCACCAGAAAGCTGACCCAGTTTTCATTTACGGTAGTTTTATTTCTGTCACTTCTGGCTTTGCTTTAGCTTTATTTTCAGCTGAGTTTCAGATACTCTTCCCCATTGGGGAGATTTGGGGGACTAATGAAGCCAAACCATCATGCTTTGGTGCATTTTTGCAGTGGTTCAGGTAATGTGGAGGCAATTTGTCACTTTCAAAATGCTTAAATGTGTGTTTGGGGCTGTTCCAGGGGTTTTTGGGGATGTTTTGGAGGCCACATAAAAGGGACGGTGGATTGCTTGTAGCCTGCAGGCCACACTTAGCCCTATCCTGCTGTTGTTATTGTTGTGTGCCTTTAAATTGTTTCTGACTTATGGTGACCCTAAGGTGACTCTTATCATGGGGTTTTGTTTGCAAGATTTGTTGGGGGGGGGTTGCCTTTGCCTTCCTCTGAGGCTGAACGAGTATGGCCAAGGTCACCCAGTGAGTTTCTCTGGTTGAGCAGTGGTTTAAAACCTAATTTTGAGAGTCGTAGACATTTCCGCACTAGCCTGTTATTACGCTATTATTCCACTTTCAACATCCTATGGCTCCTCCCTAAACTGCAAACCCCAGGATGCCAGAGGATGTTGAAAGTGGAATAATAGCTCAATAACAGTCTAGTGTGGAAATGGCCATAGTTGTTCAGGCTACTGCATCATGCTGGCTCTGAGTCCTGCTGCAGACCAAACACAGTTTCCAAACACGGCTGTACAGATACCAACTTAATGCCTTTTTTGTTGCGGTGTTGATACAGAGATTGGGGCGGGGGCAGGGTCTCCAAAAAAGACTCTCCTATAATTCAATCACTCTTGTGAGACCTTAGAGGCTATTTGCCCTGCTTTAGTAGTTTAAATGAGGATAAACTGATTTTATCAAATCTGTATCAAAGTATTGCATTTAGCCTGACAATCTGTGGAAATGGGTTTTATTTCTTTAACGCCAAGAAACAAAGCAAATGTTGATTCAGTTGAGCCAATATATTACTCTCAAACCTTGACTTTAAGTGACTTCAGAGAGTAATAAAATTCATGTTCTCAGGCCAGAATCCTGTTCAGTGCATTCTGCTAGCCACTGCGCTTTTCTCAGGGATGCACAGCAGTGATGAAGAAAGGCTGACAAAACCTCCTGGCTCCATACGGGCAATTTCTGCAATGCCTTACTTCCTTCATGGCTTTTGTACCTGTGGATTTTGTTTGTGCACCAACAAAATGATTGCCTCCGTACATATGGCTACCACCCCACTACTACATATTTATGGCTAGATGGGCAGAAATACCTGCTTAACATGATCAGGAGTAAAACCTATAAAAGCTGCTGGATATATACAATGGGCTAAATGAGAGATGACTGAGATTTAATTCCGTATCTAACGGAATTTAGTTCAACTGGCTATTTAGATATAGTCCATGGGATGTTGATCACTCCTTTTCTTCACCAGGTAAGAATTCTAACTATCTTCCACAAATATATATCTGAGAAAGTATGTGATCAAACAAGCATAGTCAGCCCTACCATTAGCCAGAATGAAGCAGGTGCCTTAAGAAGCAAATACTTAGCTCTCTGCTCATTCCCATCCTAGTACGATGGCATCAGTGATGTTTGCTTATTGCTAGCCTGGACAGAGGAGCTGGCGGAGTCATCTATGTGACTCCTCCCAATATGCCATAGTGCTGTTAGGAACAGCTTTTGACCAAGACAAGGAATGACTCTAGGCACATGTTTCAACAACTCTTATACAGACTTGGTGCCACAGCTCTACTGCAGCATTTAAATGAATAGTGGGAAGGTGCTGGTGGATAGAACTAGTTATGTACAGTCAGCCCTTTATATTTGCGGATTCAGTAATCAAGGATTCAACCAAGAGGGATGATCTTCTGTGTAGCCCCTTTCCGTCAGCAATATATCTGGTGAAAATACAGGAGGAGGTTTTCTCTCCTGTTGCACATGAACTATGGCATGGCCTCTCGTTGGAGATCCAGTTGACAATATTATTCTTATTTCAGCACCAAGTTAAAACTTGACTGTTCGTCCAAGCTTTTAGGGCCCATTGGATTGTGCATTTTGGCTTTGTGTGTGTGTGTGTGTGTGTCTGTGTGTGGAGATGGCTTATTTTTTTTAAATGTTGTTGAATTGTTTTAAATTATTAAAATTGTTTTAAACTTCTTTTATTAACTCTGTCCAAGATCTCCAGATACAGAGAAAGAATTATTTTAACAAATAAAATAAAGCAACCTGTATTATGCTTCCTTATCTAGCTTGCTGCTTCCAGAGGCTGTGAAAGATGCTCTCCCATTATGATTCAGCTGCAGGAGTTGTCAGCTACTCTATGTGGAAGTTGGGCTGGAGGAGGGAGTGTCAATGCAATCTGCCCCTTCATTTCAGACAATAAAATGTCTTGTGTGAGTTCCTATTAAGCAGACAGGAATGTAACTGAGGGTTCCCCACAGACAAAAGGCACCACTCCTTTAAACAGGAAAGGAAAGCCTGATGAATGGAAATGCTGCCACAGTAACAATGAATAAATAATGGACTGCATCCAGGATCGGCTTTCTGCTAGTGACAAGGTTCTGCCTATGGAAAGTCCCTCTGCCCCTTTTGAGAGGGGCTTCTCCCCCCAACTTCACAAATGGCCCCATTTAGCAAGATGTCCTGGTCTTCCATGTGGTATGCAGGGTAGGTGGAGGACTGCTGTGGGAAGGAGGGATGGGGAAATCTGCTTCTGGCAGCCCAGTTGCACACACCTCAATCTGGATCCAACCCAATTATGTATTAGTGCTGCAGCTGCATTATCTCTGTAATCTCTGTAAAAGCCTTGATAGGGAGGGAAGAATTAGTACTGTGGCCAAATTTGAACTGGGGGCATCCAGGTTCACAGCACTGTAAACTGAAGGAAACAAAGACGCTTTCCAGGCTATACACAGGTCTGAGGCAGGAACTGGCCAGTCAGAGTGAGTTATCTAGAAAGTACAAAACTAGATGTCAGTTTATGCTTGAATCAAAGTATTTTACTATTTCAAATAGACAAGAGAGGGACAGATAGTGTTCTCCTCAGTTTTATTCTTATCGAGAAGGAGATCAGTTACCTCAGGTCAACTCCTCAGAGAGGGAACTAGTGTAGCCTGAGGTGCTTCCTAGTTTCCTTGTCAATTCCCTGCTTCTTCTCTGCTTCTATCTCTGATTGAAATGGCTTCTTTTATTACAATAGAAGTGTGTTAGAGACACACTCCTTTCCACAACCTTCATTTACTAGCAGATGGAACCCCATTCTTAAATCTCCCATGGCTCTCTGAGATGTTGTTGTTGTGTTCCTTCAAGTTGTCTCTGACTTCCGGTGACAGTAAAGCAAAACTATCACGGGATTTTCTGGGGCTGAGAGTATGGGACAAGCTTAAGGTCACCTAGTGGATTTCCATGGCTGAGTGGGGAATCAAACCCCCATCTTCAGTGTCATAGTGTAACACTCAAACCACTACACCATGCTGGCTCTCCCCTGAGATGACTTTTCAATTTTATTCATTTATTCATTCATCTACTGAACTGATACTCCATTTTTCTCCTAAGATGAGATCCATATACCCCAAACATTCTACGCACTAATAGAACATTCATTATCTCAGATGTGGATATTTACATAGGGAAAGGCATCATCTTCATAAATCAGAGGGAAGTTAGAGTAAACCCCCTGGTTTCCAGAGGTACAAAAATACTTGTGTGGAAGAGAAACCCAAAGCAGCCCACTGAGAACTGAGCATGCTCAGAGACCACAGAATATAGACTCAACTGTAATGGATGCGGCAGTGAAAAACTGGTGGAAGGATGAAACAGAATGGAGCATAGCCGGCAAAATGAAAAGGGCATGGGTGGCTGGTAGGCTGAACAGAAGTATTCTACAGTCCAACACTTTGTTGCAGATCATTCTGTTAATTCTTATTAAATAAACATATTTCAACCTATTAACACACATTCTTCATAACAAAGGAAGGTAATTTGGTCACTCTAACACTTTCTTTGGCATACAAGGGCAAAAGCAAAAATACAGAAGTGTGTGCTTTGATGAAAGGGACTCTTGAGATTTAGGGTAAAATGATGTCTTGAACCAAAGATGTGCATTTTGGTGGAGGTTTGAACATTAGCTAAGCAGGTCATTCAGGAACACATAGTCTGATAAAAATAAAATTAGAATTGAATTACTTCCCCTGAAAAACAGAACCTGATTAAAGAAAGAGTGATACTGAGTGAGGCAATAACACCTATAGCTGAAAAGGAAATTAGTGAAATCAACAACTGTGATTTGTCAGCTCAAGGCACCTTCCTATTCAAATATGGCTTTTGAGTATACGCACCCATAAAGTTGCATTTATAGCAATAAGAGGTACTAAGATTAATATGCAGAACAAATATTCAAATAGAAGTCTGGTTCCTGAACATGTAACCCTTAACCGATGTATTAAGATGCATGTGTAGGTCCCATGAGGAACAATCAGGAATGCAGTAGGAAGATCCTACTTGTTTGGATTCTAGCTGGATGAACTTGAATGAAGCACAGATTGGAAGAGCTCAATAGGCTGGATGAATCCACTGTTAGAAGAGATTATATTAGAAGGAAGTGGATGTATCTGTTTTGCTCTAAACAGGGGTAAAAACGTAAACCTCTACTCCAGGTAAGGATCTTTATGACTGTCTGCAATTATCCCCAATCCAGCATCCTTTGGATGCTTCAAACTCCCACCATCTCCAATCAGCATGGCCACGCACCTAGAGGGCTGCCCATTTGGAGCTATGTTATATTTGATTCTACACCATTTGTTCACTCTGATTGCATACAATGGTGGAAGTTACATCTGAAGTAATTGTTTATTTTTATTCCTTTCATTTGTATCCTGCTTTTCTTCCAAAAAGGCACTCATGGTTGCTAACAATATTAAAATAAAGATTTTCTTAATTGAAGTACAATAAAAAAGCAAATAAATTAAAAACACAATAAAAGACACAGCCATTGTCAAACTAGTTAGACACCTTTCAAGATCAGACCAGCTTGCCCTTGAAAGGCCTGCTTGAACAGGAATGCCCTTGCCTGCTAATGGAGAAACAACAAAGAAGGAGCCAGCCTACTATTGCTTGGCAGCAAGTGTCAGCTTCTCAAAGCAGCCACCAAGTAGGCTCTTTCTTGCCTTTCTGCTCACCAGAGACAGAGGCAGGACTGAGAAACTGGCTTCCCTGAAAATCTTAAAACCTGAAATGGCTCATACAGGAAAATGTGTTCTTTCAAACAATCCTGAATCACACAGAGCTTTATAAATCATAATCAGAAATCTGAATGGTGCCTAGAAAGAAACCATATGTTGTAACAACACAGTCACCTGCTCCCTGTTACCAGCTCTGGTCAACAACTGAACTGCCATATTCCAGACCAAATGATCCATCCAAATAGGTTGCAACTAACGGTATGCATCACCATAACCAGATCAAACCAAGGCATATGCCATTGTGACCAAATCTGTTAGCATAGTTACTACTGATGTACTAGCTTCAGCTATGAAAATGCACTCCTGGATACCATTGAAACATAGAGGAAATTTCAGGTACAGAAATAAAACCAAACTGGGAACCTGAGTCTTCAGAGGAAGTATGGCCCTCTGACATGCTAGATTTTTATCCCTTGATTTTCCATTTGAGTGTACAGATCCATGGTCACCATGGAATCTACTTCTAATAGGACAACCCCAGCACAGATGTTGAGGTCTCCCAGAATAAGAAGTTGAGGAGGTTCCAGTAGCATCCTCAGGACCACCCTGGTTAGCTCAGTAAGGGATACTATTAGGGAGATATAACACTCAAACTCAAACCTGGAAAACTGTGGGAGGGTGCACCTGGTCAGAGAAATAGAGTCATGGTAGACTACTGGAATTATGCTTCCCGATAGTAAATCTCTTCTCCAGTCTCATCTCCTGGAGAAGAGATTTACCACTCCAGCTCATCCAATCAGACTTCCATGAACCAGAACAACATGATTATCCTAGATCAGGATATTGATACTACTTTCTCCCATTCAATGACCTAACATTCAACACTAGTAGTCTTAGCCCAGGGTGATTCTCACTGAAACAATTCAGGATCTCTAACTTGGGAGACAATGTGGGAATAAACATCACACTGTTGTGCACCCCACACTTTTAATCACACTGCTTCCCCCTGCCATTTCTCTGTCTGCATTCACTATTACAATGACCAGTCTCTAATTCACTCTACCTCCTTGCTTCCATCTGAAACACATCTGACAGGCAATACAAACTGAGGACCACATCATGCTCCCCTCTTTCTTGTTCATCATAGAAGTGGTTTTCCCCAAAGGATGGCCCCTTTAGAGTAATCTCTTTCATGTCAAACTCCATGCAATGTTTCCATTTTTTGCCTCAAACCAAGGAAGCTGATGCAAACTGGTAAAAATGGCAGAAAGCACCCGACAGGAATATACTGAGCCAGAGTCCTGGTGCTTTCAGAAGTCTGAACTTTCTGGCCCCAGAAGTCCTTCTGGGACAACCACAGGTAAAAAGCAGCTGACCAGATGGCATAGTACACTCATGGTCTACTTGGGCAAAGTAAGGGATCTCTTCTTCCTCTCCTGGCAGGTTTGGGTTTGGTTTTGTTTTTTTTTGCTAATTCTTTTTATTACAAAGATGAATTAGTGCACGTGTTGGTCACATACTTGTTAGAAATAAATATCTAAATCATTCAGCAGCATCATAAAGTGCAAGAAACTGATCTCATGACTTTAGTGAAAATCTCCATAAACTTGGAGCTTTTGTAAATTCTGCTCCATGTAAATTTTTGTGAACAGATGTACATTCAGCCCTGTATCCTATCATATAGTCTCTTGTTGAGCCACTGGTCCACATTTTGAACCCAAACACCTGAGAGGTATAGGCAATCACTAAAATGGCTGGCAGTGCTAGAGCTAGGGAATTGATGAATGGTGTCCCTTCCTTGTCCTGTGTCTCCATGAGTATCCCACTGGGAAGATTGCAAAGTGATCACTTATCTTCCAGGGCACTAGATACAGAGGCCACAAAGCCAAGAGGAATCCCAACAGAAAATTTCTGGGGCTATAAGTTGGACTCGCTACTCTGTACTAGTATCCAACCTGATTGCTGTTTCTCTAGCTCCACATATAAAACCATTCTGTCAATGGGAACTGGAAAATGAAGGTGGGCGCAAAGTAGCTCAGCCTGGAGCTAGGGAAGACTCATGCAAGAGGGCCTCTCTGACAAGTGTAACTGAAGATACTGCAAGTTTGTGCACAATATTGTTGGAAGCACCTGATTCCTGTGATAATATATAGGTCCAAAAGACCTAATCTGTAAATGATATCACCACTCATTATAACTGAGAATACAGAACATTTTTCTTCTGCCTATTGGATTCTTACATCAAGAGAGGAGAACCTGCCCACCAGCAGTGTTCCTGCACTGCAGAAAACTTAGAAAATTCAGTGTGAAGTTCATTCAGGGCCCGGCTTTGTCCAAATGTTGATGCTGCGTATGATCAGCCATTCACTCTGACTCTCAGTCACCATAATGCGCACACATTCAGGTACAGAGGCCGTGCTACTCTCTAGATTCTCTCTGTCAAAATTTCCATGCTCAAAGTGTCCAATGGGGGTATACCTCATACAGTGTTTCTTGCCTTTCTCAGTGCCCAACTCTACAAGCCCTGCCCGGAGAAAGTCCCCTGGATGGTGCTCAGACCCTGTATGGATCTGAATACGGAGGATGTGGGCTGCTTGCTTAAACACAATTGTGAAAGAATTGCCAGCAGAGGGGGCCTTGCCCCAGAAATAGTCTCCCATGTTGCTGTAAGCTTTATAGGGGAGGTATTTCTCAAACGTCACAATATCTGTAACCATATCTGCAGGGGGATTGTCTGGGACTCTAGAAAAGTCCTCCTCAAAGTCTTCATCTTTCAGCTTGTTTGCTGTGCCCTGGAAGGAAGAGTAGTGGCCAATATGTTGGAAGAGGGATGGCTTGAAACGAATGACCTCCTTTTGGGTAAGAAGGAGGCGAAAATGCACAAGAAGCCAGTCACACGGCATCTCTTGGTAAAAGAGCATGAGGAAACGAGCCAGCTGGGGAAGATCATTGGAGTGGTAGAGTTTTCCAATGTAGCCTAGCTTGGAAAACTCCAGAGTGACCCAGTAGGAGCCCTTGAGAGATGCCAGCCTCTTTTGGATGGCTGTGAAAAAGGATCTGGAGCAACGGATATCATCTTCAATCATGAGGAAGTAGGTAGAGAGGTTGGCTGCAAAGTTCATGAGGTAGGCATAATCCACATTCTGCTTTGATCTGAATTGCACACGGTCTTTAGAGTCATTGAAGTTCCTCTTTAGGCCTTCCAGGGAAGGGTAATACTCAGAAGGTGCATGGATAAGTAGCAAGCGGCCCAGCAGAAGTTGAGGAGCGAATCTCTTGGCAATCTGCTCGACCACTTGTGCATTCCACTCCTGGTCTGGATCAGCTAAGTGCACCACTATCACCATCCTCCTCAGCTCTTCCTGTGTTGATTGTCCAAAAACAGACTTAAGGGTCTCTAGCAGATAGTTCTCTCGCTTGCGCTTGACAGAACACAGCCCCACTGTCAGAAACTCTGAAACAGACAGTAAAAAGGTATACACTTCATGAATGTGAGGATGTGCTAGAAATGCTTACAGTAGCCATCTAAATCAACACCAAATCCAGCTTCTTGTACGCACACTTTTTAAACAACTCAGTGTTACCAGATGAAGGCGACTGCCAGTAGACTGAGGACAGATAAATGAAAATGCTTCCCCCCATGATAAATAACCAGTGTTACGAATTTGTTCTGACATGATGTGGCGATTATTCCAGATTTAAGGGATTTTTAAAAGGAGGTCAGCAAATTCAAAGAACAGCTTTCCTTATTCTAGTTTTCTTAGTGTGACCAGTGGCCACACTGGCTGGGGATGGGAAGTGTGACCTCAAACACCTGAAGGGCAGCAGATTGTAGGAAAGCCTGTTGTAGAGCAGGGGTAGGCAAATTAGGATCTAATGGTAAAGCTCTTCATGATTTGAAGTAGATCAGCCATGATTTCTGACTCAGCAGGAGAAAGTTGAACCCAAGCTCCCCTAAATCTGGAATCGGCACACCCTGGAGCTCTAAAAGGCCAAAAGCATGCTAGTGCAGCTACCATTTTGTCTAACCAGAAGTGATGCTATGTTACTCCTGCTCACCTTTTATGCCTTTTCCAGTGAGTGGAGCATTCTTGATGTTTTCAGTTAGAGGCCCCTCAACAGCATTTTAGAGTGTTGGACAGGCAAATGATTTTTTTTTGAAAGGTGATGCAGGGCTATGGGGATCCAAAGAGCTACTCTGGATCTAGCAAAGCATTTCATGCACTTTACAGATCATACTCTCCCACCCTGGCCCTAAATTATATTGCTGAAATGAAGATGGGGAGGGGGTGGGTTGTATATGTGTCAAATGAGCTTAGGAGGAGATTTGTCTGTCTGTGAGATGAGGTAGGGGAATGAGGAGAGACAGAAGTGGGATTTATTGTAGATAAATCTCTCTCTCTCAACAAATTTGGGATCAGAATTCTTTCATTCTAAGTGTTTGTCTTTTGCACCAAGCTTCAGTTGGTGGTCCTGGGGGTCTCAGTGAAATAAAAAGTACTTCAAATCAGCCTGGAGCCTGACCACTGCTGTCACAGAGGACAGTCTCTCAATGCCTTTGAACCATGACAGCTAACTGAAATGTATGCTGTGATGGATGTGTTTCCCCACAGAATAGGAAAGGGCTACTGCCTTTACATTGACTTCCCAGAATCATCTGGCTGGTTATTGTGGTAAACAGGACAATGGATTAAATGGACCTTTTATATCTTTCTCTTTCTCACTCCCAGAGAAGCACTTCTTATGTCTTTATAGTTACTTCATGCAACTGATGAACATGCTTCCTTCTGCAATGAAAGATGCCACACAACCTTCTGTTGTTTTTATTGCAATGAAACAATTAATCTTGACAATGCTAAGGCATGTTTTACTTCTGTTTGCTCTGATCAGTTCTAAGAAATCCAAAATTGAATTCAGCTGCTTGGAAGGTCTGTTCAGTCTGATGCACAATGAGAAGGGTGAGCTAAAAATACTTCATATTCCACATCCACACAGTAGTGGCTGACGTGGTTTCAATGCAGAGATTCCACTCTGGGTTTTAATCTGAACTTTAAAGGAACTGTTGAAGAACTTATTCTCAAACAGGTTCAGTGCCATGGATAGTTCCATTAAGTTTCAGGCTAAAGCCCTGAGTACATTTACCAACCCATTCACATGAAAGACTAGCCACCTTTAAGAATTTGACTAAATTCATTTGCTAATCCTGAACAGAATAGACCCATTGAATCATCTTCTGAATAGTAATTCAACACTTTTATCAATTCTGTTGGAAGTGGGCATCATTTTGTGCCTTACCTTAGGCAGCAGTAAATTGTCTCGGGCTGGCCCAGGCAAGAACAACCCACTTCCTTCCCTTCTAGGAGCTACTATGTTAAAGAAGAGAAACTACAGTACTGGTAAGACTCTATTTTCATTCCTCCACTGGATGGCAGTGTGGGGTCAGAAATCGGCAAGAAAGCCCTTCTGTTAGCCCCATTGCTCTGCCACTGAGGGATTCTGGGAGTTCTAGTCCAAAAAGTAACTTTTCCAAACTTTGTCTTTTATCCTATTTGCCTGTTGGCAGTAAGTGCAGAACTCACTTTTCTGGAGCGGGGGCATACCAGCAAGATATTGATAAGAAACATTCAGGAAGTTGGTAGCATTGCTTAGCCTTTGAAGGCTATGACGGTTCTGGTTGTCGTGAAGCTGGTGAAGACCCACATCCTGAGCCCATTGCCGCACTTCTTTCTGTGAAAAAAACAATTTGTCAGAAATAATTAGAGACTTACACCATTTATCAGAGTTCATCTGTCACCGTAAGTCAGCAAACACCTGTGATTAAATTTCTCCATGGCCCAGCACAGCCATATTCACTGGGGGTGGAGGGCTAAAATTGTGTGAATTGGATTCTAGAAAGTAACTTTCCTAAGATCTGCTGCATCTCTAGATGATGAGACACATGGCTAGATCTGTCTGTAGCAATTTCTTGGATGTCTACTAGGTCTTTTCCAAAAGTTAAACTAGGACATGGTTTGCTGAGGTGTTTCTATAATCAGAAGGGCAAATTTTCTTCTCTCTGAATTTTAAGATTTTTTTAAGTCATAAAGTTACAGTGCAAAAGAGCTGTTTCACAGGTTGCAATATATCGCAATGTAACTTGAAAAAAATTAAGAAACAATAAGGAAAAGGGAAGGGAAAAATTCCTACCCTAGGATGAGAATAAAATATTGCAACTGTTTCTGACAAATGCAAGAAAATAGTCTGGGACAACTGAAATGTTGGATATTTAACCCCTCCCCCCACAAAGAACTACAGCAACAAACCCCACTACTTTCTGATAACTTGTCTAGATTGAAGCATCCCTGAGTTTCCAGGACCTCAATGGAATAACACTAAGAAAATTTTAATTCCCTGATAGCATGAAAAGTGAATTCTTCAGCACCCGCTGGATATTAAACAGACGTTCTTTTTTTGCATCTTTTACTGCCAGCTATTTGGGATGGGAAGATTAAAATTGCTGCCCAATAATAGCTAAAGCAAAATTCTGGATTTTGCTGCTACTATTGTGCTCTTGCTGGAGAGATCCTTTTGAAGTTGATGGAAACAGCATCTGCTACTAGCATCAACCACTTCCTTGACTCCTACTCAGGCAGACTCCATTTGGACTTGGATTGCTCTCCACTCTATTCACTTCACGCCATTCTGCTTGGCGCCTGCTTGCTTAGACTTTGGATTGTTTGTAACATGTCTCTAGAACCTTTCTACCCCAAACAGGGCAATTAATTTCAACTGACAGGTCTTGCTTCTCCACAGAAGAGATGGTATTGCAGAGAGGGTTGAAAATGTCTAAAGCAGAAGTGGAAGAAACAGAAACTTTCGATCTTTCAGTGAAATCCACTAAGGAAACTCAAGACACATCTCAAGATGCCCAAAAGACAGTTGTTTATTCATAAAGTAATTTTTCTTAGGGAAATAAGCCTCGTGCATTTCAGCCTGTGTATACTCTTATAGCCTTCTTTAGAGACTATTAGAAAAAAAAAGTTCAGAAACTGAGGAACTCTCAACTATCGACTGGAGAAAAGATGTCTGTACTAATAGAACAACAATAAATAGGGCAGTTATATGAGAACTCAAGAAAACTCTTTAAGACTGAAAAGTTTTAGCTTCAATTAGTCAGGATTCATAAGAGGTTGCTAGAATTAAGCCTGCATGGAGAAAGTCAATACTCACTAGATGATTCAATGAGAAGAAAGATTGGAGGGGGTAAAGGAATGGAGAGGGGATTTATAAAATTTTACTGGTAAACCAATTTAAACTGGAAGAGGTTTTATTAGAATTACACGAAAGAAATATTTAAGTAGTAAACAAATTCAAGAGTGGTAAAATGAAGTCATCAAGATTAAAAATACTAAAATAAGGGAACAACAGTTAAAAATTAATCAGAAGACAGTATAGAACACCACAGCAGTTATCATATGTAATAAAAAAAAACACCTTCTAATTGTTGGCATGGATATGGAAGTGGAATCGCAGGCATACATATACATATGTGGTGGGAGTGTTGTAATTTTGGCAGGAAATAATTAATGAAATAAATGAAATAATAGGGGAAAAGCTTGAATTAAAATAAGGAAAAATGTATGCCTCTAAATGTCAAGAATTTGGCATGAACAGAGATGAGGAATATTTACTGAAACAAATGTTGAGTGCAGCACAGATTGTTTTTGCCCATTGGAAAGACAAATGAAAATGGAAGGTGGATAGATGCCAATATTATATTTCAGAACATATAATGTTTGATTTTATATTAGAAAGAAGAATGGGGTATAACGGATCAGTCAAAAGAAGGTGACTGGCTAAGGAAGTGGAACAAACTAATAGAAGCAACAAAAGAAAGGAAAGGGTACAAAATTATAAAAGATACAATTCATACAATTCTCCATGTAAAAGGCAAGGGTTTTTAAATAAAAATTGACTTTGTTCCCTGGGGGCTAGGGTGGGAGGGAAGGGTTAAAGCAGTAATTTATTTATTGAAAAATTAATTTGTCTGTTGTGGGTGGAACACTGGTGGTTTTGTATTAATTGCTGGAATATTTTTTTTCTCATATGTATATCAGTGTTAATCACTCCAAAATGAAATGAAAATGTTAAAAAAAACTAATAAAACATTCTTCTGAGCAACTTGAAATATATCTCAATTTTTTTTCCTGTGAGTTAAAGTGTGTGTGTGTGTGAGTGAACCTTTATGACAACTTCATGAATTTCATATGGGTTTCTTAGGCAAGAAATATTCAAGAGGTGGTTTGCCAGTTTCCTCCTTTGGAATATAACCTATAGCACTTGGTATTAATTGATCATTCTATAAAGATTTTTTTTCTTTTGAAGACCACTCTCTTTCAAGCCTTCATATTGGCAGTGAATGCGGTTAGAGTCAAAAGTAGGAGAGAGGAGTAGGTCTCAACCTCTCCTTTTCTTCTCTCCTTCCTCTTCATCTCTCTTTGACAATCTTTTTTTTTCTCCCATCCAATGAACTACTGGTCAATCATTTTCACCAGTGGTCTGTATCAACTGTTTTGAGAAGCTGTTTGAAACTGGGCTCAGGGCTGAATGAATGTTACCTAAAGATTATGTGAGTCCATTGGTGGTGACTGATGCACATTAGGACTTAGTGGGGCAGGGGATGAGGTAAAATCAATCAGTTGAATTTATGACTTAGAACAACTAAGAAAATGGAGGGGAGGAGGAATGAGCAGCTCAAACTGTTGAAAGATGTTGACTAAAAAGAATCTTGGAATGGGAAACTGCAGTTACCAAAACGTGCTATGAGAAACTCGCCTCATTTCACCACACTGTAATGTTTCAGGAGGAAGGAGGAAAAACATTATATTGTCCAGAGCAAATATCCCTGCTATATAGTAATAAAATATCAGGTTCAAAGTTGACAGCCATCTCTAAATTTGAGCCCTCTACAGCAGTGATTCTCACTCTGTGCCCCACCCCTGATATTTTGGACTGTAGTGCTCAGAAACCCCAGCCAGAATGTCAGTGTTCATGGGGTGGAAGTCTCAGACACCTAGAAGGTTAAAAAAAACACTGCTGTAGAGATACAGAACTATAAAGAGGAAGGTCTGAATGGGCTAGGAAAGAAGAATGGTGTCCCTTTTCCCTCTTGCTTTCCAGAAGCTTCACTGAAGACATTTAAACAGCACTGCAAAGCTCTGGTTCTAGGAACCACATGGCCCTAAACAGGAGTACTTTTCTTAGGATTGGAGATGCATGGCCACATTTTGTTGTAGAGCCCCAGCAGCACAACCAAACAGGGGACAGTATCTCCATACTGAGGAATAAACACCATCTGTGTATCTATACTGGATGTCTTTTTCACTCCTTCATCTTTTTCTCAAAGCCTCTCCAGCCAATGATGCTTCAATATTTAGCTCAATCAACACTTCTAAGCAAAGCAACCCCATCTGCACTTCTCAAACTAATATGCATGTAGAGCCACAGTTCCACCAATGGCACTATATTTCAAAGAAGTGGAATGGCATGGTCTTGTGAGGAAAGAGGCTACGCTGATGGTAGCAGTGCTGCTGGTAGGGTCCCCATGTTCAATAGGCATTTGCTGAGAACCCAGACTAAATGTACCAAACAGCTACTGGGCAGCAGCAGTAGTGGGGTACGTGTGACCCTGGTGGCAGATCTTTCAGAGACAATGATAACATTTGTTAGTACTGTGCAGAAGAAGGCATGGTAAATTTGAACATCTTTTACCAGAAGATTAAACTCCCAGTGCAGAGAGGTGAAAGGAAAGTCTGAAGTTGCACAACACATAGGAACATGGAATGTGAGAAGCATGTATCGGGGAAGCTAGACATAGTAAAACAAGAAATGGAGCATACAAATATTGAAATACTTGGGGTGAATGAACTAAAGGGGACAGGAATCTGACCTTTGAGTCAGATAATTTCAGCATTTTACTCTGGAAATGAAAATCTAAAAAGAAATGTAGTGTCATTAATAGTGAGGAGAGATGTAAAAACAGTCAAAGGATATAATGCACTGTCTGATGGAACAATATCAGTAAGACTTCAGGAAAAACCTATCAATATAACAATAATCCAAATTTATGCTCCAACTACAGAGGCAGGAGAAGAAGAAACTCAAAGATTCTGCACTGGAGTTCAGGAGGAAATTAATCACACACCAAAAGAAGACTTGTTGTTAATCATAGGTAATTGGAATGCAAAAGTACAAAACAGAGCAGAACTGTAGAAAAATTTGGCCTAGCATCAAGAAATGAAGCAGAAGAGCCACTGACTGTATTCTGTGAGGCCAACAGTCTGTTCATTAGAAACACATTGTTCAAGCAACCAAAGAGCTGACAGTATACATGGACATCTCCTGACGGTCAACATAGAAGTCAAGTACACTGCATAACTGGAAGCAGAAGACAGAGAAGCTACATTCTCTCTCCAAAAACAAGACCAGCAGCTGACTGTGGAGCAGACCATGAACTGCTAATACCAAAAATTAGAGTAAAGCTAAAAAAGAACACTAAACCAACCACTGTGCCAAAATACAACCTGAACAACATCCCCGTAGAATTTAAAGATAATATAATGTAAAAAAAAAAAAGGTTTACACTATTAAGCCTAATGAACTGAGAACCAGAAGAACTCTGGACAGAAGCCAGGGACATTGTCAGGGAAGAATGCAAAAAGACACTATCTGCAGCCAAAAAGAAAGAGAAACCTCAATAGACGACAGATTAAACTCTTCAAGCAGTAAAGGACAGATGAGAAGCAAAGGTAAAAAGTGACAGAAACAGAGTCAGAACAAGTTCATCAACTTGTGCATAGGAACAAGGAGAACTACTATAATACAAAATGCAGAGAAATAGAAGAGGACAACAAAAAAGGAATTAAAAAGAGACCTCTTCAGCAAGATCCAAGAAATCAACAGGAAATTTAAACCAAGAACCTATCACATGACCAAGTACAAATAAAAAGATGATTGAAACAACACATGGGAAAACTATATAAAAGAGATTAAAGGCTGACAAGATTCATTCAAGGAAGAACCATTTGAAAATGAACCTATAGTTTTGGAAAGTGAGGTTGAACCTGCACTCATAGCACTTGGGAGAAATAAATCACCAGGAACAGATGGAATACCAACAGAACTGCTTCAAGTTACAGAGACAGAATCTACATGGAAAACAAAACAATGGCTCATAGATTGGAAATGCTCAATATATATTTCAATCCCAGAAAGGGGACACTAGGGATTTTAATAAACCCAAGACCATTGCATTAATTTCCCATGCAAGCAAAGTGATGCTCAAAATTCTACAACAAAGATTTTACCATATATGAAGCAAGAAATGCCAGATCTCCAAGCTGGATTCAGGGAAGGAAGAGGCACTAGGGATCATATTGTAAACACACATTGGATAATGGGGCACATCAAGGAATTTCAGAAGAAAATCAGCCTGTGTTTTATTGATTACAGCAAAATATAATTGTGTAGATCATAAAAAACTATGGGTCATTCTTAAAGAAACAGACGTGCCACAACCTTTGATTGTCCTGATGCATAACCTGTATTCAGAACAAGGGGATACCATAAGGACAGAATAAACATAATGATTTCTAGTTGGACAAGGAGGTCAGGCAAGGCTGCATTTTATCACTTTATCTGTTTAACTTGTATTCTAATCATATCATATGTAAAGGAGGATTAAAATCAGAGGAAGGAGGTGTGAAAACTGGAGGAAGGAAAATCAATGATTTAAGATATGCAGATGACACCATACCACTAGCAAAGACTTGGAAAATTACTGAAGAAAATCGAGGATGAAAGTGCAAGGGGAAGTTCATGGCTGAACATTAAGAAAACAAAAATAGCTACCACAGATGATTTACATAACTTTAAAGTGAATGATAAAAACAGTAATAGGATTGAATTATGTAAGAACAACAAGGTAAGTGTAGACAGGTCTGCTGGATATTTGCTTTCTCTTTTACATCCAGAACAAAACACACATGCTATGCTTACCATTGCAGAATCCTCTTGGGGCCAGGAAGTCAGGTTTATGATGAGTAGGAACACCATCAGGGAAATGCCTACTGTAAGTGACCACCTCAGAAAGCACCGCATGGCAATCGTTAGCTTGGGAAAGAATTTTCCTTGCAAGTGAGTCCACAGCAATTCTCGATTCCACCTGATAGCTGCTTAACAAAAAAGAGCAAGATATGAAATGCCTTCTCTGAAAGCTCTTGTGCATAGGGGTAAAGCAGGCATGCAAACTGTAATGCTCAGCATTCCTTTCCACTGGTTATGCTGGCTAAGGCTGCTGGGAACTGCAATTCAACAGCATACAAAGGATCACATAATTCCCACTCTTTCAGTAAAGTTTCTGCCTGTATGCTGATTTTTGTTCATGCGTCAAGAAATCTTGCAATTCTCAGATGCTTACATATAAAAATTAGGCTGTAAGCCTGAGGGCAGAGAACTAGGTTTTTTTGGTTGGTCACTTACTTTTAAAGTGCCATGCACAGTGCTGATGCTATATAAATAACTTAACAATGAAGATAACATTGCCTTATCTTAACACACATGAGTGTAAAATTATTTTTATAGGTATTATAAAAAGAACTAAGTAAAAGAGATAATTAGGAAAGTATTTCTCAAGAGATAAAAAGAGATATATAACTACAGTATTTATTTAATGGACTCATAAAACACCCAGGGCTTGACTGGCTGTGAAGTTCATATTTCAATTTCTAGATTTTCCATCACATGTTTTCCAAATATTCATGTTTGTGTCATATTACAAACTAAAATGAAGAAAACAACAATATACACAGAAGCAAGTGTCTATAATACAATGCCTAAAATCTAACAGAAAATCTAACAGAAAATTAAAACTGGCTCAGCCTCATATCTATGTTAAATTAAGTAGTATATTCAGAGGAGAATAAAGCTGAAAAGACGCAGGAAACAGAAGGCTGTGCTGGTTATAAAATAAAATCTTGGGTCACAAAAACTTCAGTTGTCTAATATTCTACATTTTAACTCTGCATAATTTATTCCACTATGACTAATGAAACTTTAATCCAAGGTTGGCCAAAAGGTACATCTCATGGGTCACGTGAGGCCCTGTCCATTTTTGCGGTTCTTTCATTTTTCCATTTATTTATTTGGTTTTTGAAAAAGGAGAATTACAATTCATCCAGGGATGCATATTCTCCTTCAAAGTAAGAAGTTCAGCTTTTCTTTAGTGAAAAACTGTGTATCAAAGTGTTGTTTTAAAAACATGAAACAAACTTCTAGTCATTCTCTAGTTATGTAAAGTTCTCTACTCTAATCCCTGTTTATTGGAAGTTACAGAATTTTAGAGCTATGGTGGACACTGAAGGTCATATAATCTAACACCCACTCAGTGGAGGAATCAACAGCATCCTTAACAGATGGCAGCACAGTCTGTACTTCAGGGACAGGCAACTATGGCAGACACAGAACTAAATTTTCATCTCAGTGGTTCTGCTCTGGGCTGCAGTGCTCTCAAAACAGGTGAAAAATGGACATGAATCTGGAACTAATTTTGATTCTGAGACTTTTCAGTTCTTTTTGGAGGCGAGGGGCCTGGGGGAGTGTTATAAGGCAAGTCGCTACTCTTGGGCAGATCTTGAAGTAGTGCTTAGGTATTTCTCTTTTAGTTAAGGGCAATTTTTGCTAAAGGGGGCTTTGGAGGGTCCAATTAAACCCTGTGGTGCAAGAAAGTGACTGGGACTACACACAGTCATTGGGTTGCACTCCACCTCCTAAAAGAGACTTTTCTATTACTAACATTTCTTACAGACTGGAATGTTTCTCTTATAAAAGAAACTGAATTTCTTTATGGAAGCTTCCGTATGAAACATGTTTCTCTACAGAAAGCAGCTGAACTCCACTTCTTTACTAATTAGTGGTGGTTCTTGTCCTGCCCTATGCAGCAAAAGAGAACAAATCTGCTTCATTTTCTGAATAACAATCCTTTAGGTATTTTGAAGACGGCTATCATCTCTCCACGAGCACTGCTTAGCACATAAAAGATTTGAGGCCCAGGATCCTCTGCATAAAATTTGCATATACTAATTCATGTCTACCTATGCAAACTGAACAATCATTAGTAGGATTCATTTAAACATCACACAAAGTAAACCCAGTGAGTTAATTTGCCATCAAATTATCACAAATTTAAAAAAAAGAAAAAAAGAAATTACCATATATACTTATGTATAAGTCAACTTCAGGTATAAGTCAAGGGCAGGTGTGGGGGCCAAAATTATGGATCATGATATGACCCATGGCTAAATCAAGGGTCACTCTGCAAAGAGGGGAAAGTGCTGGGGTCACCTCAGGGAGCCACCATTTTCCTGTTCTGGTATTCAGAAAGGCCTTTTGCCACTCTGCTCAGAGAAGGGGATGGTCCCTTCCCTTCCCTCCTTCTTTATGATAAAAGTTAATTTACAATAGTAACGCATATCCAAAAAAGGAACCATCCCTTTCTCTGAGTAGAGCAGCAAAAAGCAATAGCTCAATCCATCCTGGGAGAACCTAAAAGAAGCACTGACTCTACCCTCTTCTTGCTCCTTTGAGGGGAAGTGCAAAAGACTGCTGCTACCACCATTTTTCCATCCCAGAACACAAAAAGGTCAGAAGCAGTAGAGAAAGTAGGGGGAATGGTGCTTTTTTTTACATTCTCCCAGGACAGACTGTTGTAAGCTCTTACCTTTTACCACTCTACTCTGAGAAGGGGTGGTTCTTTTTTCTTTTTTTTTTTTTGATAAGAGTTAAAATACAGTACATATATTGACCCATGGCTAAGTTGACCCAGCTGTTTTGGATCAATTTTTTGACTAAAATTTTTAGACTTATACATGATTATATATAGTAATTTGTACTCTATCCCAGTCCTCCTAAATCACTAGTAGCTCTTCATTAAAATTAATGTGCAACAATGCAGTTTTAAAAAATGCAAGAAGTGGTTGATAGTTCTCACCACAGCTATTTTGAGGTACTTATACAAACACTCTAAAAAAGGAGAGGGCAAGCTGTACCAAAATGGAGTTTCTTTCTTTCTTTCTTTCTTTCTTTCTTTCTTTCTTTCTTTCTTTTTCTTTCTTTCCTCCCTCCCTCCCTCCCTTCCTTTACAGCAGGATTAGAGAGGACTGCAGCATGTAGGAAGAATGTCAGCCCATTCCTCTCCAGCTGCAGATTGCCTTGTAGATGAAATTATATTGAAGAAAATACTTCAATTGGCAACAATGGGTACCTAGGGTCCTGGATAATAGATACAGAGTCCTATAAAATAGACCTGTAAGACAGGTCTAGCAACATGCTAGAGGTCTTCTCTTATTCTTCTTTTCTCCAGGGTAAACATGCCCAATTCTTTCAACCGCTCCTCTTACTGTCCTCCTTTCTCCAAGTTTCTGAGGTTTCATTAACAATTAGTTACATGACATCAGACCTATCTTTATAACTTGAATGTTATGTCCAGCATTAAATACTTTACCCGTGCAGAATATGGTGCCCAGAGAAAATATATTTTGTGTATGAGTTACAAATTTACTAGACAGATATAGCCATCAAATAAAATATCTGCCTCAGGGAAATGACAATCTGTACAAATGGAGGATCAATTCACTTTAAATATTGCTACTGTATCTGGGGCTAGCTACACTAAAGTGCTTCATAGACCTAGCATTTCCCTTTAATGGCATCATTCCCCATTAAGACTGCCAATTTCAATTCACCCAACAATTTAGAACTTAAATCATCATCTGCATCCTCAATATGAATTATTTAGCCACTGGAACCAGGGCTGATATTGACTGCTTAATGCTGCAGAGAACTGAAAGCTCTTGGTTTTACCTAAAAGAGGGTGGGGTTGGGGGTGGGGGGAAGGACATTTATTTGGAATTTTTGAATATGGATACTCATGGCCTTGGAGCTTGTTTTTCAACTGTATCTTATCATAAAAATTCATTTATGAACATACAATTTATGAAGTACTGATGGAAAAGATGCAGCAAACAGGCTCACATATTCACTGTTGGTGGACATGTCCAAAGATACTGTTTAAGCATACTTGCACATACTGTACTAAGAAAATTGCATGACATATATCACCTTTGATGACTGATCATATGATAACATTCTTGGGTGTTATAAACAAGGAAGAAGTATTATGAATTAGGAGGAAACTGCCTGCCTGTCCTTGAACAACATCACATCTTCAGAGTGAAACAATAAATGAAAATCTGCCTACTATCCAAGGATGTTATGATAAACCAAGTGAAATGTCAACTATGGATAAAATTTTGCATCAGTTAAGACCTATTGTTAAGTTGATGTTTAATTATGATGCCACACAATTCTAAGGATAATCAACTCAAGAACATGCAGATTGTCTTCAGCGGCACACTCTGATTATATTGTATATACATTTTTACTTAATTTTTATATAGATGCACTTAAGCAAACCTTTGTATACCTTTTTACTATTTGCCCAGAAAAAGGCTTCAGGGAATGCAAAGCCACTGGAGAGAGCTTCTGGACCTTTCTGCTTTGTGCAGAACTTAACTGGCTACAACAACAATAAAGTGTCATGTAAATTATGCTAAACTGCTGGTTAAAATTATGCTTAATGACCATACATGTGTTAAATGTGCCACACTGGGACTTTTTCTCCAGGGCAATTGGAAGAAATGTGTGGCTAGAAAAAAAAGCGCAGTTGGAAACAGTGACAGGTATGCAGTATGAAAATGTGGGGAAGGGAGTGGTGGTGGGATTGCAGTGGAAATTTATCATTGCATGAGCATGCAGAAACCCTTGCAGAAGTTCTATAAACATGCATGGATTATTCTGAACCTAGAAAAAATTAGTGCTACCAACTAAGAAGTACGAATTATAGCAGCACACATTTGATAAGAAATAGATAAATAATTAAAATAAAATTAATAAATGAGACGTAGTAGTACAGTAGATAAAAACTATTGACTCCTGTGGAAGAATCGACACTGTATTGTGTGTAAGCAGTGAGCACAACATGCTTTGTGTTTCAATTCTGTTTTAATCTGATTGGGCATTCGTGTACTTGGAAAATCTGCTTAATTCCCCCCCCTTTTTTTAAATATCAAGGAAAAAAATTCTAAAACAAGGAATTTATTTATTTATTTATTCATTTATTTGGCTTCTCCATTATATAACCCAGTTTGGGCAAGAGAAAAATATGAGCCCAAGACTGTACCCCTCTTCTCATTCTATATACAAATGTTAGCCAGATTGGTAGTAGAATCATGCTTCTAGACTGGCATTAGGACAGCATCTTCTGCTCCAGGGTTGAAGGATATGGTCTTCTAGATTCTGTTGAACTATGGTTCCTGTTAGCCCTTGCCAGCACAGAAAATGCTGAGTAAGAGTGGTAGTCCAACAACAGTGAATGAGAGAAACAAGTTGTCCACGTCTGCTTTGCTGCCTCAGAGAATATCTGGCTAGCTTAGTGGGGAGGTCTGCTCTCCAATGCATTGCCACCACACACTGCTCATTCTGACTGGCACCTACTCACTCAAACATTGAAATGCAGCAGTACTAGCATGCTTGGCAGAACAAACACTGCAAGAGTTCCTAGAACATGCGGCCTAGACAGTGTAATTCTCTGCCTCCTTGCTCGGTCAGGGGCTGCTCCTGACAGCAGTCTCTGTGATGTGATGGAAGCAAGCAATTAGGCAGGAAAGCCAGTTAATCAAAGTGAGCAAAAAACTAGCATTGCTGATGCCACAGTCTAGGCTCTCTTTTACTAAATGGTGGCCTAAGAAGGAACTGTACTACAGCAGCTCCTACACGGATAGAGTTACAAGTAACATAAGAAGTAAGGCTTGAGTGGCTAAATACATTACAATACTCCTCAATATCTTCCAAAACCCAGACACAATTTTAAAAAAATCAGTGATCAATCCCTGTAGTGGATTGCTTGGCTTGTGAGGACTGTACTCTAGACAATTACTAATTAAATCTCCCTATTTCCCTAGATCTTCTGTCAAAGTAACATATAAAATATATATATTACTGGACTGTCCCATTTCATCAGAATTAAGCCTTAAGAACCATCAAAACAGCAAATTCTTTGGTAGACTTGAACCAGGACACTGAGCCTCATTATTTTCTATCATATCTTTTATGTACCAACAGTTTTCAATACTGAAAATTTATTTCCTTTTGTATTATCTGTAGATACACAGAAACCTGCCCAAATCTGTACCTGTCAACTTGTCAAGTTCAAACAAGGAAACTTGAAGAGATTTCTCTAAGACATTCCAGTCTTTCTGTCTCCTTGGTGTGACAAATACTGAACAAACATCAAACAAGTTATCTTAGCTTGGTGCACACCTTCAGATCACTTTCTTATATCATATATAACATAAAACACACACTATTACAGGATTAACCAAATGACCTAAGGTGGTATTTAGAAATCAGCTGATCATATTCCATTAAATGCCTGGGAGCAGAGATATAACTTAACCTAGTGCTGAGAAACTAAAAATATTGGGGGCTGACAGATATTACTGGGCAGAACTTTCTTTACAGCTGCCGCAAGCAAGGCTAGATTAAGGTGATTTGGGTCCCAAAGGAGTTCCAAAAAGAGATTCCCTTTTGTGTGTGTGCATGAGCTATTTTAGCAACAGTGGCACTGAAATTAAATAAAATAATGTGCAATAAATACAGTAAAAATATTAATTACAGTAGTATATGCAATCATCCTCATAGCGCAGAGCTACAGAGGGAAAAGTCATCTTTGGTACTTTAAAGCATCCTGCAAAGCATCCCTCTCTTTGTTTACTCAGAAGCAATAGAAGCAGTACAGAGCACAAATTTAGCTTCCACACAACAATTTGGATGTAAGAACTAGCTGATTACTTTGGGGGAAGCATGTAAAACATGTAAAACCCACTCTTTGACATATCCACAACCACAGCTTACACAATATACATCCGTCTATTCACCCAGATATATGCACATAATGCCACATGGGTGTTTCACAGCCACACCCATGTTTCACAGACATCCCACCACTGAACTGGGAAACATTACTTTTCTATGCAACCCCATCCAAACAGGCTGAATACAACTCATCAGCTCAGAAGAACCACTCATTAGTAGCATCTTGCTGGCGTGAGCTTCAGTTGCCTCGATGAAGATGAAAATGAGACAGAGTTGTGTTTCATTAGCATACTGACGACAAGCCATTTCAAAGTGTTGGAGAACCACGCACAGCAGTATGTGTTAAGCAGCACAGAGGTGGGACCAAAAGCCTGTGGAACCCCAGAGTCTACGTGGTTGGCCAAAATCCAATGAACACTACCTTCTGGAGCAGACCATCTGAGCAGGAGTTGAGCCACTACAATGCAGTACTCTGCTCACAACTCAGACACAATTGTTTGAAAAGGATTCCACAACTGATGGCATTAAGGAAACCTCAAAGAGGTCAAGCAGAGCCAACATCTGTACATAAACTCTATTTCTCTTATTTGACAGAGGCCATCATGCAGAGATAGTTTCTGTGCCAGAATCAAGCCTGAACTGTGCTTGAAATGGGTCCTGCAAACAGGTAAGGCAGATGAACATGTACAACCAAGTAAGTTCCACTGAATTCCTGAGTAGACATGTTCTAGTTAATTAAGATATTAGTATATGCTAAGGATAAAAGCAAGGCTCTTTAGTCCAATTTCACTTACATTTTTAAAATTTGAACCAGCATGCAACTGAGGGGAAAACTTCTTTATATTTCATGAGCTGCAACATTAAGGAACCATTTCAGATTAGTAGCTCAGTTCTGGCAAAACTTTTGAATGTCTGAAAAAACTGGTGAAGGTTAGCTGAAAGTGAACAGAATTAAGTAGGTAAAGATGAAAAGAAAGCAGGTGAATATTAGCTCCACTATCTACATCAGAGGAGAGAAGCATGTGAGCCTCCAGATGCTGCACAACTGCAACTCCCAGTATGCCTCACCATGGCTATTCTGCCTAGAACTGCTGGGACTTATAACCCAACAATATGTAAAGCACCATATGATTCTCAATTTGGATCTACATTCTATCTCTTGGAACATGTGGTGCTAGAAAGCAGTAAGACTGCAACCCTGTTGTCACTTATCTGGGAGTAAAACTTACTGAACTCAGCACAACTTGTGTGTGTATATATGCACCTTCAAGTCGACTGCTGACTTATGGAGACCTCATTAATTTCATAGGGTTTTCTTAGGCAAAGAATATTCAGCGGTGGTTTTGCCAGTACCGTCTTCTGAAATACAGTCTACAGCTCCTAATAGCTGTCTCGCATCCAAGTACTAACTAGGGCAGACCCTACTAAGCTTCCAAAGCTTGGCTTCAGAAGGGAGCTGATGCCTTTAGGGTACTACATCAGTGTAAACTTGCATGGGATTGGAATGCACCTTGATCAAAAGGACTATTCTGACTCTGTGTGGGGAACAGATGTCCCAATGACCTTGAGAATAGAAACCTCCCACTGAAGCTTCCCAGCCTAAAAGAGAACACAGCCACAACCTTTAAAAAGAGAAAACTCTGAATTCTTGGTCTATGAATCAGGCTTAAATGCCTCCAGGGATTCCACACTACACCATTATAGTGCTATTGTTCCACTTTCAACATCCTGTGGAATTCTGGGGTTTGTAGTTTACTGAGGCCAAAGAGCTCCCTGGCTGAGAATTCTAACGGCCCCTCCCGAAACTGCAAACCCCAGGATTCCAGAGGATGTTGAAAGTGGAATCATCGCGCTATAACAGGCTAGTGCGGAAATGGCCTTGGTAACCCACTGGAGCACCCAGGAAGCCGCTGCACTGAGAAGTACCAGGTATCGCTAAGAAGAATGGCAATGGGGAGGGGAGGGAGCGAGGGAGGCAGCGAGACGAAAAGTCTGCCACGAAAGGAACTGGATGCCACGGTTATTTATAAACAGCAGACACATTCCAGAGTGAAATATTCCTTCTTCATGACTGGAGACATCTGAGAAATTCACGTGGGACTTTTCCTGACCATTTTTTGTTTCAAGGAAGGCAGCCGCTCCTTCAAGAAGCCGACACCTTCGAGAAACGCCAGACCAAAGCATGCGAAGTCGTCCTGATGGCTGGTGATAACAACCGTCTCGTATTCGAGTTCAAGAGAGCTTTTTAATCACGGGCCTTCGGGAAAATCCCACACGTGTTTTGTTGTGGAAACGTCTCCCAGACCTTTTCTCGCACCAGACTGTTACAGCGCTATGATTCCACTTTCAACCTCCTATGGAATCCTGAGGTTTGCAGTTTAGGGAGTAGCCAGCCAGCCCCTCTTTAAACTGCAAACCCCAGGATTCCATAGGATATTGAAAGTGGAATAATAGCACTATAACAGTGTAGTGTGGAAATGGCTGGAGTATCTAAACCACTGAAGCCTCTTTGCCTTCGGCTGCGTAATGGAAAACCCACCACGGGCCATTTCCGCACTAGCCTGTTATAGCGCGATGATTCCACTTCCAACCTCCTATGGAATCCTGGGGTTTGCAGTTTAGGGAGTCGCCAGCCAGCCCCTCTTTAAACTGCAAACCCCAGGATTCCATAGGAGGTTGAAAGTGGAACAATAGCGGTATAACAGTCTAGTGCGGAAATGGCCCGAAGTTTCGGCTCGACGAAGAAAGCGCATTCGTTCCACTTCGGAAGGCGCCAGGAATTTAGAGATCACCCTCGCCTCCAACTCATTCGGCGCTCGGACGCTCGGGACTTCTCCTTCGCCCGGCTCCAAAGAAGAGGTCAACTTTTAAAGCCTCCCAGATACCTTAGTTTAACGGGGACCACGGCGGCGACGGCGACCACGACATCCTAGCCGACGGGGGACGAGGCGCTGTGTAAGCCGAGTCCGGCACCCGAGGCGCAGCCGCCTCTTCCAGGAGCCACATGGCGCATCCCGACTTCGGGCGTCCGCGTCGTCCGCCGGGCGTTAGACGGGAAGGCGGCGGCGGCGGGAGCTTCCGAGATTTCAGCCGCCGCCTCTCCTCCCCGGACGGCCTTTCGCTGTAGCCTTCCGGAGATACAATGAAGGGGACGGGCGGCCGGTGAGGGGAGTGGCAACAATTTGCCTCAGAGGAGCCACCCGCGCGGCTTCCCGGCGCTCCTCCTCCTCCATTATTGACGGAGTCAGCAAATGAGCCCCCGGGACGGGATGGGCGCCGCCCCTTGCGCGCCGCAGAGCCCCTCCTCGGCGGAAGCCTTGGCCGGGGGTTCTGTGAGAAGTGTTTTCCCGTTGGGCCGGAAAGACGGAGCGCCGGTCTTGGCAGCAACGACGCTGGAGAAAAAGAAAGCCGCCCTCACGCTAAAACGCTCCTGGCCGGAGCCAGAGGAGAACAGGCGGCGGCCGAGGGCCGGCGGAGAGGAGGCGCGCCGGCCGGCCGGCCGCTCGCTCGCCCGCCCTCGCCATTCACGCCTCACACACTTTGCTTTGGAGGCGCCTCGCTGGCTCTTCCTTCTGCCCCTGTGAGCTTCCCTGCACCGACCTCGGCACGGGGTTCGTTAAGTCTCCCCCTCCCCGCCGGCGCTTTCCCTTCTCCGGCCTGCCGCTGACCCTTTTCAGGGCTCACCGGCTCTGGACTTGCCTTTCCCTCTTCTCCGCCACCCCAACTCTCTTCGCTCTCACACTTCGAGGCCCTCCCGTTGCCCACAGTTGGTCTGCAGGAATTCACATCAAACTGCGTTCCCGTCCTCCCCCCTTCTCTGGCCATTTCCGCACTAGCCTGTTATAGCGCTCTTATTCCACTTTCAACCTCCTATGGAATCCCGGGGTTTGCAGTTTAGGGGGGACTGGCTGGCCTGTCCCTAAACTGCAAACCCCAGGATTCCATAGGAGATTGGAAGTGGAATAAGAGCGCTATAACAGGCTAGTGCGTGTTCTTCTCATTTCTTCTCATTTCCATCCTCGGCCATTTCGGCACTAGCCTGTTATAGCGCCCTTATTCCACTTCCAATCTCCCATGGAATCCCGGGGTTTGCAGTTTAGGGGGGACTGGCTGGCCTGTCCCTAAACTGCAAACCCCAGGATTCCATAGGAGATTGGAAGTGGAATAAGAGCGCTATAACAGGCTAGTGCGTGTTCTTCTCATTTCTTCTCATTTCCATCCTCGGCCATTTCGGCACTAGCCTGTTATAGCGCCCTTATTCCACTAGACTGTTATAGCGCTCTTATTCCACTTTCAACATCCTATGGAATCCCGGGGTTTGCCGTTTGGGAGGTGCCTTAGAATTCTCAGCCAGAGAGCTCTTTGGCCTGTGGAATTCTGGGGTTTGCCATTTAGGGAAGGGTCCGAGGCTTCCAGGATTCTATAGGATGTTGAAAGCGGAATAACAGCACTATGACAGTCTAGTGCGGAAATGGCCCTTGTGCCACAGGGGTGGCCTGAGCGTTCTTTCGCTATCCCCCGACTGTCACACCCATCCATCAGGCTTCACTTTTTTTCCCCACCATCAACAAAAATTTTCCCACCAGCTTCAACATGAAATTGTCCATGCATGAAAGTTTGCTGTAGTGTGGCCGTTTGAATCTGTGCCTATTTGTGAGCAAGAGTGTGGGCACTTTCACACTACAGAACTGTGACAATATGAGACCGTGGGAACTTCCACACTACAGCGTTATAGCAATATGATTCCACTTCAGCAGCCACCACAACATTCTGTGGCGTCCAGGGGTTTATCCTTCAGTGAAGCCCTAGAGCTCTGCCACCAAAGATTTTAAAGACCCCTCTTGAGACTGCAAATCTCAGAATTCTGCAGGATGTTGCCACTATGGTTAAAGTGGAATTATGGTGCTATAATCGTCTAATGTGAAAGGGTCCTATGAGCAGCTATGCCTGTGTACTCAGAAGAAAATCCCATTGTATCCAAAGGAGTGTTTTCGGAGATAGAAGAGCTCAGGATTGCAGCCTCAGAGAGTGAGTCAAACTTGCAAGGTATACTAAGAGAGAAAGAGAAACGGAGATGATGAGAAGAAAAAATGGGGAGGAAGACTTGCATAATTCTAGATGACTATAAGGTTATTATACGAAGAAGACTAGGAGCATGTCTACAGTTGTAGGAGTATGGTACTATTCTTAACCATTTTGGCTCTGTTCTGTGGAATCCTGGGGCTTGTACTTTAATAAAATAATTAGAATTATCTGTTGGGCAGCTCTAAGGTACATCATTTAACTACTGCACTAGAACTGTCTAGCAAAGAATTCTAAGCACATCGCCAAACTATACATCCTAGGATTTTGTAGGATGGAGAAATCACAGCTAAAGTGGTATTAAACTGCTGTGACTATGTAGTGTAGAATTCACAAGAATTTTCCGTTTATTTGATTTCTAATGGAGAGGAGGCATGATGGAATTATAAAACTGAGGGATAAATTTTGCTCATCCTCTGTTTAGCCCAATTGTTAAAGATGCATAGTAGAATCCTCCTCTTTTGGATCCTGGTGGGTGTGTACAACATGGAGCAAATGAAAGACTGAAAGAAGAGGCAGGTCAGAATGATGTATGTGTCACTTGCCTTTTACTTTGTAAAAGAGAAAGGGCACAAGAATTGCAAAAATGGGAGATGGAGAGAGATTAATTGTTACAGAATGACTTGGTGCATTGTCCCCTCATAGTGCTTCCTCATAGGGATGAGCTGATTAAATGGCATCATGCAAGAAGCACAAAAGATGCCTTGGATTCTCTGAACACAGTTTAAGATGCTGGGGTGCAGTTTCCATTAAAATACAAGGTACAGATAATAAAACAAATCAAAATTCCAAGTCATTAAAAAGAAAGGTTGCTGATTTAAAAGAAAACCCTCAGATGAGTCTGTGGGGCACAGATGGGAATTATACAGCAGTAAAATTATGAAGAAGATCATGTTTACAGTGACCAGTTGAGTGCCCAGCTAGCTGAACAAGGCCTGAAATTTAATAATGTAGTTCTATGACTAGAGCTTGGAAAAAGTTAGTTTTGGAAGCTGCAACTCCCTAAATCATCAGACAGCATGGCCATTGGGGTGTGTGATCTGAAAATTAACTTTTTTTGCCAGGCTCTGCCTATAACAAATGATGATGTTGATTACTAACTCCCACCAGTTACTTATCTGCATAAAACTTTGAAATACAGTTCAATCAGTAAATGGAATAGGGACCTAAGCTTTAGGTGAACCTGCATCCCAGCCTGTGCTTACAATGGTCAGTTACTTACTCCTATTTCCTTACTTTTAGCTATGATTGACATAGGATGCCATACATGACAGTGGCTTGTGCTTATAGAAAGTTTTGGTTTAAGCGGGGCTTAGTACCACTGTGCCGAGTATGCATTTTGTGGATACATTATTTAGGGTGACCCAAAGTCTTCTTCAGAACTGTAGTTTAGTATCAACATGCAACAATATATGTTGTGCAAAAATGACAGTTTGCATAGGGATTTGTTTTTGTTTAACTTGAAGAGGACAGTCTGTTGATCATGGTATTACAATAAAAGTGTATTTCATCTCCAACTTGAACACACACTGCTCTATCCTGAAGATTACCTACTGGTTGATCAGCTTTCTCAGGTAAACATAAATGGGGCTTACCTGTGCCAATATTTGTGGCATAGCAAGTTCTAGAAGTGCCTCCAAGCAAAGCTTTTAACCTGCAATAGCCCTCCTTGCTTCATGGAATTTTACAGGGGATGTAGATAATATTGTCTTTGCCTTCTAATCCTTCTGTGTTACCTCTAATAGAAGAAAGATGGAATAGGTGCACAGTACTTTTTGACCAGTCATCCTGAGTGCCCTCTGTCTGAAACATCCTAGGCGTTACATTACAGCACCTAGCAGAACATTTTCCAGATGTTTCCATGTGTTTTGCCATGGAACCATCACAAAAATTCTTGATTTCTGCTGAGTCACATCCCCTGAGTGAAGAATGTAGCTTTTTCTTCCTGTACTCTGTATAGCTTTCATGTTCTCTGAAGAATATTTCGAAGAAGAGATTTCTCTCTCATATATTTCTTTTATATGTTTTTGTAAGTGAGGTAGTAACAATTCATGTCTCATACAAAAGCAGATAAAAAGTATGGAATGAGAACAGTAGCTAATGGAGCTTAGTCACAACTTCACTGAAATAAACATTAATGAAATAGAAACAGAAAGCAGATGGAGGAACAGAATTTAGAAATGTAATTTACTGTTAGCATCATAGCCAAAGCCTATTTACTTTTTCAGTCTGGTGATTAAACCCATTCTAAAATTTAATTTTGATCCTGGAACAAAATTAGGCTTGTAATTTCTCTTCTAACCAACAAGAAGTTCTTTGTAACTCAAAAGCTTCCATAATCTTTCACCAATAGGAATAACCTTATTTTGTTACTTAACTTCCTTAACAAGCTGTCAAACCTGTCCATGTGTACCAATTTTATAACTCACATGTTTTTAATAATGCCTTTTTGTTATGCACAGAATGAGAGGGTTTTTCTTCCATGTACCATATTTTCCTCTCCTCTGCAAATTGGAAATGATGGGAAAAGGCAGTCAGCATTTTCTTAGGTGGAGTCACAGTGTTGTTGTCAAGTGACAAACAGAAACTCAGCATATATCCCACTTTGTAGCACTGGAAAAGAAGTAGTGTAAACCAAAATGCAGGGTATTTCTTGGTTAAATTTTTATTGCAAAAATAATACCACATCATTCAGGAATGTGTGGGTTGGTGGGTAGGTGTGAGGGAAGATATTCTCATCTTTCCTTTTACTCTTCCCATGTCTTCTCACAATTTCTTCCATCATCTTTATTCTACAGGAAATTCGTTAAGGAAGAAGAGACAGAAAAACTGAAAAATTCTTTGTTTTTATTGTGTGCCTTCACGTAATTTCCAACCTGGCAACACTAAGGTGAAGCTATCATGCAAGTTTCTTGGCAAGATTTGTTCAGAAGGGGGTTGATTTGTTCAGAGGGGGGTTTGCCTTTGCCTCCCTCTGAGGTTGAGAGAAGGTGACTTGATGAAAGTCACCCATTGAGTTTCTGGGGCCATCAATCTGTAAGCATTCCAGTTCAGTGTGAATGCGTGCGTGTGTGTGTGTGTGTGTGTGTATGCAACTGCAAGTTGCCTGTCAACTTATGGCAACCTCATGAATTTCATAGGGTTTTCTTAGACAAGGAATACTTACAGGTGATTTTGCCAGTTCCTTCCTCTGAAACAGCACCTACAGCACCTAGTATTCATTGGCTGTCTCCCATCCAAGTACTATCCAGGGCTGACCCTGCTTAGCTTCCAAAATCAGAAAGGATCTAGTCCCTTTAGGGTATTTAGGCCCTCAGTGTGAATACTAGGGAACCGAATGTTGGAGAGTATCTTCCCATTTGGTCATCTCTGCTGTGGCATGCAGCTACAGATATATACATGCCCAGAAGGTATTAGATGCTGTTTTAGGTTGTTTCCACAACAGAAGTCTTCAGCACTACTGGGACAGTTCAGATGAAAATGTCACACAAGTAGTTAAACTATTGTTAATCTATGCCCTTCTCTGTGGCCAAGATCCTCCCATAGTAGTTAATCACAAATATGTTCTATTCAGCAATGATTTCTAGCTATATTTTTAGACATTATTTTTATTCTATTTTCATGTAAGCCAAGCAGTACAAAAAATAACAGTGCAAGAAGTACTCTTTAATGAAGTCTAGAGAAGGCTGTACCATGGACAATGTGCACATCAGTTACACACAGTCCCTCAGAATGCATTCTTCTTAAAACTGGATGCAGGCCAGACAATGGTGAGAAGATTCTGCATTTCCATAAATAATAGGTGGATAACAGATATCAATTAACATGTAACATGACTGGTAGTGTTAATTTTTAATGAAGAGCAACTCTCAATTAATGCTCAAGCCATTTAGGTCTTTCCACACCTTGACAGTGTCAATATCGGTGGCTACCAGAAAGATCCTGATCAGATCATTGTGCATTGCCTCTGTCAAACATCCACAGAAGCACCAAAGCCCTATAATTTTCTGATAGCTTGATTGGTGATGTCAGCAATGACACAAGGCCTGATGCTAACATCTGGCTCATGGAGGGCAATACAACCACATAGATGGTGCCTTGGTTCCCTCCTCTCCCCCAACACACAGGTGACAAGGAGTCATTATTAGCAACATTATTGTTACAGAGGGATGAAGCACCTTCTCTAGACAGTTTTTTAGAGTGGCCTCCTTAATCTGAGCTAACATAGCTTTGAGAAGTGAGTGCATTCCACAGAATTCCAGTTCCCCATATCATCCTAGATGCTAGTGAGGTGCTACTTATTTTGTCAATTAGCCAATTATAATCTATAGAATCCCACTCCCTATCTTTCCCTGACTTCCCTGCTCTTTGAATGGAAGCTTTGCAATTCAACTTAATCTGCTTCAACCTTGTTTTTGGATTGCTGTTGCCTGAATTGCCTGTCTTAACTTTGACCTTGTTGGCTAAGAGTTTGGATGTCTGTGGATCTTATCCTTTGGGCTGCCCAGTCTGAAGCAGGACATTTAGTTCAATGCTCTAAACAGTTAATTCATCCATTTCAGTGATTTTAATCCTGCTTTTCTACATCAAAATATACTCAATCCATTTCACAATAAAACAACTGCAACCTGTAACATGCAAATCATAAATACAAGGTGAAATTATGCATTGGGTCCAGGCTCACATTCCTTTGATCTTAAATGAAGTTATGCCTCTACTACAAAATGACCACGTGTAGCTGATTAGGACAAATTTTCTGATAAGGAAGAGAAAGGGGTAAAAGGAACATAGGGCAAGATGTTAAGAAATATCATGTAGGGTTCATGGTTGGAAAGCCAAGCTTTGACTAAGAAGACTGGATCCAAATCTCTGTTCATTCATAGCTCAATTCGGTTGTATAGGGTAAAGTGTTGTTCTCACCCTGATTTTTCCTTGGCATGTGTGATACTGAAATGTAGAATTCCAGTATGTGAAACTGGAATGTACATTCCCGTACGTGATTAATATTAATCTTTGCTGCCACCACCCACTGAATTGTGAATTACAGGACAGTACAGTGGGACACTGTCCCTTCCCTCCCCCCAAATGGGGAGTTCTATCTAGCATTGGCGTGGGAAGGAGAGAAACAGGGTCTTTTACAGAAAGTATTTATTCAAGGCATGCAAATGAGCAAGGCAATAACACACATGGAAGGCTCCCCCCTCCCAGGCACGCTTAGTTACAAGTAGTTACAAAAAGAACAGATATGAAAGCACAGATATATTCTTTAGATCAGCCAGCTCCAAAATAACAGAAAAGTCCCTAACGCAACTAGATAACTAGTTCTAGTACTCACAGATGTTCATAGCTTAGATGTTCTACGAGGAAGACGCCAGGAGGCGAGGCCTGCAGCCTGCTACTGACAGTTCCTTTGTTCTCTCTCAGCCACATGGCCTCGCAAGAAGTTTTATAACTTCTTCTTGGAAGCATCTCCTTTTTGATTGGTCAAGTCTCACCCTGTGACCTATGATGCTGACCCACATGACCTATGATGCTGACCCACACTAAAATGTAATCTAATCCCAACACCTCATTAACCCTTGGTTTACCTGAAGAGGGAAGTGTCCCCCTTTAGCTAAGTCTAGATAATGGGAAGCCCCATTATCACAGCATGTTTTCAAAGTCCAGCTGCTGAGTGGAAATCAGGAAGCCAGTAAAAATTATTCTAGGAAGATGGAACTTCTAGCTTGCTGACCAAAGTTGGTCACCAGCTCTGACATCTGACTCTCAGTGACCTCAGAGAAGACACTTCATCTCACAGAATGGAGAGGCAGGTGAATCTCTTGCTCTGTACAAGAGGGACAATGCTACGGGATGGGGCTTTGTGGGGAGAAGGAGGTCTACCACCACCACCACCACCACCACCCTTTCATCCTCTGGGTGTCAGAAGATATTCCAGAGGCAATCCAGTCCCCATTGGTGCAATTCAGCTCCTCATTTCTGGACCACACCATGTTGGCTCCTTTCTTTCATTGCTGAGACTGAACTTGAAGAAAGGCCTGACCTGCTAGTTTTCTGCACACCATATTGCTATTAAAAGCATAGGCCAGTTAAATTCATGACAGCCTAATGAATAGGCCAAGTAATAAGACAGGAATCTGTCAGCTGGACATTAATTTATATTGAGATTGGGACTGACAGACTTTTTTTTTCTGGCATTGGTCCTGTGCTTTTAACAACCAGGTTTAGTTTTTCCCTGCATATCTGCATACTTAGGAAGAGTTTCATCCATTAATTTTGCATGCTGTGTAGCTCTTAAAGATACAAAATGTTACTAATAGTAATTCATTTATTTTACTCTCTCTCCTTTTTTTTAGAGCACTTGTAGGTTGTCAGAGCTGAAGGAAAAATACTACTGTATATACTTTGCACATTGAGGCACATGCATAATAACATACAATTTAATGTCGGTTTCAAGAACTGGTTGAATCCAAAATTCTCATTAGCATCCTGATCAATAGTAGGAGGCAGCCTTTTTGGCTTCTTCCACCTTTATCATTGTTCTATTAAAATGCACTCAATTAAGATAAGAGTAGATGGGAAAAAGAATTGATTTGGGATTCTCACAAAATGTCATTCTTGCTATGACCAAAGAAAATAAATGTCAGCCTGTCTGGGATACTCAGTTGCACATAAGTGCAACTTCTGTTTATCTGGTCTTTAGGGACAGGAGGCAGATCTCTCTTCCTATAGCTTATTTGATTAATCTAAAATACAGGAAAGCATTGACTCTGGCCAGATTTAATGTGCTGGCATCTGCACTATTCAAGGGAAGATATAATAACGTGCCATATCATGAATGGTTATTTTCTTGTGATGCAGAGAAAGTGGAAACTGTGGGACATATTCTATTGTGTTGTTTCATCTATTTTCACTTCAAATATCATTTTATTACTCCAGTTTTACAAAGTATGTCTGAGAGATCTGAAGCATTTTATATTGATTATCTTTTGGCTGATCTGATCTCTCAGATTAATGTTGCCAGCAAAATGTTGCCAGCAAAAATCACATATCTGTGTAGGATGCTGACATAGTATTTAAAGTATCATTATTGGATACTATTTATACTGTTGTATTATAAATATTTTGTGTTGTCTTGTATGGCATTATTTGGGTCATTGACTGAAATATGTATTCATTCATAACAGACAATCCAGTTGTCTAATTGCTCTGGTGTTTGGAAATGGAAGCACCTTCTAAATTTTATTGTGTTTTTTTTTTCTCATCATAAGTTTATTATGGAGATAATGAAAACGAACAGTTGTTACATAGTAATGCGATTGCAATACTGGAAGTGTTCACAGATTGAAGACAGGGACCACAATACATGTAGAGCAGGGGTGGGAATCATATAGCCTTCTGGAAGTTGACTGCAGCCTGAAGAAGCCCCAAACAGTATAGGCAATGGTGAGGAATGTAGGGAGTGGGGAGAGAGTTCAATAACATCTGGAGGGCTGAAAGAGTGTTGTTTTTGTTGTTGTTGTGTGCCTTTAAGCTATTTCCCTAAGGTGAACCTATCATGAGGTTTTCTGGCGCTGAGAGTATGATACACACCCAAGGACATTCAGTGGGTTTCCATGGCCAAGTGGGGAACTGAATCCTAGTCTCCAGGGTCATAGTTCAGTGCTCAAAGCACCACATCTGTCAGGACCCTGGCACTCCAGGACACAAGCTCTGAGTCTGAACCAGAAGACTTCGAGGCCATGGAGCCTGCTGCACCAGCAGAGCCCACCCCAGAGGCTGCCGCGGACACAGAGCCCTTGGCTCCAGTAGCCCCAGCAGCAGAACCAGGGGTTGCCTCAGACCCAGCCAAGCCAGAAGAGTCAGATAGTGAGATTCAAGAGCAGGTGCCTACTTACCAGCAGCATCGGGAGCAAAAGAGTGCTCTCAGGAGGTCAGAGCGTTTAAGTAGAAAACGCCAAGCAATCAGGCTCCAACTGAGATAGCACCTGGGGGAGGGCCTGCCTATAAAAGCACTCACTCAGCCTTGGGTCTTTGTTGACTCACAGCCGTCCATTTTGGGTGTACCTGCTGGGCTAGCGTGGACCCTTGCCTTACCTTCTGGAACGCTGCCCGACCTGCTGGAGCGTCGTCTCCCTTTGAACTCGGACCGGCTCTGGAAACTCCTCTTGCTTCAAACAAACTCTGTGGTATGTGGACTGTTTGCTGTTTTGCCTGGCTGTGACGTAACTGCCAGGGAATCTCCTCGCTGCAAAAAGGCTCCTTAATTTATTGCCTGCCTTATCTGTTCATTGCCGTTTGCCTGCTGAAGTAAAGCTCTTTGATTTATTCCCTGCCTTATCTGTGAAAAGATCTGTTAACCGGCTCTCTTGGCTGCCCGCCAGGCCTTGGCGTCGACAACATCATGCTTCCCATCCCTAGATGGGAAGGACAGTTTTATTATCCACTTTGGTGCAGAGTTCCTCAGTCTCAGGGCTTGGCATCTCTTCTCTGGTCTTCAGGACAAAGGGGAAGAATCACAGGTCAACAGCACTGCCTCATAAAATGTGTGTATGTGGGTGTGTGTATATTTCCCTGATCACTTTGACTTGGTGTTTTCTATCTGAATGGCTTACTCTGTGCAACAGTGGCTCATGCTTAATGTATCATGCTTAACAATGTGATTGGCAGCTGTTCCTTCACCATCACTAGAGCCTGCTTCCTGTGACATTGGCCATTTCTGCACTAGACTGTTATAGCGCTCTCATTCTGCTTTCAACCTCCTATGGAAACCTGGGGTTTGCAGGATTCTGGGATTTGCAGGCTGGCCCCTCCCTAAACTGCAAACCCCAGGATTCCATAGGAGGTTGAAAGCAGAATGTGCTATAACAATCTAGTGCAGAAATGGCCATTATGAAGAGTCATCTCCAAGGCTCTGGTTTTGGCCTCAAAATCTCAGGGTCTGGGATTGTCCTGACCTGGCACCCTACTCATGTCCCAGATCTGCAAAATACAGCATTCAGTTGGGAACCAGAGGTTCAGGTCTAGGCTTCATTCTAGTGTTTTCTGTTTGTATTTGTATGAAGCTCAGTGCTCCAGCCTCTTAGGCAGTGATGCGGTAGTAATATTTAAACTGCAGATAGTTTCTGTTGCGGGGATTGGAGAAAATGCAAGTCATGGACCATATACAGCCCCTAAGGCCATTTTTGATGCTTCTGGGGCTCCAAACACCTCCAATTAAAAAAAAGTTTAAAAAACACTATTTGGGTTCAAAATGGGCCTCCAGCTATCCATTTTCTCATGTTTTTCGTCTCCACCCTGAGCATTTTTTTGATCCTAAGGGAGGCCTTTTTCAACTTTCTTTAGCCTTCAGTTTTCTGATCACTTCTGGTTTGAGAAAAGGCCTCTCCTGCAACTATAATAGCTGGGGTGTGTGGCAGAAGTTTTCTACATTTTCCTTAAGAAATCTGGGGTGGTAAGGCTTTTAGGCAAAACATGGGCATTCTTTTTAAAATTGCACATGGCAGGGTGTTACATTGTGGGAGACGGTACAGCCCTCCAAGGTTCAATGGAAGGCCATTGCAGCCCCTCAGCGCTTGGCAGTCTCTCACCCCTTCGCTATAGCAAACCACCCATGGAGAGCATAAAAAGTATAGGTGGCTCTGTGGATCTAAAACCATTTCTAGCAGTTTTCATCTCTGCCAGAAACAATTTTAAGCCACCCCCTCGTAATACTTCGGACTACAGTGAGGATAGTTTATAACAGTACACTATTGTCAGGTGAATCTGTTTCTCCTCCAGTTAAACTCACAGGGGATTGCAGCTAAACTTATAGAGATCAAGGGAGTCCAAGGGTTGGTAGGAGATGATGCCGCAGTCCCTGCTAATCAAAAGGTCTTGGGATTTTCACCCTGTGGACCTGGCTCTACTACACTGTTCTTGGATCAACAGCAATTTTTCACTGAGATCTGACTCTTTTTTGGGGGTAGGGGGAGTAAGTTCCTCTCTCTTTAGGCCTCTGACAAAACATTTAAACTGTGGCTACTCTTAGGGATAGGAAGAATGGGATAATATTTTTTTCACAGAAAAAAATGTTGTTTGTTATAGTGCTGAATGGCTGACAAGTCCTTGTTATCAAACTGCCACATCTGCTATGCTCTCTTTCATTATCACCCATTTCCTCTTCTTACATGTTGCTGAAACAGGCCCTATCAGCCGGTGCTGACTCTATATAGCCGAAAAACTAAATGGTACATGAGCAATAAACAAATTGTAGCAATGTGGTAGGGCATGAGGTTTCTCCTCTGTGTCATGGTAACAGTAATAGATCAAAGGTCCCTGAACATGGTTATATAATGAACATGCTGTGAGAAAAGACAATAATAACAACCTCTTGTGAGCTTATTTTAAAAAGATGTGATAGTCTTTATAAGGACAGTTAACTATTTATAAAGAGAGTTGAACCACCACTAGAGCAATCTGACTTAAGCTGCTAAGTGAAATGGGGAAGGAAGGCTGTTATAGCCTGACTCTTGGTTCTCTTCTCATTTTATTCTAGTTGCCAGAAAAAAAGGGGACAAGCTATTCATTTTCTCTCTCCTTCTTTCAGAATCAGTTCCCTTAGACTCTTCTCTCTTGTACACACACTCAGCACACACAGCCCCTTCCTTCTCTGCTTTCTCACTCTTGCCCCCCCTCGTCTCACCGGTAAGACCTCCATAAAACCTTCCATTGTTCTACTCATCCCATCCCATCCCTACTTTCATCTCTCTTCCTGCTGTCACCTTGACAGGTCACCTCTAGGTCATCCTTGGACACCCCATTTCCTCATTTCCCTTCTATCAGATCACTTGCATCGTTATTCTAGTTTCCCCACTAGAGCTCAGAGATCCTCCATAATCCTGGAGGGAAAATCTAAGAAAAGGCAGATCCCATCAGCAACTAGCAGTGGGATCTGTTCCTTCCTTAGATTCCCCTCCCCAGGTGGCTTAGAACAGTGATTCTCAAACTTCCTAATGCCGCGACCCTTTAATACAGTTCCTCATGTTGTGGTGACCCCCAACTGTAAAATTATTTATTTATTATTTACAATGCTTCCCCCCGCCTGGCAAAGGCCGCCTTGCCAGCCAGGAACGGGGGGCGGGCAGGGAGGGAAAGAGGAGCCGCGTGTCTCCCCTGGAAAAAAACTCTGAGAACCCCCCCGGGCTCTGCTTCTGCTTCGCTCTCATTTCCACTGGGGGGGCCAGTGTGGGAAAAGTTTCCAGAGTGTTGATCCTGGCCGGGGGGGGGGGAGGAATCCCAGCGCCTTTGTATTTTGCGTCGGGCACAGCTCGCCTCCCCGGAAAAGTGCCGCCTTGTGGCCCCCCGGCCCTTCCACAGCACCCCCCTCTGTGGCGAGTGGGGCTGGGGCCGTGGTGAGGAGGGGGCTTGCCCCCCATGCTGCTGCCACCCCCCCCAAGCTGGCCCGTCAGACAGGAGGTTCTCCCGGTAGCAGAGAAAGGGAGCGATTTCAGTCCCTTCTGAACAGGGGGCAGGAGGACGCGAGCGTGTGGCTCGCGCTTGCGCACCACCACTTCTGGGCCTTTTCCTCATGTTACCTTATCGCAGAGGTGGGGGATGCTGTTTGCGCAAGCAGGTTCTTGCGCGAGGCACTCTCTTTGCTGCTCCTTCATCCCGCAGCTAGCTTCCTGGTCGCACGACTGCCCCGTCCCATCCTCCCCCAGCGCAACCTACCCAATAAAATTTCATCACTCCAACAGTCATGCTAGGTAGGCAAAAGCCATGTGGCCTCTTATTAACAACTGAATAAAATTGTAAGATTAATTTGAAGTGGCTATAAATGTGGGGGAAGCCTAAAAAGGGGTATGAATTTAATAAATATTGAATTTTTATTGCACAGCAAGCAGCAATGTGTAAATGTGCTAATTCATCTGGGGAATTCCAAGTCTGCATCCTTATCTTCACTGTAGCTGTTCTATCTTCTCAGTGAATAAAGCGCTAACAGGGGAAGCTCCTGTTTCGAAGCAAAATAACCTTTCAGATGCCAGCTATTAATGGGAGAGCACTGTCATGCCAAACAAGGCTGTTCAGGGAAACAAAATCTTCTTCACCTGGAGCATTTGTTTCAGTTTAGGTTATTTGTGTCTAGTCCTCAGACCATTACAAAAGCACCAGATCCATTGTCAGCTGCATGACTAGATTGCTTTGTATAGTTTAAATACACTTATTTTATATATTATATATTATATATTATATATTATATATTATATATTATATATTATATATTATATATTATATATAATATCTTATTTTATATCTATATCTAAAGCATATAGTTTAAGTATTAAGCATTATTTGAACTATACAAATGTCATAGGCTATGCAGAACCAACACTTTACAAGTCAGACTCACTCTGAAATGGTCTATCAACAGGAACATTATGCTACCAGTTCTCTAAGAGTCTGAAGGAAACCTGGAACATAGGTTGATTTAGGACTTCCATGTCTTGATTCGTGAGCTGGTGTGTGTCTGCACTATACAGTTATGGTTATTTAGAATGAGTAGTTATACCATCTTGATAGCATGGTTCCATGTTGTGGAATCCTAGGATTTGCAGTTTGATGAAGTACTTAGAATTCTCTGTTAGAAAACAGACTGTAGTCTGTGATCCTGTCACTGTTTTAAATGTGGGGTGGGGTCAGTGTTGGCAAGCAGGTCATTAATGTTGACTGTTTGAAGGTATGTTTTTGTAAAATGGTGAAAACAAAATAAGCTACGTTAAAACAATCAGCATCTAACTGAAGTTGGTAACAATATGATTACAATGAAAGCAAAAGCACAATAATGATCATTAAGTACCTTCATTCAGATTGCTTATTCCTGAGGGGGCTCAGCTACATACAAATCTTGGTAGTTCAATTTTGCCTGATCATTCCAGGAAGAGCTCAGCCCCCCAACCCCAGCCTACTCTTGAGGGGATTGAGTCTTCTCTGCCCCCTGCCCCATTTCAGGTTCCATTGCTAGACTTCCCGTCCAAAGAATTCTAAGTATTTCACCAACCTATGAATTCTATAATTCTGTAGATAGCACCATGGCAGTGTAGTGTTCAAGTTTCTTTAGGGAAAGGACGTGGAGGAATGAGAAAACAGAAGAACTGGAGAAGTCTAAGATGGAAATGCCCATTTTGCAGCTCATGAGATGAACAGCAGAATGTTAGAAAACTCTACACTTGTAGAATTGCTTTTGTTGTTGTTGTGGGAGATATGCATAAAACCATGTTTGTGTGGAGGAGACATGCATAAAACAAACAGAAGAGTAACGTCTCTTTGAAATCCTGTTAAGCAACAACATTCTCAGTTGTTATATTATTTGCAAAAGGACTCAATTATCCTTATTCCCAAATGACATGTTATAGGAAAAGGACATTACCGGTAATAAATTATTTAGAAGATGTATATTCTACCTCTCACAGTGAACTGGCTGTGGGTCTCAAGAGAAGTTACTTTTCTGTTGCTAATGGAATTGAAATTGTATTACCTCCTTTTTATTGCTTTTTGTCTCTAGTCCTCACATGCTCAATAAGGGGAATGGCCTGTGCTTGCATTGAAATCCCTCAATACCATCCTAACTGACAACATCTCAGAAAGAACGTAGGCCTGTGAGTCTAATATCATCACTTTTTTTCTCCTGTATGATTTTTAATATCTTTGCCCAATGAAGAAGCCAGTGAAGGTTTGAAAGCTTGCATAATGTATTTTGTGCTTTGGAGTTGATCCAAGAAAGGTAGCACTGCTCTGTGGATTTTGGATTTTGTTGTATTTTGCTGCACAACCAATACTGCTGCACCTGAGTCTATGTAAGAAGTGAAAGCCACATTAGCAAGATAACTATCAAATAACCATATTCCTAGTCTGCATAATTGTCCTCTATTAAAAAGTGAAACAAAATTAGAATAGGAATCTTTGACTTTTTTCCTAGAGTGGTATGTCTTTTATCTTTATAATTATGTAAAAAGTGATCTTGAAAGTGACCTTCACCTGTTTGGTTTAGAATCTACATGAAAAACTGGACACCAAACTACATATAAAAAACCCAATCCCTTAAACAAACACACAGCCATTATTAGAAAGGTAAATTCATAGTCAGAAGCCTGGAGCCTGGTTTATTCTTAACCATTGTCAGCTGGAAGTCTGTTGATGTCTAATGAAACTACTGTGCCACTTCACATGACCCAGTTGCCAGGGAAATTCCCTGAGTGAACAAGCAAACACTTAGCTTTATGAGGTCCGGAACACCATAAACTCAAACTGTAGGGATCCAGTAACACCAGTACTGTGGGATAACGGACTTGTGCCTTCAAGATCTTTAGCCAAGAATACACGGGCCAAAAAGCACTCACATCACATATAGAAAATAAGTTAGGTTTGTTACCAAGAAAAATGCAACTCTTCCATTCTTTTTTTTTCTTTTAATTTTGCATTGATTTCTAAGAACTTTTAACAGATTTTTTTTTCTCCTGACTATGAAAAAAGGCTTAAAATCCTCACTCATGATTGTTAGAGCAAGATGCTCTGAGCCAGATGCACAAATGGAGTTTGAAAATGCTGATAGCACATAGAGATCACCTGAACTGCTGGCACATATAAGGAAGTGGGTTGAACATCTGCAAAGTTCAGTTAGTCTTGAAGGTGCTGCTAGATTTCCTTTTACTGCTTTCTCTTTTCCCTTCTATGCTACAAAAGACTAAGGCAGTTTCCACACTGCACTCTTATAGTGCTATTATTCCACTTTCAACATCCTATGGAATCCTGGGATTTGCAGTTTAGGGCCTAAGGCCAAAGGCCCCTCCCTAAACTGCAAACCCCAGGATTCCATAGGATATTGAAAGTGGAATAATAGCACTGTAACAGTCTAGTGAGGAAATGGCCTAACACCTGTTTTTTTTTTTTAGTGAACTACATATTGTGTCCTGTGAAATTGTTGTGGCTACATTTCCTCAAAATCTTTGCACTTTACAGTCTTGTAGTGAATGTACTGCATATAGTGGTGCTGTCTGGAAAGGATTTCAGGCCAAGACCCTATACAGCAGAACAAATAGCAAGCCCCCAAGCACAACAGAGCTGACTTACCATACACTGACCTAACTACACATTATAGTGGAATGAGCATTTTGATACTATTTTAACAGCCTTTATCTGAAATTTGTATTTTGGTGGTAGACTTTGGATTCTCTGAAAGAGACCTCTGGACTATTCTTCTGAACTATTGCCTTGAAGTTTGGGGGATTCTGTAGAATTCCCTGCTAGAGAACTATAGTCCAGAGGTTCTCAAACTCTGATCACCCAGATGTTTTGGCTTTTATTTCCCAGACTACCACCTGGCAACTGGCCACAAATCCAGGCAAATGAAGTCCAAAACATCTGGAGGACCAAACCATTGTTATTTCCTTGAACCAAAATACTAAAGGAAATCTCTCTCTCCTCCCTACAAATTCAAGCGTCCCATAGGAAAGAGACATGGCAGTTAAAGTGGTATCAAAGCATTAGAAATGAATAGTCTGGATACAAGTCTGGAATCTAAAATTAACTAACTGCACCATAGACTGTGGTGCTGGGAGAAAGGTGAAATAGTAATAAAAGTAAAAAACAAACATATGACTTAGTTTTAACTATATTCATATGACTGTGGATATTTAATAGCATTCCTTGCCAGCACCCCTTGACATCAATCAAGATGCAGTTATATCCATTGCACAGCTGACAAACTATATGGTTCTGTATGCTTATGAACAAAATATGTAATGTAAGCCATTTTAGGATGGTCACAGGGATTCTGTCCCAACCCGTGAAAAACATAGTCTTTATTTCTTAAATGTGTTTGCCTGTGCTGTCAAGTTGCCTGTTGACTTAACGGTGATCTCATCAATTCCACAGGGTTTTCTTAGGCAAGGAATCACGGTATCTGGTGCCTTTAGGGTTTTTAGTATATATCATTTGGATGAAGAGGTGACTTGGGATATGTGATCTCTGACATGAGTTTATTGTTATTTGTATATTAAAATAGTATTAAATAAAGGTTTAGAAGGATAAATTATGTCATGGTGCTAACAAATTTGATCTGATTTACAGTTGTTGTCAAGAGAGATGCATCCTGAACAGATGATTCTGAGTCTGATTGATTAATAGAAGCACCCCAAGGAACTGATTTGAGCAAGCAGTGTCTCAGCATTGCTGCCTAAGGAGAAGTGGTGGATCGCACTCCGTATCTTACAACAGGGTTTCTAAACCAGAGTTCCCCGGAACCTTAGAGTTTCATGATATGCTGGTAGGGGTTCTGCAAGAAATTGTGACTGGATTTTTTTTTTTTAATAACCTATAAATATATTAATTTTTATGCAGGTGTTCCCCGAGACTTGAAAATTATTTCAAGGGTTCTGCCAAGAAAAAGGTTGAGAAAAGCTGCTTTATAATACAGTCAAGTTGAATAGAATCCAAGGCCACTCAAGTTTTTTTGGCAACACGGGCAGAAAAATCTCACAAAATTCTTGTTCCTGGTAATAGAAATTCGATAATCATTCAAATAGCTGTCAGTCTGCTGCCCTTTTTTGACACCAAAAATCTGTTGTCTTGTGGGATTTTCTCTGCCTAATGGGACAGTTAGCACTATGTCTCAGATATGGACTATATTTCAGATTACCAGAGTGCGAGAAAGACACTACCAAGTTTTCTGTTAAGGAAGTAATTCCCAGGAAACACATCAGCTTAATTAACTGACATATATCTGTACAGTCCTCCCTCCACATTTACAGGTTTGATCTTTGTGAATTTGATTATTTGCAGAATTGTGTGCCTTACCTCTCCCCATTCTCTCCCTCCCATTCCTATGCATTTTGCCCCTGGGTGGAGAACTCACACAGAGGCAAAATAGCAGGGAATGGGAGGTGGAAGAAGCCTCATGCAAGCCTTCCTCCTCTCTGGAGTTCCCCCTTCCCATTCTCATGCAAAATGGAAGGGAAGTGGGGTAGGTGAAGCATTGCATGAGCTTTTCTTTCTCAATCCAGAGTTCCCCCTCCCATTCCTATAGACTTTGGCCCAGGGTGGATAACTTGTACAAGGCTTCCCCCTCACTTCTATTCTCTTCCACTTTTGATGGGAGCAGGAAGGGAGAAGCTCCAGAGGGGGAAAGGAAGGCTTGCTTGAGGGTTCCCTCACTCCCTTTCCCTTCTGTTTTGCATGGGAATGGGAAGGGGGGGGTCCTGCAAGGGAATGGGAACAGGAGTGGGGGAAATTATTCATGGATTTTCCACTTTCAGAGGATTCTGTGCCTGGAACCCTTGCAAAAGTAGAGAGGGCACCGTATATTACATCCTATCACTCTGATTAAATAATAAAAAAGGATGGAAGAATAACAGATCTAGACATGACCTATCTGCAAAAGTGAGTGAGCTAATTAGCCATAGTAAAGTATTTTGCATGAGTGGTATTAATAATAATGAATCATTCCTATCAGCCTGGTCAGACAGAAAAGCAGCAAGCCCTGCTCACTATCCACAGTCCTAAAGCCACTGGAAATGAACTTGGCTCCTTTTCTCATTCTTCTGAGTTGTACCTGAAATTGTGAGAATCTTTGAAATAAAAATGAGAGTAAACACCAGAAAAAACCTTCTGGTAGCCAGTCTTTCTGGTTCTTTAGAGACATTGAATGGCTCTCGACTTCCTGCCCCTCATAAAGGGCTGGGACAACCTTGACTGAAGTGGCATTGGAGAAGACTGTGGGAAAGCTACCTTTTTGCATGACAACTCCCAGAGTCACCCTGCCAACTAGCATTTCCAAGCTCTGCAAGTACCATACCTGAGCAATTCTTTCACTTTTCTGTAAGCATTTCAGATAATTCTAGCCTCCAAGATGGAAGTTTCAGTCCTACACCAAGTAAGGCTTCAAAGAAAAATACACGCTTACAAGCCCAAGCTGAGGAAGACACCTTTGTGCACAGTAACAGTGTTGAGGAAAGGGTGAGGAGCTACTGGGGCATGTTAACAAGTGCAATTCAACAGCCTTCACAAAGGAACAGCATGGTCTCCCTTGGAACTCTTACACTGTGCATTACAGGAGATCTTTGACCAATTAGAGGCCGCATCATGTTGCAGCCCCAGGTATTCTCTGACATACAGCTAACAAAGGAAATAAACCAACCTGATCCCATTGAAGCACGGCAAGAGTACAGGAGCAGATAAAATAAAAGCTGAAAAGAACTGGAGAGCCATGCAGTGTAGCTGAATCAGGTTACAGCTGACCTCACCTCTCTCCATTATTCAAGAATGTTAGCTCAGTCAGGAGCACAGACAGGAAAGTAAAATGAGAGAGCACAAGGTGTTAAGGAGGAAGAAAACTCAGAAACCTTGGATGTCATGTTCACTCCAATCCTCACAACGTTAGTCAAGACTTGGGCTCAAATTTTAAGCTTTTCACTATCACAGTATTGATCTCTCAGACTAATTTGTGTTTATGATAAAGGTAATTTCCATTTACTCATCTTCACTTGTAGTGGAAACTCAGGCTTGATTTGCTATAGGAACCCATTCATTTGTCTTTTTAGCAGCCCATAGTATCAGTAAGCTCTAACACCACATTTTATATGAATTGATTTTCTTCCTAATAGTTTTCTTCACTGTTCAGCTTTCACAACCATACTTAGAAATCATAAATACAATAGCCTGGATGATTCTGAGTTTGGTATTTAATTATGTATCTTTACAGTTGAGGATATTACATAATTCCTACATGGCTCCTTTTCCAAGTTTTATCTTCTTCTGATTACTTGACTACAGCCTCTGTTTCAGTTCAATGACTGAACCAAGTTATATGAAGTCTTTTAACTTTTTCAGTGTCTTTGTACACTGAATAAATAATCTGTGGTCTTTATTTTTGTCTTCTATATTCAGCTGTGACACAAGTTTTGCAGTTTCTTCCGTTTAATCAGTAGTCCTTCCAAGTCTTTGCTATTTTCTGCAAGTAATATGCCATCTGTGTATCTTACATTGTTGCTGTTCCTTCCCCCAACATTGACACCTGCTTCCTCTAAGTCTAATTCTGCTTTTCATATGATATATGCTGTGGATAAATTACAGATAAGGTAATAAAATCTGTTGCCTGAGGTGGCTGCTTTACTATAGGAGGTGGCCCTAAATGGAGGAGACATCTTTTTCAAGAAACTTGAATACTCAATAGCTGATGTTTCCTGTATGCCATGAATGATCCCTCAACTTTTATCTCAAATCTACTGCATGGAAAATATGAGAAATGTGATGCCTCATCCACCTGTAGCTGTGCAGTTGAACTACAAAAGTGGTTTGCCCAGTTTCAGAAATATGTGGGCATGGTAGGAAAGAATGACGCTGGGGAAACAGTTCTGAATTTGACCCGAGAAAGACAGCACTCCTACAATTTTGGAACACTATTTGTCTCTTCTCTCCCATTCCTTTTTTTTTTTATACTAAGGACTAACAGGGTTGTCTCTTTGAAACTTTCTGTATATAATGCCATCTAGCGACAGCCTCTGTTACCACATGCCAGCAAATACCTCCCTATGCCTTAGTCCCATGTAAGCTGTTTTGATGACTATATACGATATTCACATGTAGTAACAGGGTAAATAGGTGTCCTACCACAAAAAGGAAAAAAAAAGAAGAATGTTTTGCCCTTTCCACTTGTCAGTTTAAGCAACATTTGGGAGCCAAAACTGGACCAGTGCCTCTTCCTGTTATCTGCTTTTTATGGTGATACCTGAAATGATTTTATGTTGATAGTTTAATTGATGGAGATTTTTACTGCTTCTTAGCTGTTTGTAAGATGTTAAATTATTTTTGGAAGCCACCTCAAGCTAGGGTGGCTGCTTGGATGTTGCAAAGAACCAGGAAATAGATCACTAAAATTTTATTTAATACATTATAAGCAGTAAGTCAGTGCTCTTGATTCCAGATGCTTAAGAGGTCATTGGGGCAGGGAGTTGTTGGTCCTAGGTATTTTGGACTACAGCTCCCGGTAGTTCCAAAGCATCCATGATTAAACTCTACTAGCAGTTTTACTGCCTGCAAAGCAAAACATCTGAGGAATTTGCTCGCATCAATTATTTTCGTGAATAAGAGATATTAGAAAGAGATTTAAATTCTCTGTTGGCTCTCAACTAAACATGCAGTGCTATCTTTGGATTTCTGGTCTCTCCAGGCAACAGAGATTGTACCTACATGTGACCCCCTCCTCTCTGAAGTAAGATTCAGTTCAGTAAGGCCACCTAGTTCCACACAGTTTGCTTCCACTATGACCAGCTCACTGAAGTTTCGAGTTCGGAACCTATGGTCTTCAAGATTTTGCTAAACTACAGTTTCCATCATCCCTACCATTGGCTTCCTATGGTTTGGGCTACTGGGAGTTGGAGGTCAACAACATCTGAAGGGCCACACATTCTCTACCTCTGAGGCAAAGATTTTCCTCACTCTTGCTAAAAGATGTAAGGAGATACAGCTAGAAGAATCCTTGCGTCAAAAGTATATGTCACCAACCTCCTGCCTCTGCTCAGTCTGGAAGAAATCTATGCCTCAACAAACTCTAAGATTTCATTGGTAACTAGATTTCCAATGTCATAATCAAGTGTAATCATAAATTATTTTATTAACCAAGGCAACTTTGACTTTCACAACATCTAACTCCAAAAGAGGCTTACCCAGGAGAAACCACAGCTATTTTGAATTCACATCATGCGGTTTTCTAATGTATTTCTTTTAACATAAAAGAGCTTGGGTGGGCAACTGTAGCATGAAAAGTCTATGACTCTCTATAAGAGAGATACTGTGAGCTCCTCAGTTACATGGTATGTTGCTCTATACATTGGAAACAGTCAGGATGATCTTTCTTTTCAGTTGTCAATTGCCTTTACCTCCTGGATATTGCCTTCACACCTGGATGAGCTCCTCTTGGAAAGGAAAATGGTATAGACAAAGAAGAATATATTGATGGCAGTCTAGTAATTTCCAACACAGATTGCTCCTAGATTGCAGCAATCTTGCCTGTGTTTTAGTAGCCAGTTTTATGATCTGGATCATAAACATCAGGATGCAGATGTAGGCAAATGACACAAGGTAGATGACAGAATTTTCCTTTCCAATTCTGAAAATGAATTCTGGATTGTTTTCTATGCAGTAGTCACAGTGCACTTTAATTACACTTGGTTGTAATAGTAGTTTTCTGAATGATATGTGGCATAACATAGGTCTGGAAAATCTAGATGTGAAGAGTCTGAAATTGCATAAGAACCATATATTCACATAAACATGGAAATCATGTAGGAACTGAGATTAATACAGTGCTAGGTAGGAGTAGGAATCCTACAGCTTTCCAGATGTTGTTGGGCTGCTACTCTTGGGAGCTCTAGTCAGTATAGCCCATATTTAGGAATGCTGGGAGTTACAAACAACTGGAGGGCTATACAATTCCTGGGATGGGAAACACACTGCAAATGTGGGTCACAACATTAGGATAAAGCGTGTGCCTGACAGGAAATAGTTTCTTCTCTTTATCCTGATAGCATTGACACCCATGTCCACAATGAATTGTTCTTTGCGCTGTAGCTGAGTATGTTTCTTGAAGTGCACCAGGAGCCTTTGTCTTGGAACAGCTCTGCACTGAAGAATTTTGTGTAGTCATCTCAACAGAGACAGAAAGAACAAGGCTGCTGCCAAGAACTTGGTCATGATGTACTTAATGGAGAGTTCAATAAGGCAGTCTTTGGAAGATTAGTAGTCTCATATCATCTGATGTGATAGAGTGCAAAAATTATGTATAGGTCAAGGACTAGAAGCAAAGTAGTGAATGTCTGAAATTAAGGTATCAAAATGAGTCACCAATAAATATATACATTTAAAAGAGGAGCCCAAATTAGCATCCCACTACCATGAAACTGTATGGCTAAGTTAAATCACTCTATGACATTCAGACCTTGCCTAATCCTGCACTTACCCGTTTTTGTAGCACTGCTGCTCTCAACTTCTTATATCCTCTGCACACTTCTATTCCTTTCACCCATTTCCTCCACATACTACCACCTCTCGTTCCTGTATCTCAAGTTTGGACTGCTCCTTCTATATAGTCCTGTTCCTCTGTGCTCCCTAAATGGTAACTGGTATGCCCTCAGAGATCTCTTTTCTTTTGATTTTGCAGTCCCTCCCTTATAGAAGAAAGGCTGTAGACATTCTGTTGTTGGTTGCTCGTGGGTAGTTACGATGTTTAGGAATAGTTCGTCACATCATCTCATTCACTTGGTGCAAGGGCTCACTACCACAAACTCAACATAGCAATTGCTGTAGGTAACTTCATACATTGTATTAGTTGGGAAAATGGTTTCTGTGTTCTATCTACACTGGGTCCCCATCAAAAGTCAAGGTACCAAGAGAACAAGATGACCATATGTAATTGCATAAAAAATGGTATTCACAAAACTCCTTTTAGTCAGAATGTACATCCTCTCTCTTCACTGCATTTATAAAGTGCCACATTGCCAATGCAGTCAACTGGATTCACCATCTAAAATGCTAAAATATACATTGTACAAACAAAACAGTTATTTCAGTCCCTTTGCACTCCCCCTCAGGAGCCAAATTTGGAGTGGCATGGGATTAAAGGCAGCTAACAAAGCCTCTGACAAAGAAGCTCCTTCTTACAAAGGCTTTTTAAGTCTGCCCACCCCTGCTTTTTAAGTTTTTGACCAGCACTGTCATTGAGAGCATGGTGAAGAAAGGCTAGGGAAACAAAGATTTTTATTGTTAGGTGGCAACAGTGTGTTTGCAGTAAACTGCAATAAAGTCTGAGGTGGGGAAAAACGGTGGGAATTGACTCTACCAGGTCCTACTATAGCTGTGTGCGTCTGCCTGCAACAGGCAAGGTAAACAGCAGCTGCTTCCAGAATTCCTTACTGAGCATACACAAACAGCAAAACAGAGATAAGAGGAGAAACCAGCTTCCTGCAGTGTGTTTGAAGCATAGGCCTGTAAGTTTGGCCACCAAAATGGAGATTGTAAGTAAAGTGGAGGCTGGTGAAAGAAACAAATTGTCCTTGGATTCAAAGCTTCCAAGTAATCTCTAGAAGGTTCATAATATTTTTACTTGTGCAATGCTTACCTGACTTGGCTGATTCATGTCTGTGCCTATTATTAGAACTGAATAAAAGGTTTGTTGAAACATAAACGGCTCTTCTTTTTTTGTAACCTGGTAGGAACTTATCTCTATTCTTTAAATGTTATTTCTGCCTCTGGTACCAAATTTTCTGTTAAAGAATTAGGCTAGGGCTACTTAAGGACCATGGAAGTCCTCCAAACCCCTCTTTTCACTGAGGAGCTACTGGGACTGGGATTGACTGGGATTGGAGCCCTGGTGGCGCAGTGGTTAAATGCCAGTACTGCAAGCCACAAGGTTGTGAGTTCGATCCTGCCGGGCTCCAAGGTTGACTCAGCCTTCCATCCTTCCGCAGGTCGGTAAAATGAGTACCCAGCTTGTTGGGGGCAATTAGCTAAAATACATTGTAAACCGCTTAGATAACACTCAGTTGATAAGCGGTATAGAAATAAATGCTATTGCTATTGATAGGGGTCCTTTCCTCATTGATCAAGCGGCAGCTGCCAGGTGTTTCTACCCTGCCTCATGCAAGTGATCTCTGGCAAGAGGGGAATTTGCAACAGGGGTCCTTTTTCTGCCTGTCACACCAGAAATCACTCATGGGGTGGGAATGTCAGGCAGCCACTTCTCAATCGACAAGGGAACAGATTCCCCCTTGATCCCAGTAGTTGCTTATACACAATTGGGGGCAGGGGTCTGGCTGGAAACTACTACAATAATAGTCATACCAGATTCTGCCAGTGGTGTTCAGGATTGCAGTTAACTTTGTTAACTGATTTATACCTGTATCTGGATTTTTGCATCCTGGGACATCCAGGGCTGTTTATTTGGCTATATCCTCTCTGTCTAAATGGACATGCCTTAGGGTCACCATAAGTCAGAAATGTCTAGAAGGGACACAACAACAACAATTCTCCCATAGGTGGACAAAGTCAGTGGGAGAAAACAGGATCTCCTTTTCTGTTGAAAGAATACCTGGCTCAGAAATCTTCTAGAAAGCTAGCCTGATACTAAGCATTCCTTCAACTACCAAAGTTAAGAAAACTGGCAACATTGATCACTGTCAGGAAATTACTAATTGTTCTGTGTGCCTTCAAGTCATTTCTAACTCATGATAACCCTCAGGTGAACCTATCACAGGGTTTTCTGGGGCTGAGAGTGTGTGATGTGCTCAAGGTCACCCAGTGATTTCTATGGCCAAGCAGGGAAACCCTGGTCACCAGAGTTGTAGTCCAATGTTCAAACCACTACTTACAATCTGAGAAAGTTACTGCAATAGGCAGACTGGATCCAGACTTAGCCATGCTAAGTAAATGTTTTGAAATCAATGTGACAGTTACCATGACCAACTTGCTCAAGTGGTTTTAATGGTTATAGTCTCCAAGAATTATTATTTCTGGATGCAACCTAGTGCCTGCTATCAGCTTCGGCTGATACGCCAGCTGCGCCCCTTCCTGGAGCTGGAACACCTAAAAATAGTGGTGCATGCGTTGGTAACTTCATGGCTTGACTTCTGCAATGCGCTCTACATAGGGCTACCCATGTGCTTAGTCCGGAAACTTCAATTAGTTCAGAATATAGCAGCCAGGCTGGTCACTGGTAGACCTAAAACTGACCACATAACACCAATTCTGAAGTCGTTACATTGGCTGCCTTTAGTTTCCGGGCACAGTACAAGGTGTTGGTTATTACCTTTAAAGCCCTTTATGGCTTGGGGCCAGCCTACCTGCGGATCGCCTTCTCCCATATAATCCGCCCCACACATTAAGGTCCTCTGGGAAGAACTTACTGCAGCCAGTCAGAACTAGGTTGGCTGTGGTTACTCAGAGGACCTTTTCTTCTATCGCTCCCAAGCTATGGAATGGCCTGCTGGAGGAGACCCAGCATATTACCAGTCTTGACAGCTTTAAAAGAGCAGTCAAGACTGATCTCTTCCGACAGGCCTTCCCAGAGTAGCATTTCCATCGCCTCCCATCTATTGCCTTGTTGCTTTGCTAACAGTAATTGATGGATTGTTAATTGCTGTGTATTTTAAGAGGTTGGTTTAGGTGGGTTGGTGGGTAGGGAGGATTGGGTATGTTTTTAATGTCTTTTAATGTCTTTTAATGTATGTTGTCCACCGCCTTGATCCGTGTGGAGAGGCGGATACAAATAAATTTTATTATTATTACTACTACTACTACTATTCTGTACAGGAAACTTTAATTAGGAACTGCTGCAGGGAAGCCTGGATGACTGGGACAGACACACACATATGTGTGCACACACACACAAGCAGGCACTGGGGTGTAAGAGAAACTTTAGTTTCACTCCCATCCCAGTGATACTAAGTAGGCTAAGGGGGGCATAGAGACAAGGTTGAAGCCTCCCTTTATCTACGAAGCTACTGTAAATGCTAGGTGGAAGGGAGGCTCTAGCTTTTTTGTTGAGATAGGGAGACAGTTAAAGCTTCCTCTCTACCCCAGCACTGTTCTTCAGGATAGGTGGAAGGAAGAAGAGAACATGACCTTGCCCTCATGTCTCTTCCTGGCACACTTCTTTCCCCAGCAGTGCAGGTTCTTCTGACAAGTGGCACAGATGTTTGGTGGAAATCTGATTCTGCTGGGAAACAGGAAGCTAGAGAATGAGTCTTTTTCCTAGCCTGTGTGGCAGCAGTAATAGAGGGTTTGCATTTGGAAGGCTTTTCAGGGGAAAGGGGTTAGAAGGGGGAAGGGGAATACAGGTTGCTCATACTTGATTACCAAAACAGGAAAACTGGCATCATTGCTCAGTGTTAGGAAATTACTAATTACAACCCATGAAATAGAAAGATTTCTACAGATTTGGATAAATTTATAGATAGATTAAGGACTATTTCACATTTTCCCTCAAAGACAGTTAGGGAGCTGCATCCATCAAGCCAGAAAGTGAATGTTTCCTTCTCTATGTACATGGTTTGAGAAGAAATCAACCCTACACTACTTGTAGTTTTCTTATATGGAACCAGAATAGTAGAGTATGGGAATACGTTAAGGAACACTAGAACCTTTCAGCTATCAATTTAATTCTCCCAAAAGAATAGTACCAGAACTTTTAATGTTTCTAACTTCATTCATTTGCTTTTTAAAGGAGAATACAGGACCAAATTTCATTAGCAACAAAACAAAAAACAAAACAAAAAACAGCTTACTTTTCCCCCCAGATCATATAGTGCCTTACACAAAGGTTTATGCAACTTCATTACATCAGTTTTCTTTATACCTGTGATCAAATATACACACAGAATGGACTATCAAGTTTAGTCATTTATGGTGTTAGTATAGAATGTTGTCTACAAATAAAATTAAACTTCTTGAAGTTTTTTTCCAGTTCATTTGATGTAAGTTACTTGGGATTTTTCAGATGTGTGAAGCAGGGAACTGTGGATGCCACCAATCAAAAAGACGCACGCTGTGTACAGGGTCCATTACAACTTGCACTCCATGGTCAAATCTTGGTTTCTTGCCACTCCAAATTGGAGAATCATGAAATACCATTTTCACTCTGTGATGCCTCATATCAGTGCTTACATTTATTGTGAACTGCCAAGGAAACAAAATCAGAGATCCCCTGAAGATCAATATACTATTTCAGTAGAATGCATCAGTTACATTCTCCTAGTCCTATTAGAAGCAAAGGGTGTTTTAGACAAACTGGTTTTCTACAAGAGCTGAATATTTTTAGGATACAATACTTTTCACATAGTTTTACCATAAATTAAAAACTTAACCTTAAGATTTAATTAACATCTAAAAAACTACAAAAAATTGTACCCAGTCCTTACTGGAGTCTTGAAATCAGGGCCACCAGACCATCAGTTCTGCTAATGTGGCTTTTAGGTCTTTTAAAATTTTAGGCTCTACATATCAATAGTCTCTTTTCTTACTATCAGTTTTCAGCAGTAAGAAAAATCTCCTTTATTTCAATTGTAGAAGTAGATGCAGTGACTATACCCTATTCATGAAGTTTACAATTCACAAGGTAGACCTGCTTTCTTTATATACAACGGACACCATTTCTATTCTAGCAAGACTAGCATAAAATGATCTTGTGGATCGTTTTAAAGAGACAGATGTAAGTATGTAACTCCTAGCACGTACCAATGTAACTGTCATGCCCATCACTATAGGAACGTATATAAAGTTGAGGGTAGTGATCTGCAACAGGTAGCAGTCTTGGTCGGGGTTCATGTGCACATCTTCATATCGGAGAGGTGGTTGCAGACATTTCAAACAGTTATTCTTTAACTTTGGAGCCTTAAAAGAAACATTCAGTTTATTGGAAGCTGATTCCATCTTTACCAACTTTCTTAAGTGAAGATTTTCCCTGCAGACTCAAATTTGGGAACAAGACGGGCAAAAAATTTTGTAACCGACTTTGAAGGATTGTGACTAGCTAAAACTCATTGTTCCCTGCTCAGTAGAAAGGTCTTGAACTTTTGAAGCTGTGTATATAAAGAATATGCAGAAAAGCTAAGGGAAAATATTTTATTTTTTAAGGTTCAAGAGATACTCAACAGATTTCATACACAATTCCATCCTCGCGAGGTTACACCATATGCAATTTCTATCAGTTACATTGAATATTTCATGTTCTGGAAAGGAAAAGATATACTACCAATTTGCTTCTTAAGAGATTTTTTTTTTCAGGGAAGGGCATGTGCTCTCTCACCATGAATCTGAAGCACTTATTACTAAGCTACTCAAAGCCTGACCACCTGCAAGGGAAAGTCAGATTTAACATTTTGGCATGATGACACCTCTAACCCATAAGCCAATATATGGGGATTAAAGTAACCATCATAGAAAAAAAAATAGTGGTACAAAAATTAAGTGCTTATATTCAGTTATAGAAGTGGACTATTAATGGCCTCTCTGCGGGCATAATCAGTAACACAAAGTTCTTCTATCCCAACTCTCTCTGCCACAGTACTATTTTCATCTGCTAAGTGATTTTGACAGCTTCTTCAAACTGATAAAATAGCACAAGCTGCAATTGCCAGAAGGTGTTGTTTTACCAGTTCCAAACGGCTTTTTTCTGTTTTCTTTTTCACTGCAGTTTTAACACTGTTGGTTTATTCTCTTAATGTACTGTTCTCTTTTTATGCAACTCATAGGTAGGAGCATAGGATATAAACACACCAACCATTCAGAAATGCTGCTGCACTAATATCAGTTAATATTTAGCTTTCATACCTGCCTTTGTAATTTGAAGCTGAATTCCCACACAGAAGACTGTTGGTCAACCTTTCTTGACCAGAAAAGTAGACACTGAAACATAAAAAGCAAAATACTTGTGACGTGAAGTCTTAAACACACACAGAAGTCATTTCACTAAAGTCTGATTAGCTTACTTAGAACTGTCCATGTATCATGATGTATAGTATTTTTAACACCTGCTAATATCTTGACATGCACCTGTCCTACTGATTTCATGTGAAATTGAAATATGACACAAAGGCAACCATAAAATACAGCTTTCTGAGAGTGGCACTTACGCTGAAAGATCAGCATTAGAAAATTAATAGAGTGATACCAACTGATACACTGGTTTTTAGATGAAAGCCATTTTATATTTATTATCCTTTAATGTTTTTTTTTCTACAGCAAGCATAAAACTGAAAAAAAAACTGAAAAAAAAGTTTTCATGAAGGAAATTTCCTTAAATATTCTGGAAGGTTTTCACATGAATGTATAGCCCTTCATACCAATTTGTTGAATGGTTTCTAGAAAGTTCATCTTGTGACTTCTATCCTGTTACTACCTGTACACAACTCATCTCCTATCATGTTAATATTCCTTGAACAGTGGGAGCATTTGTGACTGTTCTGTGACATCAGAGCAGGTTAATCAATTACATGGCATGTGTTTTAATGAACTGTAGACACAGCACTGACACTCTTAACTTCAAGATACATGTTGGGGTGGGGTGGGGAGAAGGATATGTTTTACTTCAGCTTTGATTTTTTTTTATTATTCATCTGTGAATTAGCAAGGTTGGTCCTCAGCACACTCCTTTACAATCATCTACATACAGAAGTAAACCCTTCATGTAAATCTCAATTAAAGAAATGGGATATAAATATCTCCAAAATGACTGCAGAGTTCCAGTTCTGAAGACAGAAGCAGGCAAGTGGAAACAAAACCTCAGCACTATCATGTTATTTGAATGAACTTTTCTGCTGTCTTGAACGCAGAGACAAGGAATTCAAAATACCAAACTGATTAACCTTGTTCTCAGCTGTAAGAGGTAATTTGGTTGAGGCAACTAAGTAGTTTATAGGATAAAGGGACAAACCTCCTGGATGGCCAAAGTTTACATTAGCAGTGTACAGCCTTTGCTAATCTTCATATCTGCTGTAAGAGGTGCCACTATATTAATATGCTTATCATCACTGGAATTCATTAAACATCACTCCATGAAGACCACATTAGGTTCCAAGGAAAAAACAGACCTACTGTGAAAACACAACTACAATTCCCCTTTGGCA